>JAUBNY010000074.1:4311-23795 GCA_032275445.1 Crypturellus soui | reverse complement strand
CTGCGTGTGCAGGGGGGTTGGACTAGATGACCTCTGGAGGTCCCTTCCAACCTTAGGCATTCTATGATTCTATGATTATTTTCTATTTGAAACAGAACTGCACAGCAGATTCAGTAATTTATGGGATTTTACAACTACCTATACCTATAGAGTAATGAATTGATTGCCTTTTGTTCAGTATTTTATACTGGTGTAT
Organism: Crypturellus soui; assembly: GCA_032275445.1. Classification (NCBI taxonomy): domain Eukaryota; kingdom Metazoa; phylum Chordata; class Aves; order Tinamiformes; family Tinamidae; genus Crypturellus; species Crypturellus soui. Next base: position 23,599 of record JAUBNY010000074.1, on the reverse strand, counting down.
AAAATACATACATACTGATGTACGCAACACTTTTCGCCATATGAAATCCCTTAAATAGCCTTCTTCTCAAAATCCATACAGTAAATGTCTTTTGGATGTTAGCCATTTACGTGTTAGCCCAGTTTGCCACATGGAAAATTCTGTCACTCAGGTATAGTACACCAGTTGCTTTACGCAACTGCATTTATATGGAATAACCTGAATAAGCATGTCCTTACCTCATTGATTAAGAACTGAAGCTGCAGGACTGCAGCACCGCTCTCATGCTGGCAGTAGCAATCAACACCAGGTCTGCCCAGGCTGTTGCAGTCAGAGTTAAGGCTTTTAACAATTCTTTTACTGGCAGAAGAGAGGGGAAGAAAAAGAAAAAAAGAAAGAAAAAAGAAGACTATGAAGAAAGAAAAGGACCTATCAATTAACTTCTAATTAACCTTTAATTAACCTCAAATGTTCTTGATGCTGTAAACCAAAAGAATTCACACCAGTTTTCCATTGATTTCCTTAAAGCATGAACTCTGTCAGCCTGGAACACATGCAATGATGAGCTATTTGTTCTTGGCTGCTTTTTTTGCATGTGAAATAAAGAGCACAAATTAACATGGAGATACTTTCAATTCCTTTTTACATATTATTATTATTATTATGTTATTTACATTATTATTACATTACTATTATATTACTATTATAATGTTATTAATTATATTAACAATGTATACTAATATATTAATATATTAATATACCCATTTATAATCTTAATTACTAATTACTATACAATAATATTACAATATATTAATATTGATATATATATAGATATTATATATATAATATTGATTAATATATTAATATACTAATATATTAACATATTGTTTATTATGTTGTATTATATTGTAATGTTATTTATATTGAATTCTTTAGAACTTTATTTATATTGAGTTCTTTAGAACTAAGAATGGTAACAATTTCAATTTCTTAAAAAAAACCCAAAAAACTCCAAAACCAAGAAAGTGTATATTAGAGTGAGTCATATCGCACACTAAAGCCTACACATAACTACTGCTGTCTTGTCAACACACCCTGCAGAGATGCTCAAGCACTACATGCTCTACAACAACTGTTGAGTGAAATCACACTCTCTGGTACTGCTTCTGGTTCCTCTCACTCAGAATCGACAGAGGTGCTTCTGCAAAGCAATGCATCGTATTGTGCAAACACATCAAGGATGCAGCTTTCTGCCTGGTCCCTTTGGATCTTTTATCTGGACGCTTAATTACAGCCTCTCTTACTGAGACGACGAAGCCTTCCCAGGCTGAGCCAGGGACTTTAACCAAAAACTGCTCTTTGAGGAGCTCTCCAAAAGGTAAAACAAAAGAGGAGAAGAATATGAAATATATTGTTAACAACCATGTTGTATGAAACGGGTAAAGAAACTACACACAATTTTTACAAGATGGGGCCCTATCTTCTTTTCATACATGCTCCTGTTAGCATATTTTAAATTCCTGAATAAAAATGCCAACAGCTCACCCAAAGTGACTGCAAATGTCAGAAAATCATAATCTTTAATTCACCCATACAAGTGAAGGGATTTGTAACAAATTCTTCCAAAATTGGCCACAGGGAAGCAAATTTCATAGTCAGTGATTTTCAGGGTTAAAACTTTTATGTATTAAGTAATTACTTTTCCAGTTATTAAACACGCAACTTAGTTGGCAACCACCCACCATCAGAGACCTGAGTTCTGTTCCTGACTTTGCCAGCTGGCCTGCTGGGTAACCTCGGGGAAAAAATCCCTTTTCTTCTCTGTGCCTTCATTTCCCTATTTATGAACTGGACATACTGTTTTTTTTTAAAAATATATTATCTATTTTGATGATAATCTCAGTATATTGATACCCACAGACGGAAAGCTTTACATAAAATTCAAACCTCACTGTATTATGGGGTGGCAAGAATACAGGAATAACTGGGTAACTCTAAAGGCCACTTGCTCCCCAACTGTTGTCTGAATGCAATCCTAAGTGAAAAAAAATATTAAAGTGTACATCATTTAGATTACCTTTTTAAAATGAACAATATGAATATATGGTAGCCCACGATACATTTTAAGGGCTGCTAAGTGATGCCTTAGTCCATTTTGAATGACTGTCCTCCCTCATTTTTATATTGCTCCCCATTACTAGCTCAAAAACCACCAAACCCTTCACTCTATCTTGAGCTTTATATTTACTATAAAAACACGGTACTAGCTAATGATTGTTATTAATAAAAAATACCCTAATATTGACCTGATTAATCAGCTCTCACCATTCATTATCAAGAGACTAAATCAGTTTTCTGGGAAACATCCTAATGAACTAATGATTTTATTCAGCATATTCCATACACAGTACTCTTCAATATTTCACATCTACGTATGCATTTGCCAAGAAGTACTTCACAAATTACTTAAGTAAGAGATAAAATACACCATCTGCTTCAGCCTGGCCAGTTGCCCCGAAGTAAGGATTAATGCTTAAATAACAGCTTTTGTCACTAACCAATGGTGGTTTGCAGATATTCGGGGAGCTGTGTTGGGGTCCTTCCAGTACAAGAAACTGAAGAAAAAGGATGACCTAGCACATGTTTTTGGCCCTTAAGCCCATCTTCTGCAAACTTTGTGCTTTGTTGCCAAGCAGGGAGGAATCTTAATTCATCAAAACTTCTCATACCGGTATCCTCTACCAGGACATGGAGTAAAAATAGTAATGCAAGGTTTGGACTGATTTTTTTTCTTTTACTTTTGTCTTTTTATTAAAAATGACTCTACTAACCAGGAGAGTGGAATACATTTTTAAGATACTAAGTGGGAGAGCTAGAAGTGATATATTTATACGCCAGATATTATGGATTTCAAACCTAAAAACCAGTCACTGTCGCCACCCTGGAAGCTCCTTCAGGTCTTCACGGGTAACACGTCAGAATATACTAATTAATGCATAAAAGAGAAAAAGATGAAAACTAATTTGTGGATCAAGAGTAAAACTAATAGCATCAGAACTACATGCACCCAGAGGCATTAGTGTGGCTGTAGTAACATTCTAACATGAAAATGTTCTTTTAGAAAGCGAGCGGGGCCTGTCTAGCCTGGTGAAGAGAAGACTGAGAGGGGATCTGATCAATATGTATAGGTATCTGAGGGGAAAATGCAGGGAGGATGCGGCCACACTCTTTACGGTGGTGGCCAGTGACAGGACAAGGGCTGATGCGTACAAGTTGAAACACAGGAAGTTCCACCTCCGTGTGAAGAAGAACTTTTTTCCTCTGAGGGTGACAGAGCCCTCAGGCTGGACAGGCTGCCCAGAGAGGCTGTGGAGTCTCCTTCTCTGAAGATCTTCCAAACCTGCCTGGATGCCACCCTGTGCCACGTGCTCTAGGTGCCCCTCCTGGAGCAGGGGGATTGGACTAGATGATCTCTAGAGGTCCCTTCCAACCTCAACCATTCTGTGATTCTGGGAAAATATTTAATGCCTTATGTTTACAACTTGTAAATACAAAATAAAACATTTCACTCTGTGTTCTCTTGCATAAAACAGTGTATTTCAACATACTGTATACATGTATCACATTTGATCTTCAGTGAAGTAGGCTGTTTATATTGCTTCAAGTTTGTTCTGTAGCTAATCAAATAACAGAATCTGAGGCATCACCTAGGCTTTCTTCCTCAGTCGTTAGAGGAGCACAAGTCCACAGAAAAACTAAAAAGGAGGGAGAATGCCCTTTAAAAATAATTTTCTCGAAATAAAAAGGACTGTAATCTTATTTGTTTCTCCTTGCATACTTGCAGGACAGAGGACCTAAATACACAGTGTCCCAAAGAACCTTAAGTCAAGGCATGCCAAGTAGCTAGTATAAATATCCAGTGTCAACTAAAACAGTTAAATTGTATAGGGTACCTTTTCAAAATTAAACCTCTTCAATAGGAAAAAAAAAAAGTTATTCAAATAAATGACCCCAGCATTTTTCAAATACTTAACTAATTTGCCCCAAGACTAAAAGTATCTGCATACAGAAATGAACACTAAAATAAGGCATTAATAAGCAGTCTAAAGAAGCTCACCCTCATCATTTTTATTAAAAACTACAGAGGTGGAAAAGGGCAATCTCTTTTATAGTTTCTCATTTAAAACATTCAGGAATCGTGGCTGTTGCAGATGCGGCAGTGCTGCTTGCAGGAGGTTGCAGGATCTGCACCAACTGGTACATGTTTGAGAAGGAATGTGCAGCACACTAAGAGCAGATGCTTGTGGGATGGTGTTACTCCATTATATAAACCAACTCTAAAATTGATGTGTTACTTGAATATAGGACAGATTTTTTTTCTTGCAAAAGAACTACTCCACTGATTCGAGTGATATATCAGTTAAAACGTACAAATGCATCTAACTAAATAATGAATAGGATGCTCAAATGATATAAGCAAAATACTAAAAAAAAACAAATCATCTAGTAGGTTAGTCAGTTGTCTTCCTTGTCAGGAGAGGGATTTTGTCAAAGATAACAATTATGAAAACACCAAATACAGAATAAAATTATTTTTAGATCAAAGTTTATCTCCTAGAGTTGCAGTTCCATGGTGCCATGACTTTTCATATAGCCACTTTCACTTCCTGGAACAAACACTTTTGCAGTTCCTTACTGGAACATCTGTAAAACTTACAGATGTTAATTAGCTTTATAGTATGGATAGCCCACATTTGTATTCTCATATAAATAAAAACCTCTCCATAATCCTGATTTTTATAGTTCATATGGGTTTCCAGCTGAGTTACTGTCTTTCTGCAAGATAATCTATTTTCATTTAAACATTACAGGTGGCAAAACATCTATGATTTCTAAAGTATATTGCTCCAGTGTTATTCTTATTAGAAATGTTGTGTTACATGTAAAATGCATACATTTAACTTCAGTTTCCAGCCTTTGGATTTCATTATGTCGTTTTATGCTCAAATAAGTAACTTTATTAGCAGGAATTTCCTACAGTGGGTGCCTGGGAACTATGATCAAGCTCCATTTTATCCAACTTTGGCATAATAAAAGTAAAAACCCGGAGCTTCTTTATTCTTACACTGCACAGTGGTTTTGTCAGCTCCCCTCCCAACCCCTTGTTCTGTTAACTACATATAACTGAACTCTCTGAATTCTTCAGAAGAGACTTGCCAACACTGTATGACCTTCTATTTCCTGTACAATCATTGGAAACTGCATCATTAAACAACAATTGTTCATGTTACTTGAAGTGTTTTATAATTACAGGCAAACATTTTGTTACTAATAAGCATGTGCTTTTCTTTATGATGATCTTTGTTTTATTTATTTTGACATAGATTTTTTCATTAAAGTATACAAACAATAGTATAATTACTCTTAGGAAGAGTTAGATGCCCATTATGATGCAAAAAGGCTGAAATTTTTGCCAATCTTCATTTCTTTTAGGATGATAAGCTACTTATAAACAGCTTGTCTTTAATGGCAAGTCTATTTATACTACCAGCAAAATGTTAACTTACAGCTGGAAAACTGAGTGAATGCTGTTACATCAAATTTACTAGTTTGACTGCTATGAACATTTCAGGAGTTATTTTTGTTTCTCAAAATATATGCAGAAGCCGAAAGTGTTACCAGTACTCATGGGGCTATACATTTTCTTCTCCTTGCAAGATTACCCCAAAAGCTCGTTGTCATTTTGAGAACCATTTTAGCAAAATCTGAATACAGATACAGTCACCATGTAAGAGAACTAGATCAGTCCTAAACCACAAACAGAAAATTGTGAAAAGCAGACTTTCAGAGGCAATGACCCTCAGAGGCCCAGCATTTTGAAAAAGAAAAAATACTTGAAGGCTAGTAAGTTGATATAAACTGTATATACATACATATATATATATATGTATATTTAATAAAGAGAAGTTAATTTAATGCAGAGGCAAAAAGGTCACCACAATAAGTTATTTGTTGCAAAAATTTCAGCCAAGGCTTTCTACTGAATTTAGCATTTAATTTGAAATGCGTCAATATAAATCTTTTCTAAGAGGTTCACATTTATGCTAAAATATTTACTGAAAAAAAATCTATCAGAAATTCAAGGTACTCAGGAAGTCAATCCTTGTTATACATGCATAGGTTGACATATTTCCTTTTTATACCAAATACAGAGACCATCTAGCTCTAAATTCCCACCCCAAAAAATCGCTATTTAGCTACCAGTCTGTAAAAGCTTCATATTCTCTGTCAGAAATGCTGGAAAACCTCTATTTTGAGGCCATACTTCTATCACAGTAGTAACAAATGACATTATGAACTTGCATTTAAGAAGGACAACCTCCTCTTTCCAGTAGTCACAAAGCAAGCTCACTAGCATAAGAGAACAAAACTGGAGAGGCAATGAGTGAAAACTCAATCTGTAGAAGTTAATGAAGAGCACATTTATTACACACACACTTGATGTTACTTCAGAGAAACCTGCAGACACAAGTTCAGTCAAAGGCATAAGGAATACAGCAATAGACCTAAGAGCTGATCTGTAAAAGATTTTTAATACATACATCTGATAAAATGTTACAGAATGAAGAAGTGAATTGATAAAGAGTAATACTTTAATTGTAATATACACTGGAGATTAAAGAAAACTATGCTGAGTCACCAAGAGAAGTCTGTAAACTTTGGAGCATCCTAAAGACAGAAAGCAACTTTTAACTTAACCAAGGAGTCTGTACAACATCATATAGAGATATAGATTAAAAAAATCCAGTGACAAAACTACATTTTATTCAGTTTACTCTCCTTTAGGAAAACTATCCAAATGATATGAAATGATATGCTTTGCTGGCTATCTCTAAACACAAGGCACAGACAGTACTCTAACATACTCTCTCTTGCAACAGAAACCATATAGAGAGCAGGAAGGTAGGCATTTTTAAACTTTGATTTCTCAGCTTTCAGACACTATTGTTTAACACAGTATCTGCTCCATGTCTCCATATATCCACAACATACATTACACAGATCACACCAGGTACAGCTACTGGAAGACAGCGTTACTATCCATAACGATTTTATAATAAAAAGCATTGCACTTGAAAGGTAAGTGTAGTTGTTGTGTTAGTACTTGTTTTATCTGTTTTTATGCTTTACCCCAATTTTTTTTGGTAAGAGGTTCAGAGTAAATTTTTAAAAATCTGTCCTTTCTCTACAAGAAAAAGATGAATATGACATATGCTCCATGTAAGATCAAAACTCATATTTTCTGACAGCACAGAATTAAAAGTGTTCCTGGATTTTTAGCAATTTTTTTAAGAGTGACCACAAGGTACTGATTTTCCTCTCAACTGCCGGTTACGAGGAACAGGAATCACTGTAAAATCACTATTAAAAAAAAAAAAAAAGTCAAAAAGATCTTTTGGATACGAACTAAACATATCTAAACATAAAAATGCATTTTTCCACAATTTTTCCTCCTGTCATTGCTATGGAAAAGTTGTATAATTAAAATCACCTATTAAACTTTCATCCCTGTCATAAAAGAGCTTGAGAATGCACATTGCACTTTACCTTTGAAACAGAGACAGAAATTAGACATTACTGGAAAGCTCTAAAATAAGGCTGCATATTTTGCCAAGTTCTAATTCTAATTTCATTCACAATCACTGGAGTTAGAATAAGGTCATGAAGATAATTTGGTCAGAGCGCTAGTCCACAGGAGATGAAAATAAATGATTGAACAGTGCACCCTTCTAGTCTGAAAGTGCATGAGTAGCTATTTTGTCAAATATACATGTGGGGAAGAAAAACACCTTGTCATTTCAGAATAACCAAAAGGTTGTCCTGATTGCACCTGATCACTTTTTCAAAACTCATACTTCACATCAATGAATTATAGAAAATCACAATTCTCTGTTCCATAGGCACAGAAGGAGCTTTCCGTCAAGCTCTAGGGTGTACACTAAGCACATCACTTCCATATCCCCAGTCTGATCAAAACAAAAGCAATGTATTCCAGGAGCACATACAAACTACTTAACATGGGCTATTTTTATGCTTTCAAATATCAGTCCTGCAATAATACTATCCTCGATTTTACTTTTATCATATAAGATTCCCCCTTGGGCTTAGATCTATCAAAAAAAAATTTCTTTCTTTTTGAAATTTCTTTCTTTCTTTTCTTTGCTTTCTAAAATTACTGCATTTGCTCTCAACATTATATTGACAATGTAATGCAAGGCCTAACAAATCAATTTGATTCATAAAATTGAACCTGTTTTTTTTGTTTGAAGTCACTCTGAAAACTTTCTAGACCACTAACTACCAAGACAATTAATCAAGTGGGATGACCGTCCAATAGATTGTTAAGTAAAGCTTGTATTCTGATTCATGTTTTTACTGTAAGAATTCAATTTCATAAGTCAAATTAAGGCAATATTCTGTAAGGTTTCTAATTATACTGAAATAAGCAATGAGCAGTACGGTCAAAATACAACCTTAAGGCTCTAAAGTGAGATGGCCTGATAATGATTCCTGTTCAATCTTACTGACTTCTTACTATTAGAAAGTGTCTATGTCCAGCATCACAGAACACCTTTGTTTAACAGAGCAATCTAATTATCATTATCAATATCCCTACAGAGAAGCTTTATACAAGGGCACTTTAGTCATATAGAATTACACTAACAGAAGAACACAAACACATTGAGAAAGACAGTACCTGTTCTTGACTCAGGTTTTATAAGACAGAGGTAATTGGTTTATACTTCTTTTGTTTCATTTCTTGAACATTTCCATTGATTTCTTGAACAACTCCATATTACCAAGATGCCACAAGAAATACTTCCTTTGAGAGACTTCCATTCAGACATTTCATTGTTCATCCATTCACAAGATAATACAGACACTGAGGTCATATAATATATTCCAGCAGTGCCATGCTGCCTAAATTATTAAATTTGTTTTCTTACTTAAAAGAAAACTGCTCACAGCTTTTTAGTCAGGTTATATGTAACTCCTCAAATTCATCAACTGCTACAGTGTTGTTATCAATTTACTTAGGAGTGAATGATTTCAGGAGGCTTTGGCACAACACGAAAAAAAGAATTTACATACTTCAAATTGTATAGGTTCAAATTGTAGCACTGGGCAGAAATTTAAGTCCTGCTCCAGAAAAATAAATGTGTGATGTTTCCAAAGATTGCAGAAAAGGTTTATTAATACTCAGCACATTTGTGAATCAACATACTTATTGCATTTAGTCAAGAAAGATCTTAATCAAGAATTTAATTTGTTGGGGAAGAAGAGAGATGTAAAGTACAAAAAGATTACTTATGAGCAAAAGAGGAAACTGGCAATAAAGCTGCTCAAGTTTAAAAAGGCAAAATTTGGGAAAATGAATGAATTTGAGAAAATACAGTTTGACAAAATTTCATTCAATTATTTGGTGATGTTTTTAGGTTCAGATCTTAAAACTGGATACAGATGATGCTATAAATATGCAAATGTATCTGAAATATCACAGTCAACTAGCTTCTCTTCTATTATTTTAGTTCTGAAGTTTTTTTTCAAGAAAAGTTTGCGGCAACAAATTATATAGAAAAGGCATTATTAATGTTATCTACATTAATGTTAAATGTTAAATATTATCTACATTTTATCACTCTTAAAATCCTTCTGGGCAACATAATCACTCTGTCAGATATTCAAATAGAATTCACTACAGACCACAGTTAATCAACAGTCTATCAAATAGCAATTTAAGTGCCTGAATAGTTTATCTACCCAAAAGGTCAAATATATTTAATGTTTCATAAGTTCATATTTTGCAAAAAAAAAAATCAAAATTCAACTTACTGTTTATTTACCAGCTTTAGGAGGATTAGTTTTTGTACCAGAAGTACATGGCATATTAGAATAAGAGGTTAAAAGTCAAGTAAATATTTTTATTTATTATCTTTATGACAGTGAATACTCATATTTTCTTTCACTTCTTCTAGATTACAGCTTTAAAATAAGAATACATAAAGTCCGCTTGCTGGCTCCAATCACTTCAGTCATGCACAGAAATTTAAGCATTTTGTTTCATCTGAAAAGTTGACACAATTATGTTGTTCACTGAATACATATTATTATTATGTGCTATTTGTTCATTAACAAATAGGGTGCAGAAATAAAAGAGGGTTAAGAAATTATTTAATTTTTATTGCTATGGCAATAAAAATGGCAGGTAGTAGCTATTCTGCCCCATTACTGATATATCTTAAAGTGTCTGGAAGAGGAAAACAGTTTTTGATGCTCCAGATACATTAGGAAAGGGATTTTTGTTATTCTTTTACTTTGTGTTCTTGCTTTTAAGTAATGTAGGTACAGCCTAAACTTCTGATTAGAAGAGATTTATGCTTGTGGATGATGCATTCATCATCCCTCACACAGAGAATCCAAACTGATGACGTCAGCATTAATGCACTCTATTGCTATCTTTTTTAAATGTGTTTTCTATCATAGACAACATTTCTGAATGCAAAATATTCGGATGCTGGCCATACTTGTCCCACAGTGCTATCACCAGCAGTCAGGTTCATCAAGATGACACAACTTAACCCAAGTTTAATGGCTCTATGTTCTACCTAAGAGAGGGAATTTATTCAATGAAGGAAATTGCAGAAGAACAAAGTGACTGTAGTCTTCTACTAGCCCAAGGTTTGACATAAGTTCAGGCAGTGGAGTGTAACTCAGGGTAGTTCCTCCTTTGTTTTAAGCCTTATTTGATTCAGATATCAAAAACTCCAAGCTCTGCACTAAATCACTTTGTATGCCAAAGTTTCCTGCATCGAGTATGTTTTGACATATTGTTTGCAAGACAGATTATGAAACTTAAAACAGACTTATACTTTGTTCGCCAAAATTCTCACACTTTTGCTAGCACTGAATTTATTTCAGTTCATTGTGCTATATATAATGTCAGAAAAAGTAAGAATAGTCAATTATTGCTTGTCTATCCACAGCTTTTAATATTGCATCTTTTCATCAGTTGTTCTTTCATTCTAGCTCCAGTTTTACCAATCTTACTAGAATTGCTGTATTAGCAATAAAACAAGCTGAAAGAAAAAAAGCATTAGAAATGGAAAAAAAAAAAAAGGAAAAATTCTCATCTATTAATTCGCTTCTAGGTGGGAGACAAATGTGCATGGTTTGTTTTGGGAATAAATGGCTGTTAGAGAAATCAAACTTACGGGTTTATAGTAGCAGAAAGGCAAGTTAACTCTTCTGAACGGTTCATCAAGTGAATTGAATGAATAGCCTCAACTCACAGACAGCAGTGTGAAGTCTTGAAAACGTGGCATGTCTCATTCAAATAATAGCAATTCAGTGGGAAAAGTAAATCTCCATGGTATTGTTTTCACCAACTACATCTTTTCAAGATTATTTGATTGCTTCATATGTAATCTTTCTTTGCTCTTCACCAGTAAATATTCCCCAAATAGTACTACTGGCACATACTCTCTCCAATCGTGAAACTATGAGAGGGTATAGGCTGGGCAGACACAACACATGGATGTCATGCCACTGCAGAGGCTTTTAATGTAATCAATGACACGACAAAAGGGCAAATACACATTGCTTCTCAAGAGCATTAGCACTTTCTCCACCAAAACAATTTAATTCCAGATGTGTATTCTGCAAGAGATTACAGTGGGGCCGTTTAACCATCTGGTCTGCTCTCCTGTGTTATAAAGCCATAAATCCATTTATTGATACCTCAATGAAGCTAACAGAGCAGGTTTAACAGACGTTTATATTCCAGAGACTCAGTAAAGTCTTAGACATTAGGAGATAAATACCTTATGACTTTGCTTGGTAATACATTCTAAAGGTTGTGGAAACAATGTGAAAAAATATGATGCCAATTTCTAATTTGAATTTGTCAAACCTGAATTTCAAGCTACCACCACTATGCGTTTCTATAACAGAGAGCCATTTTAGTACCCATTTGATTCCCGTAAAAGCATGTGTACAAGCAATAAAGCCAACACTAAGTCCTCTTTTTAATAAGCTAAAACAGACTGAGATCCTCAATTCTGTCAGTACAACATTTTTTTTCCGGTCAAATCACTTTTGTTGCTCTCCTGTAAATCGATCAAGATTTCTACAGTTGTCTTTCATATACACAGAATCAAAACAAGACAAGTAAAAGAGTAAGAGAAAACTGTGGAAGTTTCCTCAACAGGAACTGCCTTCTGGATACATAGCCCTTGGCTGAGGTTAGTAATTTAGCACCTCCACTAGAAGAAATACTTCAACCATCAGTGCAAAACTAAACTAGCAATGAGCAGTCAATCATTAGATTTCAGTTCTAGCAATGTATGTTCTTTATCAATGTTGCTAAATGCTCCTTGGAAATACAGACTTTTCTCTGAAGGTGAAGTAGTCCTGCCTTTTTCCACAGAGATTTTCTAATAAGGTCCTCTTTAAACACTGAGGTAATAAGCAGATCCTGTATCAGAAAAAAGTAAGTATAATCTTTCTCTTTTCACTTTCTTTTCAAATAAAGATTAGACCAGGCTGTGATTTACCACAGCGGGTATGAAGTCTTCAGTATGCTAACCACAGCTGCTGCTACTCACAGTAGCACCAGAGCTGCTGGGATGGTTTGAGCTGTCACTTATAATTAGACTTGTGTCCTTTCGAACTAGGAAGGCTGTCAGAAAAGTAATGGTCTGTCGTTAGTCGGTATAATCAAAGCATCTGCCATTGCACAGCAGATATTCTGCCAGATATATTTTTAGGACACTTTGGGAACATTTTTGTCCAAGGAACAGATTTCCCAACATTAATTATTTTACTTTCTCCCTCTACTCTCTGCCCTGACTTCTAAAAGAACCTATGATTAAAACCCAGATGGACCTTTTTAAGTTACAGACTGTTTTTCAGAACTAAGGTTACCCTATGGCTGAAAATATCAGTTATCTCAGGCACTGGGCCTCTATCATACTCAAAACTAGACTTCCTAAGCTGGAGGTGAATTTGAGTACCATTGCCAGACAGAAGGTACCAAAAGCATTTTCCTAGGCTTAAAGCAGGCTCTCAGAACACATTCAGGCTATAGAATAAACTATCTGCTACAGATACCTACTGAACCTTCTCAGTGGCACAATTCCACATACTGCTTTCAATCTATAAAGCCTTGGCTAATCTGAAATCTCATTAATGGAAATACTGTTAGCCTTGTAGTGTAGTTAAAACCACAAGCACCACAAAAAAGATGAAAAATGTTTTCCTCAGCTCTGATAACACCTCTCATTTGGAGGCTTAAATTTTCACGTGATTTGTAAATGTGATTTTCATTTAGAAGTTCCTTTTCCCTTAATATTGACAAAGAAACCCACAAAAAACACTTCAGAGTGATTATGTCTGAACTGTAGAGAACTACATAAAATTCTTTTATTTCAAATAAGGCACCTAAACCTTTAAGAATGAGCATTTTGGTACAGAGTGAAAAATAAGTGCTTACCAAGCACAAGAGTCTATATTTTCAACAACTGACAAATTAACAACTACTGACAATTTCAGCTATTTTTTCCTTAGATATAGAGTTCCTATCTGCTAATTCTCTAGCTGTCAATAACAAATAACTATAGCATAGTATATAAATAACAATGAAATTCTTTCCTGGACTTCAAACAATTAGAATAGCATTTTGCAACAGCCACATTATTTAAATAAAAATCTAAAAAAGAAAAAAAAATTAGATGGACAATAAATAACACAGACATGTCAGGTAAGCAACAGTGCACAAAATTTTCCTGGTAATTCAAAATATATTTTTGTAGTCCTTCTAACTGTCTGAATCCCTCATATTGTGTGAAAGCATTGATTTTTTTTGCAAGCTAATATCATTTCATTTTCGACCAGTACACACTGCATTCAAATAGATCAAAAACATATATCATGGTACTTTCATTTCATTTTTGATTATTTCAATTTGCTTTTTGTTTGTTCATTTGTTAAAAAAAAAAAGAGTACTGGTTGACAAAACACTTTTTTTCAAAGTAAACACTCTTAAACCAATTAAAAGTACACAGGAGGTTTGCGCACAATAAAAAGGTCTCCAAATCAGAAATCAGAATACCCTGTAAAGACTTTAGTGGCAAATATTGTCTACTCATTTCTTTACAGGTGTGAAATTGTAAGGAAATCAAGACAAAGCCTGAAAACAATTTTTTATTAATGAAAGATAAGCTTAAAATTTATCAAATATATAGCAAAGTAATATACTAATTTTCTTGAATAAAAAGTGTTGCAAATATCTATGCATAATTCAATATTCAGGACATATTATGATCTTCGAAAGTTTGCTATACATTGCAAAGATGACTATTTTCATATTGTCATTTTGTTTCATAGGCTCAAAAAGCCTCACACAATACATTTATTCTTGAAGAATAGTTGAAATATCTGTTTTACATTACTAGCAACTAGGGATCTTTAGATAACTTCTGTATTTTCAGATTTTTCTTTTAAGTGGCTTTGAAGTCTCATAACTTATTTTCTACCAATCAGAAATTATGTACTTGGAGGTAACACAAGAGATTTCATCTGATTCTACAGATAACTACTTAACATAAATTGTCTTTACATACACATAGAGCTTTTAAACTATCAAGCCATGTTTTATTGCATGTGCAGAACTATTGGCCTTTTCATAAGTAAACTACCTATAGTGCGATATACAAAGAATATAATAAAAACAGCAATATTTTGCAAATCTAAAATTTTATGGAAGAATGTAAATTTATGAAGTGAAAAATCAAAGAGTTGTTTATCATGTACAAATTAAAATCATTCATAGTTCAGACTGCAGTCATAATTTATAAATTAAGTGGATATAAATTTTACACTCTTGTTACTATTTGTGCTTTAAATCCAAGCTTCTTTGTAGCTCATATAATCACAGCTAATAATCATGTGGCTCTGTAATTGTATAAATACTACTTATTAAAATAGCAGAGGTAGTAATTTATCTTTCACTGTCAAGTTGTATCTCCTCTTTATTTCAGAATTTCAGTAAAACAATTCACTATACTTATTTCTTCAGAATGAAAAAGTGATCATTAAACAGAAATTATTGTTACACTGTATGAAAACTCTAATGGTTCCCTGATTTGGAAATGGAAAGACTACAGCAGTGAAAGAGAACAAACAGGCATTTGCAACAAAACAAGTTAACATGAAAGATGGAACAGAAAATAGCGTAGTTTCAGTTTAAGCGTAGCTTCCCTGCAGTCTGTAGCATCTTACCATAGCTTTCAGCTAAGGTCTGAGAGAATTCAGTTCAGGGCAATCCTTTCTTAAGCCAGCTCCAAAGAGGGTTATTTGTTCAGAAGAGTTTAAATAATGTTACACATAAACACTGATTTTCAAATATACTTACAATCCACAAACTGCACAGATACCTTCAAACCGTTTTTTCTTTAAAAAAAAAAAAAAAAAACACTTTCACTTCCTCTTATTTAGGACATTAATATGATACAAGCATTCTGAAATCTGAAGAATGCAGCACTCATGAAATACATATACAATACTTCGTTGCTTTATGAAACACATACTCAAAATTTCCATTTAAGAGTATGACACTTGGACATCTCTACATTTCTACTAACCATACTTTATGCAGGGGCACACGCATGCTCCATTTTTTCCCCCATAAGCAGATACTCTCCTAAAGATTGAAAAGGTTCAGAACTGGAACCTTCAGTGCATGTCCCCCACTTTCCAGCCCTGTGCTCTCTATGTGAAAGACACCCTGTTCTGTCAGACACGCTGTTAGGAACTGTCACTTCCTACATGAGCCACAGTTACTCATGCAAGCAGAGCAGACAAGCTGAGAGCTCGCATGCTATCTCTCTCCTCCAAAGAGAGGCAGTGCACTCTACATCTCAAACCTCCTCATTTCATCTTTTCATGGACTGCTTTTTAGCCAATGCTTCTTCTACAATTCAACAAAAATAAAGCTATCCAGCCTGAAAAAATCCCCAGGTAAGCAAGCCAAAGTCAACTTACTACTGCATTGGCACATGGTCAATGCCTGGACAATTAAAGGCACTGCCTCAGTCACAGTGAAATTTACTCTTTTGTTACCAGACAAGTGAAGAATACGAAATATCTAGACTTTTAAGAGATAAAGCGGGACTTCATGACGCATAATGAATCTATAAGGCAACTTCCAGAGGCATGAAGTTTACCTTAAAAGATTTCAATGTCACTCCCAGCCCAGTTTACAGCTGAAAGGACAATTATTTACTAAGCTACTTCTACTAACAACCTTCCTCTAAGTCAGTTGCTTTTTACTTAACTACTTTCTCTTTTTCACAGTCAACATAACCTTTGGTCACAAGACCTGGATCAATAGCATCAATATGGACTAATCGCTGCTGAAGAATTTATTTTTGTCTTTCATTATGCCAAAGATGCCAAAATTGCCCCAACTCTCAAATCATTTGCCTAAAAGCTTATACCTCAGATTATGTGCTGAGACAATTTAAAAAAGTAAACTGATTTTTTAGATTTTCTGTTTTATCCTTTATTTACTGTTTTTTTGCACTAGTAACATATGGATTAGAATGGATGACCAGTTTACAGATGACACAGTGTCAAATTCCAAAATAAAAAATCAATGTACAACAGGAAGCAAGAGATTTTAAGACATAATCCTCTCATCCCACAGTGTTCTCCCTAACTGAAGGCCAAAAATTATTCATTAGATTTGATTTCTTTACTGTCCTTATCGGAAAACCTTGAAGTGACACAATTGTAAGCTCCTCACAATCATTTAACTTGGACATCGGTCTAGTTTTATCTCCACTTGAAACAGAAAAAGGAATACAATCAAAAGAATCAGCTTAATTTGCTAGCATTTCAAGGTTGAAAAAATTAGAAATTATTTTCCTTTCCCTGTTACCAGATGACTCCTTCTGCAACAATAAGTTAACCTGTTTGTCCACACTTCACATGCAACATCCCACCTGTCTGGTGCATAATGCTAGCAACTGTTCAGAGTATATGTAATGTAATTGCAGTGCTGATGCGAACACCTGATCAAAAATGGAAACATTGTTCATGGTCATATTTTTGTTTTTGTGTTCTAAAGGATTCAGCATTGCAACACACTATTATGGACAGATAACTTAGGCCAACAATTCTATCTTTGGGACAGGGTAATGGAATTTGGTCAGATATTAGGACTGTGAATCACAAGCAAATTATAAAGACCAATTAAGAGAAGAAAGGGTAAGGGAATTCAGGTATTCTTGACTGTCATTTAAAGAGAAAAGTTATTACGGAAAGGAACAGAGAGAAGAGTATTCTACAGACCTTGGGATTCCTGAAATGTTTTGAGAACACATTTTAATAAAATCAATGGTTAACCTAAATAAATGAAACAAACTAACAGAATCTACTCATTTTTTTCCCCTCAGAAAGATCAGCAGTTAAGGAAAAGGCAAATTCTGCACAAGCTTTTGAATAAGCCTGCCAAAATTCTGCTCATTTTCATTCCTCAGCTATTTAATAATTCACGCAGAACACTACCATTTCTGCATCAGAATAAAGCATTAGTCAGTGTTTTTTAATCATGTTGCTATCTTTGAGACTGTCATTGCCCTTTCTCTTTTTACAAACTCAAGGAGAAAGACCAGTGCTAACCCTTCCATGCCTTGAAAAAATCATGCAATGATACATCCGTATCTTGTAAAGCATGAGAACGTCCATTTAAAACTGCATTCACATATGTTCTTAAAATTAAGATTTTTCTTCAAATGCCACACAGGTGAAACTATGTAACAATATTTCTATCCTGCAGCTGTTTCGACTTGTTTGTTTGTTTGTTTTTCCTCATTCTTTTAATTCCTAGGTTTAACTCTCTAAACATATCTAGGCATTCTAACACATCTACATGTTAAGGTCACCATTACAGAATACCACAGGTTGTAATATATACTGTATGTTTTGGAATGAAAAATGCAAAAGCTAGAATTCATGGTGATTTGGTTTGGGATAGATCGGAGGATATTCAAATACATGATGCCATGTGTCATATCCATACAAACATCCTAGGATTCCTTTATACACAAGTCTTGGTATGTGCTAAGCTCTTAACTCCTAGACAACGTGGTCCATGCTGGGGCTGTACTGCCAGGACTTCCTGGAAGAGGCCTCAGAGTAGGAAAACATGCGGTGCATCAGTCATTTTCTCTTCTATTTTGTTCCCAGAATTAAAATGGGAAGAGATCCAAAGCTCATAGCAGCAACTAGACTATACAGAGTCAGTATATTTATGTAATTGGCAGTAGTCCGAAGATTTTGCAAGGGTTCTTACTAAAAACATTGAAATTACATCAGTGCAAAATTCTGGCCAGAAATGTCAGTTGTACTGTTTGAAAACAAGTAATATTTCCCCCTCACGGACAGCAAGTGACATAGATTTAAGCAATTAGAAATATATTGAATGAAAAGGAGAGAAACCCAAGTAATTAGGATTACCACTCTCCCAGAATAACGCAGACAAAATTCTAGGTCAGTCTGTTTCACAGCTGTGAGCAGCTACTGAAGTACCTTGCCACTATTCTGCTTCCCTGCTGCGCCGCCAGCCCTTCACTGGGGAGCAGAGTACAGCTACTGGGGATCTAACTAGCCTATAACTGGTATACAAAGGAAGCCCATACCGCCTTAGCAGGGTCCCTTGTTCTCTAGTAGATGGGAGGTTATTTTCCAGATGTTGCTCACATGGACAAACTGACTTGCTATTTATTCTTTAACAGATGTCATCAGTGCCCTCAGCATTCTTTTGAAGATTTCCAAAACAGCAGTCAGAAGGCATGTTTGGTTAGGTCTACTCAGACATACAAACAACTGCAGTCACTCATTCAAGTTTTGTGGGCTCCAAGCAGAGAAAATGCATGCTACCTCCATGCCTGGAATCTATGTAGCTGCACTGAAACGACAGTAAATTTGTGCTAATATAGTTGACTGCTCTAAAAAGAACTTTAGAATAAAGAATGTATTCACTGCAACATTTGGAATCTGGACAATAAATTTGATAAAGGCAGACAACAAAGAGATCTTCATAAAACTACTGAACATGTAGATTATCCCAAACTTAATCCAACTGCTTTCTTTAATCATAGAATTATAGAATAGAATCACAGAATGCCTAAGGTTGGAAGGGACCTCTAGAGGTCATCTAGTCTAACCCCCCTGCACACGCAGGGCC
>JAUBNY010000073.1:6751672-6764020 GCA_032275445.1 Crypturellus soui | reverse complement strand
GATCAGAGTTAATAAATCTTGCATTATTTACTGATAGCAATATTTTATATTTCTTACCCCATATAACCTTGCTGCATTAACAGTGCCAGTCTTCAGATTAAACCAGTTTTCTCTGTCATGATTTAAGCATGTGCTGCCTTTTTGAGGGGAGAAAAGAGGTTTTTTTTTCTTCTTTCATTTTTTTATTGCACCAAGCTGTCTAACCAGTTTGGAGGTTATTATTGCTGGTGTTTTTTTCCCAGGCTCAAAGGGTGAAATTTCACTTCCCTTTCCTGGGCAGGGGTGAGGTCCCGCAGGGTGCTCCCCGTTCGCTTCCCGAGCCGGCTCCTCCGCTTGTCCGGCGCTGGGAACTCGGAGCCGCACGTTCCCGTTCGCTCCGACACTCCGGTAGTTCCTCCAGGAAATCCAGGCATGTTAAAATGCAGCCTGTTTTTGTTCACTTTTGGGCTGGCTCTACCTGGAAAACCTTTTAGGATAGAAGGTAAGTTTCTAGTTATATAGAGTTATATATAGTATCTAGTTATATATTGTTATATATTTCTAGTTTCTAGTTATATAGTTCTTGTTATATAGAAAAAAAAGGTTACACTACCGAGAAGCCTGGAGGAAAGTGTTTGGGTCTTTAATGTGAGGGAAATTACCTCTCCTTGCTGTACTTTGATTAATCTCCCTGTTAATTAATTCCAATCCATTTGCCTTCAGCGGCTACACTGGGATAGGGTGCAAGACCTCAACTTTTTGTTGGAAAGTGGCGTGTTTAGAGCCAGCGCTACAGGCAGCTCCCCAGTTGCTAGGACTGTTTTTCCCTGCTAACACGATATTTGCACTGGTTTTGAAAAGTGCTTTGTTTGATTTAAGTTAATAACTTCAAATAATACGAGGATGAAAAAGACAAAAGTAACTATTATGAGATAATATTGTTTTGAGATTTGTTTGCTAGTGCAATGTAAACATTTTCACTCGTGTCAGTCTTTAATGTTAGACATGTAGTAAACATGTACCATGTTTGCTTTTAAAAATCCTGGTGTTACTTAGTAGATAGATATTGTCCTTGCAGACTGGGGAATCCTAATGGACGGTTCGTAAGATGTCCTGTGGCTTATCTGCAATTTCTGCCACAGAAATGGGCTTTGCACTTGAAAAGAAAGGCAATTTTTACCGTTCTGTTATCAAAAGCACAATTTAAGAAGCAGGAAATCACCACTTTGGTTGTTAAGATCGATGTCACTGGCTCTTAACCTCCTTTGCAAGCAGTGCTCTGTCCTGATTTTCAAACGATTTAAAAAAGAAAACAGTGTGGACAACTTACAAAATTAGTAATCCAGGTTATAAAATCTTAGAATGACAATTGTGTTTAGGCAATCTGGTAGTTTTTATTTCTGTGCTCACATAATAGTATTATCCAGAAGTTAATGAGAAGTTGCCCCTTTTAAAACAGACCATTCCTAAATTATGTCTTTGAGTTATTGTGTCAGTTTAAAAGGTGAGTAGGTAAAATGAAGAGTTGATTATCAGCTACTTTTGGATATCCAGTTTAAAAAAAAATCTTGCTTGAATTTGCAGTTTTTAATACTTTACAGCAGTTATTTTTGGACTGGTGTTACCATGAACTTCAAACACAGTAAAAGCATACAGCATTTCTACAGAGAATGAGACCACATATACTTAATTTAAACATTGAGAAATACTTTAAATACTGAGGAGTACTTTGGTCATCAATGAAAACATCAATTTCTGTGACTTCACTAGCATAATCCAAGAGAGAACAGATCAAACTGAGTATGGGTCTCTTACTGGTGAAATTACTCCTTTTTGATCTATGGTTTGATCCAAATTACCTTTCAGAGGCCACCAGTTTGCAGATACCAGTCTGATGTATTATCCTTTTTGATTCTTTGGAAATTCCAAACTTTATTTTTAGGTGCTGCTTCTGAGCAGACATCCAGCCTTTCTGCGTTAGAAGTCATTGTTCCCCAAAGGCTGACAGGCAGAGAGAGCCATCGCCCACATTTTCATGAGGTTTGTTGCTCTATGTACATTTTAATTCTGATACTGCTTTTCACAGTGTTGTCCTATATTACACGCACACACAAGGTGCACAAAAACTCACCGTACTCTTGGTTACTGCCTGTAGGACTGGGAAGGGACATGAAGCATATTGCCATTTCCTCCAAGTCAAACTAGATGCTGCATTCAAGCTTGAACTAAGAGCCCTCCCTATCTCTTCCTCACACTTTGTAAATGGTCTTTGGATAACACAGGATTTCACTTTCTAGCACCTACAGCGCTGATACTTGCTTTGTACAAGTGCCCCATACAATAGCACAGATAAAACAAATGAGTTAAGAGAGTAAGATTGAAGCCTTCAGTTCTGCTAATTTACCTTTATGCCTCAGATACAGAGCTCAATTACTGAAATAACTGATAATGAGGTAATCAATATGTACAAAGGTGACTATCAAAAAAAGAATTTGTGAGTGTGAGTCATTCCTCTGGCTGCTGATGATTTGCACAAGGAGTGTCACAGAACATTATGTGGCAACTTGGCAGCATATTTCACCTGTGCCCTGCCTGGGAACTGAATCAGACTCCCTTTATCCACACTGTAATTACTTCTTCTCCCTTAGTTTCATCTGTTCCCAAGTCTCTTAAAACCATGACGTGGTCATCTAGATTTAGCTTTCCTAATATATCTTCTTGGTTCTTTCAAATGCATTATTTCTTGCATTTTTCCTGTTGACTCTGCATCCTATATGTATTCCCTCTATAAATCTCTAATGTTAGACACAATTACTATTTTGTTGTGGCGTTTGTTTACCTTTTTGTTTCTCTTCACAGGGAATTTCAGACCTTAAATTGAATTTAAAATCTAAATTGGAAAGAATGCAGAGTATGCAACTGAAACTTTAAAATACAAAAAAAAAAGAAATTTAGCATTTTTTTAAAAAACAGGTATATACTTAAAACATAGACATCTCCATTGTTAAAGAAAACAGGACTCATACACCCAAGTAGAAGATTACCTTATTGATATTCTTTTTCTATTTGCAGGAGTATTCAGACGACAAACTTTTGTATTCAGTTAAAACCAGAAATGGAACATACCACTTAACACTAAAGAAAAATAAGTATGTGATACATTGAACCTAATGAATCATTCCAGTTTGGGATTTAGTTTGATATAGACAAATATTTTTATGCTGAAAAATGCTTGGAAGAAACCTTTTAACTTTCAGTTTGTAGTAATGAAATGTAGTATTATGCAAATAGATTTTTTTTTTTAACTTTGTAGTATTTTATCTTAATTTTTTACTATCACCACAAGATAGTGGATTTTGGAAAATCACTGGGGAAACTTAGAATTCAGTTTAACTTGAGCTCATTGTTAACCTGGGGTGGGGAATTTTAGACATGTTGTAACTTGAAGAAACTTGTTTATTTTTGCTGTTCCTCGTTCCTGAATCCAGATCCTGATATAACATAACCTGGTCAAATCCTACTGGTTAAAATATTTTAAAATAGCCTATTTTCCAAATAGTGTATCTTGGTTTTTAAGCTACTTTATTTCATGTCTATGGAATTTAACAATAATTTAGCATGACAGTGCTACTAACAGAATGTAGCACTTACAATTCTTGATTTCTGTCTTGCTTTATACTCTGGTAAAGACTGGGCTTATTTTTATTTCCAGAAAGCTTGTTAGTGAAGACTTTAGAGTATATACATATGGGAAAAATGGGAAACTGGAGACCATGCAATCAGAAATCAAGGTATTCTACGTAATAAATTTGCCTGTTTGTGTAAGAGTTTCCTCAACCCGGGAAGCTAGGCTTTATGTATTGAAGGTCAGTTAACAATTTGTTAGAAATGAGGACTACAAAAAATGTACATGTATCTAAAAGCATTTTGAAAGCACAAACAATTATGCAACTATTCACTCTGAATGTCTTCATATCTGTATGATAGGACAGTGAAAATTGATTATGTTTTTGGCAGCAGAAGGGAAAGTATAACTGATGCACATAAAGTATCTAGAGAAGAAAAATAAATTTGCTAGAAAATAGGTTTTCCTTAGTTCTAACATTTGTCACATTTATGTTTAACAGTTACTATTGATCGAAAACATAATGCTCTGTGTCTCATGAGGGAGCGTGTTTATCTTAAAACTGTATGTGATGATACAACATGACTGTTTCCAAGATATGAAGGAAGACTCGAGAAATTTTTGCCAAGATTAGAGTTGAGCAACCTGGTTATGTCACCATTGCATAGTGTGCAGTTAAAGTACAGTGGCAACATCAAAGCTCTATAGGTTTGAGGCTGTAAATCAAGGAAGCCTTAAGCTGCTTTTAATTTCAACTTAAGCACGTGACACCAGTGAAGCTTAGCTGGGTGCTTCAAGAATGAAAAAGTGTTTTTTGGTGTAATTAATTTAAGGTTTTCTTGTATTTCAGGCACACTGTTACTATCACGGCACTGTTGAAGGGGTTGCTGATTCAATGCTTGCGCTTAGCACATGTGATGGCCTGAGGTATTATCACTTTCTTTTTCATTTGAGATAGTTAATTGTGCAATAGCACAGCAAAAACATTAAAAGGCAGTTTTGTCGCTATTCAGCAAGCAACAGAAAAAAAAACACTGTTCTGTCTTGTACAGATGTTGTTGATGGGCTGCATTTAGAATTTAGCTTTCAGAGCAATGGGAACGTTTCAAAGGCAATACAGTTACTTTAAGCTGAGATAAATAAAAGAGCCAAAATAAACTATGAAGGGTGGCGATGCTCTCCCAACTTCTCCATGTGGACTCTTCCCTGTGAGCTGACAAAAAGCCATGGCAAACACAGCGCGTTGTGCTGGCATCGCGAGCACGCGCTTCCTCGGGGCTTTGGGTGCGCTTGTTGGTTCCTGAAGCCTTGTTCGGTTTGATCTTTTTTTGACAAGCAGGAAGGGTCAAACGTGAAAATTCACCTAAATATCCTTCCTGTAGAGTATTAAAGCGAGATGCCAGTCAATAGAGAGCCATTTCATGGCAAACAATCGGCATACTGGTGTTTCAGTTAACATTTGACCTCACTAAACAGCACAGAAATGTCATTTCAGGTGTTCTGCAAATTTATGCAGACTCAACTCCTTCAGCTACCTTGAACACCTGTTTCTGAGGATTTTCTTTCACAAAGTAGTAACTAGAGAATTCCTTTTCCAAGTATAGTTTAAGATGCTGGAAAACAAGGTAATAGTTTCAGAAAGATTCTCTTACAGCAAATGAAGCAGGTGTTTCATAGTTGTGGACAAATGCAAAATCATTTTACTTGGCCACACTAACTAGTGCAATACTGCTGTTGCCCTCATAAAACAGCCTGGTGATTTTAGCCTCTTTTCATCTTTAAAGGTATTTTTTTCAGAAAAGCTAGATTAGCTACATGGAGCTTGAAGTGAGACTAGAGATAAGGACCAAAATAGTCTCTTTGCTTCAGTCCTGTATCCACAATCCACTCTTTTTAATTCAATAATTATTAGGCTTCTCTACTAAATGACCTGATAACCATACATCTGTCTATGTTTATTTTTAAAAAGTTCTATTTTGTCTTTTGAGGAACTGTTGTGCATTTGAATTAGCCCCCATACTAAGGTAATTTATTTTAAGGTAAAAATTTGTTTTAACTTAGTAGCATAAAGAGTCATAGTTCTTAAATATTCATCTTCTATTCACTCGGACATAATTGTGACATATTTCATTCTTTTGTGATTACTAGAGGAATTCTCTACATTGGTGGCAAGTGGTATGGAATGGAGCCACTCAACACGTCCAGCACATTTGAACACCTTTTTTACCAGTTAGAAGATGTGCAACACACCCCATTGCGCTGTGGTGTGCTGAATGACAGTCTTCATCATGCAGAGACATTTGTGAAGCATTCTGTGAAATATGCCTTTCTATCAAACAGTTCTTCTAGTGGGGAAAAGATTTTGAGGGTAAATACAATTCTGCTTCTCTCTCAAGGACTGTGATCCAAGTCCTTTCTTCACACCATCCCAGCAGCCAGCTACATATTGATATTTATGTGGAAATCTAAAGCAAATTGATCTTGGAGGCCACATCAAAAAATAGATTGATGCATTATAGATAGAAGAAATAGAAATCATGACAAAAACAAGTTTAGAAAGTAAAACTTACTAGTCATTGTTAACTTACCATTCTCTCTAATTACAGAAGAAGCGTGCTGTCCTGCCACAGAAAAGCTATGTGGAATTATTTGTGGTTGTGGATAACAACAGGGTAATTGTTTTTATCCAATGCTGAATACATTTTATTAAGTTATTAAAACTTTTCACTGACATTTTCATGTGGTATTTTACAGTTTCTGCTGAAGAATTCTGACGCTGCCGAAGTGCAGAAGGAGGTGGTTGAGCTGATAAATTATGTTGATGGGGTAGGTGAGTTCAGTCATTCAGTAGTTTCTGCTTTATCATAGTTTATAAAAATATAACCAATATAGTAAATTATACAATTATGTTCTGAAACTGTATTTGATAGTTACTTATCAATGTTTAATATTGTTAAAGAATGTCATGAATTTATACACAAGGCTTGCATCTCACTCCTTGCCTGCACCTCTGCAAGATGGTTTCAAACCAATTCTTTATGATCCCAGAGTTTGTCTGCTCCAGGAACCTGAGGTCTCCAGTACATGTTATATTTCCAAGAAGCCTCTTTCTCTTGTTTGAGGTTATTTCTTATTTTTATTAAGCAACATATCAGAACTGTGAAGATTTCCGTATGATCTCTATTAATCTCTTCCCAATTTCTCCTCAAGACAGTTGGCTAAGGGAATGAATGAACATGGTTATTTCAACCTCTCATATCTGAAAGTTATATTTAAGTACCTCAGTGAAGTAGATGGCCTTCAATCACATATTCTTTCCTTGTGTAAAACTAAGTATTATTAAAATAAAGTATGTTTCCATTGTTCAGAGTAATGTCAGGGAGGTATTGATGTAATCTTTCAGAATTCAGCTGAACCACACTGCTGGACAGTAATTGTCATTGTGTATTTCCAGATGTACAGTGCTTTAAACATCCAGATTGTTTTGGTTGGCTTGGAGATATGGTCAGATACAAACCACATATCTGTAATGGATGGTTCAGCTGGAGATGTACTGAGTAGATTTGTTTCCTGGAGACAAAAAGATCTTCTTAAACGATCAAGAAACGATGCTAGCCATCTCATAATGTAAGTTTTGGTTCAGTGCAAAAACATTTCACTCTGTCAGTATCGTTTATATATATGGTTTTGGTTTTGTATATGCATGGAAATATAACTGGAGCAAAGTTCATTCAAATTCTGAACTCTTTAAACCAGGAAAAAAAGAATAGTAATAATCTATTTCTGGAGTGAATTTCTTATTCTCAATTCACCCACTGAAGCAGCAGATTTATGTGATTGTGATCATATTTTCTCTTGCAGTTATGTGTGTTTCTCAGTAGAAATTACAAACTTAAAGATCCCATTTCAATAACACCTTCAAACTGCTTTTGTTGCAGAGGGAGAAGCTCTTATGATGGAGCCATTGGAATGGCTTTTGTAGGCACTGTCTGTTCACAAGTCCTGGGAGGGTCAATAAGCACTGTAAGTAAATAACGTTGTGATTTATGTGAGAAGCTACACAGGAATAGCTCAACTATTATATATTTTATAGATATATATAGTGCTGCTATGCAGAGAAGTCTCACATTTTCTTCTATGCTGCTGACATTGCTAGGACAGAGATACCTCCAGAACATGCTCACAAATAATGCATATTTTGTTGACATCTTTGAACAAGTCACCCAGAACTTCGAGTGACTTGAGATGGTACAGTCTTTCATTGGGTTTCCTATGTAAAGTTTTTTTTTTATTATTATTATAATACTTACATAAAAAATAAATGTATGTCCCAATTTCTGTGTTCTTCAGATTCCAGTTTGCTTGAATAATTTAGTCCTGAAATCGTTCTTTGATGATGTTATCTTAATTCATTTACCTTAAGGTTCTATTGGAAAAAACCATGTTCATAACTTTAAGGTTCATAAGCCCAGCATTTCTGGGATGGGAATGCTGCCACAGTGTAACGTATATTCTTTGACTCTCTTTATGGATAGAGGATGAACATGGATAGCACATGAAATGTGCTATACTCTCAAGTGCCGTGACTTTTCCACAGCAGGGCTGTGAATGGGGAAAAATTCTAAATTTGGCAAAATCAGCCAGAAGCTGCTTTTTCTCTCCTTCAGCCTTGAGGGCAGAACCAGTATCTTCTGCAGTACTTGTCTTTATCATACGGACACCACAGTACCAAGAACAGTCTCAGATCCAGATTCTGTCCTTTGTGTTTAACAACACGTTTGTCTTTGAAGATTTTGCTGAAATCAATGACATTACGGATTACTTATGCTATTCAGAATATAATCCTGACAGAAAGAACAGAAAGACTGGCCCTAGAAATAAAATATCAATTTGTTTGGTCTTTCTGCTTCTCTCTTTGCAATACTAGATTCTGTCTTCATAGCTTCCTCAAGACTTGAGGCTTGAATGAATCACTAGGTAGAAATATAGTGATTTTTCTAGTTTCGTAAGTATTTTTTAACACTGATTCTCTTTACTAGTTTAATCATAACAATGTGTTACGTCATGCTACAGTAGTTGCACATGAATTGGGCCATAATCTTGGAATGAAACATGATGACAAAAGATGTCCTGCATCCTACATTATGTACAGCACAGATAAGTAAGATTTCATTTTATCTTATTTTAATCATTTTTATTTATATGTGCTGGCTAGGTCTTATGGTCTGTAAAATTCCCATGAACATTACAGACCTTTTGTGAACGGAGCACTTGTTTGAGAAGTTTAATCAAAGATATACACACTGACTTAGGACTTGACATCATTTTAACGTGTTTGAAACATCACCTGTTTTGTGATCTGTTGATTCTTTTATTTGTAGCATTTGGAAAAACTCACTTAGATTTTGGATTGTGTTTTTTTCATGTTAGTGCATTGCTTATTTTTGCCCTTCTGAGAATGTTCTGCATATACCCACTGGATTTGTGCAAACATGTGCCCTTCCAAGGACTTCCTTGGAAACTCTCAACCTGTGTTTCCTTCAGTTCATTTGTCCTTTGGCTTTTCTTCAAGAGAAAAAGACCAGATTATTTTATCTGTTCACACTTGTACTGATAAAGCAGGATAACAGAACCCTGGACCAAATTGTTGTGGAAGATGCATTTCTGAGGTCTTAGGGATTCCAAATTACAGTGGTAGGCTTTCCTGGAAAATACATTTTAATCACACATTTTGGGACTTAATCAAAATGACAAATTTTTGAGGCCTATTTCAAATAGGTCATCGGAATAGATATTCCAGTGGTCTCTTCTGCTTCTGAAAGTCTCTCTACATTTGTTATATATGGTATCTTTTAAGTACAAGGATTGCCAAGCAAAAGTTAAAAACAAAAAAAAACTATCTTGTGATCTCTAAAATTAAATAACATAGTATCTGTAATAGATTGAATGATACTAAATGGTTTGAGTTGCATTGCTCTTTGTAAGAAAAGTATTTATATAAAAATCACATCATGTTTTTTAGGGGGTCCAGGAATTTCAGCACCTGTAGTGCAGATGACTTTGAGAATCTTATTCTAAATGGAGGAGGAAACTGCCTCAGAAATCCTCCCAAAACGAGTAATATTTACAAAGAACCTGTCTGTGGTAATAACGTGGTAGACAGCAATGAGGAATGCGACTGTGGCAAACCACAGGTACGGTGAAGTTCTGCTGGATACTTGTTCTTGTCCAGGCCTTTTGGCACATCTTATTTCTATTTATATATAGGAAATTTTCCTTGTAAGTTTACATTGTTGCAAACAGCATGAAGATAAATTTTAGAAATAATCTAAAATCATACTTTGATCTTGATACAAACTTAGCTAAGGGCTACTGAACGTCACAGAACTTTGAACCTAAGCAGTGTATTTCAGTGCGAAAAGTGTGAAAACACATTTTTTGTCTTCTTTTGTTTTTGTTTTTGTGTTGCTTTTTGCAACAAAGATCTGTTATATGGAAGGACATATATTATCTAGCACTTACTGGATTCCTAACTGTAACTTTCTACCTTAGCCCCCCAAAAAAGGAACCTTTGTTAGTGAAATTCACATTGTCTCAATGTCTGTCTCTCAAAGAATGGATTATTTGGCTCATTCTTTAGGAAACAGAAGTTTCTCAGACCACAACCAAGTCAAAAGGCTGTCAGTAAACCCAGGTTCCATTGTATAAATCTTCTAACTCATGAAAAGATGCCAACACTTTTCCACATGCAACTATAAATGCACAGGAAAAACAAAATGAGAGGAGTGATCGGAAGTGTTTCTTGGAAATAAAAGTTTCTGCTTCTTCTGGTGTCCCTTGAGAATGTAATTTTCTCCTATATCCCTATGCCATTAAAATATAAGTTTTTCTGAGGACTTGTAGTGCAAAAACTGTGTGCTGGGGTCCGTTAGAACAGAAGAGGATCAGCCTCAGAAACTGAGAGAGGGTGTATTTAACGTTTTTGATTTGTCCATGCACTACTTTGCTGATGTGCTTCCCAAATCCCCAGCTGCACAGTGAAGTAAAAACACTGTGTCCTCCTGTGTGTGTCTGTCCTTTAGGAATGTACAAACCCCTGCTGCGATGCAGAAACCTGCAAACTCACCCCTGGATCACAGTGTGCTCAAGGGCTTTGCTGTGAAAACTGCAAGGTAGGCTGTGTTGTATTAAGATAAATTTATAATAATTTTTTAATTGATAAGTAATTTTTATTTTTAACATAAAAATGTGTTAAAATGTGCTTAAATTAAAAACATTATGTGTAATTATTTATGTTTATTAACTTATTTATTGTAGTATCTCCTGACATGTTTTCACATTATCAAACTTGAACCCCATAATAGAGATCACGTAATCAGAGCATTTGAGTCTAATGACTCGTGGACAGTGACTTAGAAATCAAATGTCACCTCTGTGTCATTGCTCAGAGGTGTCTCAGTAGCCGGGATCTCCATCATGGAAGCCCAAGCGTCTCCATAGCCTAGAACAGTTGGCTGCTTTTTAAATTTGTTGTGCTTGTATATATGTTTTTATACATACGTCACCATCACATAAAATTGAGGGAAATTTTGGCCATTCATTGGGTCTGAAGAACTCTTTTGTCTCCCTTAAAATTCTCAGTGCTTCCCAGTTGTCACGTTTCTTACATGTTTTGGGTTAGAATTTCTGCTGTGCAAAATAAGTCTCTGTTTCTAGTTTAAAGTGGCAGGAGCAGAATGTAGGTCCAAAATGGATTTCTGTGACCTCCCCGAATACTGCAATGGGAGCTACGCCTACTGCCCAGACGATGTTTATATCATGAATGGTTACCCATGTAACAACAAGAAGGAGTACTGCTACTATGGAGTGTGCCAAAGTTTTGATTCACAATGTGAATCCATATACGGAAAAGGTATTTTCCTAATAGACATTTCAGATTCTTATCTTTTTTCTTATATTTCTGCAACATTGTGATGGCTCACTAACATTTTCTATTATTCATACAGGGGCTCGAAAAGCGCCTGATGTGTGCTTTGAAAAAGCCAATATTAAAGGAGACAGATTTGGAAACTGTGGAATGACAGGTGGAGCATACAAGAAATGTCCTGTTGAGTAAGTCACCAGCAAATAAAAGCTAAACCTAAAGCCTTTAATGTGGAAATTCTTCTTGTTGCAAACTCTTAAGAGCATGAGATTTAAGAGAAGAGCATTTGCTTGAAATGCAAGCTGAGAAGTTCTGCTGAGCAGTGTGTTTGCACTGGTAGTGTTCCTGTGTGTCACCTTTCTCTGAGTGTCACTCGTTCATTACAGACACAGTCTGTGTGGCAAGATCCAGTGCACTTCTGTGAGTCTTCAAAACCTTCCTGCTTGGAGTGTTGTCAACAACGCGTCCGGGGTTTTATGCTGGTCTTCTGACTTCGACTTCGGCTCAGATGTCCCTGATCCTGCCCAAGTTCACGAGGGAACAGCCTGCAGAGAAGGGAAGGTAAGAAAAGCCACCCTGGCACTACAGAACATGTTCCAGCAACTGGGAGGTTCCCCCTAACTTTCTCACTGTTAAGTTGCATGATACATTGTCTTGCACTAATGCATTGTGTGTAATGCGTGCTGAACGCTTCTTCCAGGCTTGTGTCAATTTTGAATGTGTTAATGCGAGTTTCCTGGGCTACAGCTGTGACGTGAAGCAGAAGTGTAACGATAACGGGGTGAGTAGATGGAGTTTTCATGTCCTGTTTGTGGAACAC
>JAUBNY010000073.1:6711283-6729742 GCA_032275445.1 Crypturellus soui | reverse complement strand
CTCCCGCGGGCTCCGCCGCCGTCTGTGGGGCCGCGGAGCCGGCTCCCCCCGCGCCCGGGGGTCCCCTCCGCGCCCGAGGGTCCCCTCCGCGCCCGAGGGTCCCCCCCGCGCTGGGTGGAGGGGAAGCTCTTGTTGTGGCGGCTCCTCGCGGGGCGGGCGTGGAAATGCCTATTTTCTGATTTATTTTTATTATTATTATTTTCCCCCGTTTTTTCCTGTTGGTTTTATGGGTTTGTAGCACTGGGTGACTTTATGCGGAAAGTTCTTCCAAGTCTTGTGCAACAGGCAGAAGGCTTGGCGAGCTGCCTGTGTCACCGAAAAAAATGGGAATAAACCTCTTAACACCAATGTATATTAAGAAGCAGGCATTCACTTTATTGCAGCGCTGGGTGCATGGGGGGTAGCTCCACCTATCATGCACACCCTAAGGTGCGCTAGCTAAAGCTTTCATTACTCTATTACCTGCATATGCATTAAACTCTAGGAGTGATTATATATATTCATTCTATTTCCTGGAACTAATTATAATATACCCCACTCTTGTCTCAGAGGCCTTGTGTAGGTTCTATGCCCAGTTCCAGACAGTCCTTTGAAGATACTGTGGTCTTTATCTTCATCCTTAACTGGTCTTTGCTGTTCTTGTTCATATTCTCTCATAATATCCCAGGAACACCTGCTGTTTTGTCTGTACCTTCCAGTGACAACAGCCAAAATCATGTCCTTGGGCACATTCTCCTCTGGGGTATCTCATAACAGCTGGAAACGGGGGACAGGGACACAGCTCTGTCCCCAGAGGGTATTGTTTGTAAATCTCTTCTTATCTACAGGGGCGAAAGAGCGCAGCTGTTTGTTTGTTTGGATAATTCAAAGTCAATGGAAGCGACTGAAAATCTCGGTCTTGCTGTGCGGGCAAGGAAGAGGTCCTAGCCAGGGACCTTGTGGTGAATGACCGTTTAATGTCATGTTAATGACATAATGACCATTTTAACCCTTAAATAGGGAGAAATGACCCCAAGCTCGCCATGGGGGGAGACCGTTGGGAAGGAGGAGCTTTGGGAAGCTGGATACTTCTAGGAAAAGTATAGGAGTGAAAGCCATCGAGGAAGGCAAAGTGAGCTTAGGAAAACTGACTCTTGTGACCTTTTTTAATTTACTTCTTGGTGTAGCTACCAACTCTGCCACTCTTAAAAATTCATTTTAAACTAAAACAAAAGGAAGCCAAAAGGCTTGAGGCCTTTAACTGTATTCAAAGCTAAGCAGTGGAAAAAAAATCAATGTTATCAGCAGCTCTGAAAACAATTTTCAAGCACAAGCTTGTAGCAAGACAAGCAGTCTGATTTTTCTAGCAGTATAAATCATTGCCCTACCTGTAGGAAAAAAAGAAAAGGGGGGGGCAGCAACATCCATGCATTTGAGTAGCACATATGTAAACACACTTGAAATATCCAAAAATTTGTAATACTATGTGACTTCTAGGAATAAAAATGTAAACACTGCATTGAACTGTTTTTTGAATGTAAATGTGAAAATCAAACCACTTTAATATGAGGCTGTTGCTCAGAAGTGAAATGCATCCAGCTGGCCATGGTGTGATCCCACTGTTTTTAAGTTTTCAAGATAGCCTTGTTATTAATGTTCCTCTAGCATGATCTCTGTAAGATATCAAGCAACTGTTTGTTGAACTGCTTTTGAAGGTCCGTGCTTAGGCCTGCCTTAGCTCTGCTGCTCTCAAGTGAGATACGGGGTAGACAAAAACTTTTGGGCAGGATTGATAAAACCGCAGGTAGACCCTCCTGCAGGAGGGGGAATAGTGCTCAAGGAAGCTGCCCTTGAGCCAAACTTTCTCAAAACCTTTGGCCTTGTTGCCAACAATAGGTCTCCTATAATTGCCATAAGCTGTAATGAGCACTGAATTATTTTATTATGCAGTACCACTCCTTGCTAGCCAGGCATTTGGCAGGTCACATCTTTTGATGCCCCGTGTACTTTTGCTTGGCCATGCTGGGTATGCCAGTGTGTTCTCCTCTGCTTCATAAAAATCCTTGCATTTTTCTCAGCTGTCTGTTTTTTTTTGTTTTTGTTTAGCAGTGGTTAAGCTTAGTAGTTTCCAGCTCTTGTTTACTAGTAAGCCTTGAAGTAATTTCAAGATCGTTGAGGAACAAAAATCAGAAAGGCAAGATGTGTTATCAGAGCCACTATGGTTTAAATTAGAGCCACAAAATGAAGGAATGGAGGAAATTTGTATCAAACAACAGGCAGGAGACATCTCTGCAATGATTTCAGGATTGCATGTGTCAGTTTTCATTTAATTCAGTCTTAGTAGAAAATAGAGATTTGTTTAGAGTATATGTACTAGGTGCTGTAATTATCATTTTGTGCTTCAGTTTTACTTTGCCTAAAAACATTTACAGCCTACTCTTGTCACTACTCAAAAATATCTAGTTTGTGCAATAATTTGTACAATGGATGAGCAATTCTTGTAACTATTATGAGATTAATATAGTATGTTCATCTCCAAGTTATGTAGGGCTTACGTGACTTCCTTCATCTGACTGTACAGTGTCAGATGCAGAGCTGTAGAGCTTTCACTAGTGTCTCCCATTTTCTTTGCTTGCAAATAAAATGCAAGTTAGCAATATAAACAGGAGTATCTGGTCAAAAAAAAAAACTTAAACTTTGGTTTTTTTGAATATGAATATTTTGAGTACGAAGGCCCAGATCATGCCTAGAGTTGCCAGTTGTTGCTTTAGTGCTCAAGGTTCACGCTCGCAGCAATTAACTTGTTACCTGCAGCATGTACCATTCTTGCAGCTTTGAAAAGCTGTGTATTCTCAAAAAGACATTATGCATTTTTCCTGACACCTCTTAGTCAATACTGGTAAAATACTCTGTGATTCATCACTGGTTATGTCAACATGAAAGAATAATGTGCTTTTATTTTTACTTGAAATAAAGTAGAAGTACAAAGTATGTGTTGTTTGTAGTCGTGTAACTGTTTGAGAAGACCATTGTAATAAATGTGTGTACATGTTTATATATATACTTTTTTTGCCTCTCAAACCTTGCCAGAAGTACAAGCTTGTACCAGTGAATATTTTTATTAGTCTTGGACATCTGGGTGTTGATTCTTCCCACTTCAGGTGTTCTGCATGCAGTCTATTCCTGACAGTTTCCAGAATACAATTACCTGTTTTTTGTGTTTTTCTTTTCCCCTCTTTTAAAGCAACTCTTATCTTTTCTGTATAGAAAGTCTATGGTGAATCCAGTGATTTAGCCTACATTTAAAGTGTTTAATCTGTATTTAAAGTGTTGCAGCTACTGCTGATGACTCAAAGTTCGTATTCCTGAATCCAGTACTACTGGTCATTATTTGTTTTATATGGCCAAGAGTTTTGAATATGAATTATTTACAGGAATATTCACTTTTGGTGTAATAGCTTCTTACTTCTGAGGGTCATTCATGACTGTTATGCTTAAGGTTTTGGAGCTTCCTTACTAGAACAGGCTTGGACATCTTGCCTCTAAGACAATAGGAGTCTGTAGGTCTGTTTTGCATGAGTTTTTTAGCCAGTGAGATGACAGGTATTGAAACCCAACATGAAAGAGTGAATTATTAGAAGACCAAAGGAATTTTGAGTTCTTGACCCCAAGTTCCAGCCATTTTCTGAGAAATGCTATCATGATGTACATTGCCAGTGTCCTGCCTTCTGTGACCTCAATACAAGCCTCTTTGCAGTGCAGTCAGTCTGCTTGCTGCAAGGTTAAGAGTGTATGCCAGTAAAAAAATGTGTTTTATCAGGAATTTGCTCACACATACATTATTTTTATGGCAGAGCTATGTCTGTTAGGGTATTTGGTCAGCAGTTGTCTTGGTCAGAATTGACTGTCTCTGGATTTCCAGAGCAATAGGGACAGAAATCTGTAGCAAAGGTCTGGTCTTTAGAAGTGAACCACATAGCAAGTTGGGATTGGGGCACTATAAGAGCAAAGCCACCTCTCTGTTGCCTCCTTTACAGTCACAGTCACTAGATCCAAACTTCAGAATAGTGCTTTCCAGGAGTAGGCTGTGTAGCAGCCTGGCTGCTCTAAGCCTCTTACTTGTGGTGCCACATTATGGAAGTTAGTATAACAAAAACAAAAGTCTTAAGAATTTATCCTGTTTTTAGAAAATTAATTAAATTTCAAACCAAGGATTTGTTGCTTTCCAAAGCATGCTGTTACCAACTTAAGTCTTTGAACATTAAGTAATTTATAGTTTCCCAAGATACTAAACCAAGTATCTATCACATTATATGTCCACCCACCTGACAACCGCCACATGTAACTTTGCTTCCAAAACTCACCATCTGTTCTGTTAATTGTTTTGTCTTGTCAGATTTTGCCACATATGCTTAGTACCATTCCCAATATAGTAAATCACTCTATAGCACCTCTGCTGCCTGTGCTGGATAACCTCTGCTTCTCCCTGTGGTTTGAGATTGTTGATGTTGTGCACGAATGCAGAGAGGCTGCTGCATTTAAATATTATTTGCTCACCTTCTATTCCTTCCTGTCCTTTTTTTAAACAAATCGATGAAATGAGATACTTTAATTGTTAGCGTTGTCCTATTGTAAAGTAATAATTAAAGAGGTTAAATTACTGTATAGATGACTATAGGATTTAAATTAACTCTATAGAAACGTTCAGATGCCAAGGCTTGATTCGTGAAATGTTACCTAGTTATCTGAAAATTACCTAGTACTGTATTTTGATACAAAAATTCTCTGATATAAAAGCTGTGCCATTTCACAGCAAAACACTAATAATCTAACAAAAGTGTAATTAGACTGCTGTAGAAATGAACTGTTGGCCCTTAGAAAAATCAAGTCTACATCTGTTTTTAAAGTTGACTGGTCTTCTGTAAAGACACCTGTGTCTAGTTTACTTTTATGACACATGTTAGTAAAGAGATGTGTTTTGACAAAATATACAATTCTTAGTAATACTACCACAGCAGGTTTTCAAAATTATTAGCAAAACTATTATCAGTAGTGTTTATTTGCCCTAAATTTTAGAATTGACTGAGAAACTGGTAACACTTGTGAGACTCTTGTGAAATAGCATTGTGCTAGCAAATTTTTAGAAAGGAATCATTTGGAGTTAAAATATCAGCAAAGGAAGAGTAATTAAGGGGTATTTTGTGTTGCCATGTATGCTGGGAGGGTTGCATGTTCTCAAAACTGTTTGCGACATTGAAAGCAATCATCTGGAGTTGTATTTCCTATCCAGTTACCAAATAAAAACAGCAGGTAAAAGTGTTTGTAGCTGTCTGTCTGCAGATATTGAAACAATTAAGGTTCTGTTTCCTGTTAACTGTTCTGATGTACTGTGTTCTTTGTCAACAGCTGAAAAGAAATATGCTGGTGTACCCTTCCTGGAAGGCTTCTTCGTGTGTCTTTAGATCTTCCAAATCGGGACTTATGCCAGACATAGCCAGTGAGGGGGTTGTCCGTGCTCCACTTCAAACATTCACTGAAGAGGAGATAATGCTGAAAAATATGGGTATCTATTGTCTGTGATTAAAATTCAGAAATGACATGGGAAAGTTTTAGCTTATTTCTTACGATTATTTATTTGGCTAAATATTGAGATTTTTGCATGTGACTTTAATTTTAAAACTGCTTTAGTTCATAAGAGAAAAAAGCACTTTTTTGTGTTTTTTTTCCCCTCTATTCCAAGCCATAGTACAGTTTTACTTTTCATAAATATCTAATAACTTCTTAAAACCATTATTAGTGTAAAAGTGATGTTTCATGCATTGACTGTGTCTATTCCAAGATATTTGATTCAGCTATGTTGAAATCTCTGAAAGGCACCAAGGGCAGTTAACATGTACCCTGTGAATGACACATATAAGTGTGCAACAGTCAGGCCTATGTGAAGACGGTGCTCTAGAAAGAATTTTGAAAGCAGGAGGGGAAAACAGGCCTGAATATCTGGGGATGTTCATAAAAGGCTTGAGCATCTTATTTGCAGAACTTTGTGAACTCAAAATAACATGCATTAAAACCTGAAACCATCTTTGCTAAACACAATTTATAAAGAAAAAGATACAAGTAACAGTGTAAGAGGTATATTTGAAATACTTTCCTTTTTTGGAGGGGGGGAGGGTCAACTAATGTCACAGAAAGGCATAGCTGAGATGCTTTGGGGGTTTGTAAATCTATAAGTAGTATTTCTTTCAGTTCAGAGTTTCTTTTCTAAAAGAGTTCAGAATATACTTGGTTAAAGGATCCCCATGATACTGTTTTAGTTGAGCAACTTTTTGGTCTTTAAAGTAGTTGCCTGGGAGACTCAGAATCAGAAATGCTGCATTGTTGTTATAGGGATCCCAAAAAGGAGTTTTAATACTTATACTATTTCTTTCTTCTCTTCATTACAGTGAAAAAATTTGCTCAGGACCAAGTTGCACCTTTGGTGCAAAAAATGGATGAGAATTCAAGACTGGAAGAACCTGTAATAAAGGGATTGTTTGAGCAAGGGGTCTGCAAACTTTTCTTATTTTTTTTAGTCAGAAAATTATGTTAATATAGATTAATAGCTGTGCACTTTTTGGTTATTTTGGGATGAAAAGATTCAGATATATAGATCAAGTGAACTGATGAGTCATTAACAATTGTGGAATTATCAACAGAGGGATAACTTTCTTCTCTTACTGCACTCCTCACTCTCCTTACTCTCTCTCTCCTTCTTACTGTAAAATTTTGTCCATCTCTTTTTATGCCTGTACTACATTCTTCATCTTAGTTTTGAGTCTTCTATCTCTTCTTTTTTTTTTTTCTTTCTCAGATAAGCATAATTGTGCAGGATCCTAGAACTGGCATGACTGTCATAACAATGTTGCTGGAAAAGGATTCCAGGAGTGCTAATTGGACAACCAGTTATTGCAGGCTAACTATTGATTGTTCCTGGAATAAATTAAAATTAAATCTTTAAATCTTAGGATTTTTTCCTTCTATCAAATTTGAAATCTGTATTTAGAATGTCATTTTACACAATGAAAGTGCTAAATATAAGACTTATTGCAGTTTTTCCACTGCAGTTAGACATTGCAATTATAACAGAAAATGTAATTGGATTAGTTAGGGTCATGATAGGCCTGTCCACTGCACAAGTTTTTTCTTCTTGCATGAATGAACTATTAACTTCTATGAGGAGTTGTTAGCTTGTTGCTTTTAACGGTATTGAAGGAAAATAGGTCTTTTAGCTAAGAGTTGTGTTTTTTCTTAATCTCTTGTCTTAGTATCAGCTTCGGCTAAGAAGGTGTTGACTAATGTGAGAAATCGTGTATTTGCACTCTTTTAGCTGATGAGTATTGAACTTGGGGAAGAATATGGAGGGACTGGAGCTTCATTTTTTTCGACGATATTGGCAGTAGAAGAACTGGCCAAAATTGACCCATCTGTAGCTCTTCTCTGTGAACTCCAAAATACACTAACC
This sequence comes from Crypturellus soui, assembly GCA_032275445.1. Classification (NCBI taxonomy): domain Eukaryota; kingdom Metazoa; phylum Chordata; class Aves; order Tinamiformes; family Tinamidae; genus Crypturellus; species Crypturellus soui. Next base: position 6,722,262 of record JAUBNY010000073.1, on the reverse strand, counting down.
AATAAGTTGTTTACCATGTATGGATCAGAAGAGCAAAAGAGAACTTATTTGCCCAGAGTGGCTAAAAATACGGTGAGTTAGTCTTATTTTACTGAATTATAATTTTTAAATAGTTATGTAATGTTAGCATCTTTTCCCATGATTAAATGGTCAACTGCAGCATTAGGAAATATTTTCATTTATGAATTCTGAAACTTTCCTTTTTTAGAACTCAAATTTGTGGTGATTTAGATATGACCTGATCATTCGTAACTGAGAGATAAAAGGTGGAAAGGTACTTATTAGTTTCATTGAAACTTAATTTATGGTGGAAAAGAACTTTAAAGCAGTGGATTTTTGAGATGCTTGTAACTGCACAGTCTCTGTATTCTAAGTCTCCATCTCTGCATCTTAGTTACTTTGATGCAACTTAAAATATTTGATTTTTACAGGTTTGTGTCTCATTATTATTTTCTTTTGGAAACTTGTTACATATACCAATATATGCAATAAGAAATAATACTAATTTTTCTCCTCAATTGGTAGATAGGCAGTTTCTGTCTTTCGGAGGCTGGATCTGGGAGTGATGCATTTTCTCTGAAGACTCGAGCGGAAAAGAAAGGAGACTACTATATCATTAATGGCTCAAAGATGTGGATTAGCTTTGCAGAACATGCAGGAGTTTTCTTTGTGATGGCAAATACAGATCCTGGTTTGGTAATTCCCTAAGGAATAGTTTTATTTTCAGTGACAGATTATAATGTACTACTGAGTTTATATAAATGATCAGTTAATGGTTTCTTTGCACCTTTTCCTAACTGAAATCAACAGGTTTTTTTTTGTTTGTTTTGTTTTTTGAGAAATATTTTCAAAGGGGAGAACCTGCTGCACAGTTCAATATATTTCTCCCACCAAGAAAAATAAACATGATAGTCTTATTTGCATGATAAAGACGACAGTAAGTACTGATATTGTCCTAGGTCACCAAAGGACAGTCTTAAATCTTCTGACATTTGACTTAACTTTCAAGTTACCATTATTAGAAGGTAAACTACAACTTAGGCTACATACAATCCATAGTAATAAGCATGAAACAGTAGAGTATGTTCAGGTAGCAAAATGTAAAGCTGAGCCTACATGTTTCATATTTTGTCAGATACCAATTTATGGTAGTATGTGCAGTAAAGACCCTAAAGTGAACTGCAGACATTAGAATGTACTATACCAAAACAGAATATCAATAATGAAATAAAAAATTATATTGCATATTTAATTTTTTAAACTTCTTCCAGGATCTCTTCCTTAAATTAAGCTGAAGCTATTTGAAGATATTTAAAATTTGCAATCCTAACTAATGAAAAGGAGGGTTTTGTTTGGTTTTGGTTTTCACTGAATGGAGCGATTGAGCATCCTGTCACTTTCTTTCTGAGCTTGAATACATTTACTTAAAAGCAGATGGTACTCCATAAACTGAAAAGAGGTTGATAATACAATTTCCATATTCACCAGCTACTGATCAGTGTTTTATCTGGAATTTTCTTTAATATAATGTTTTGCAAAGACATGTAATATGTTTTGATCTTAAAGCTATAAAATTGCTTTTACACTTCAGTATTCAATGAGGAGATTAAAAGTCAATATTAAGTAACAGTTGGCATTGATGTAAGTGAGAGAGCGGACCACTGTGGAGCTGTATACTGAAATGCACACTTGGCTCTTGCAGCTCCCAGTTAGTGACATGGTTTGTCGTTAAGCTGAGATGTGCAGAAGTAGCAGGCTCACCTTTAAGAGACAACCCTTCTAACCCTTCTGCAAGAATGACAGCACCTTTCCTGCCTCTGTGTCATCCTCTTAATGAGAGGAGCTGCTGTGCTAGGGACAGGAGGAGATGGCAGCATGGGCAGGAACACCTCGCATCTCTCTCAGACCTTGTGTTAAGAGACACTGTGTTGAAGTGACGTGTATTCCAGCAGCAAGCAGTAGCCTCAGTGCACATCTGACTCACTTGCTCAGTGGCTTCCTGTGTAGACAGGCACTATAAAGACAGTTGTTGTCTCTTTTCATTTTACCAGTCCTTAGTTGCCAGTATCGGCAACTTTTAAGGTTATTCTGATCATATTTTTCCCGTGATATCATTTAGTAGAACGTTATACTTTGGCCTTCATTAAGCTATAACTATTCCACATAGAGAGGACAGATGATGATGGTTTATGTAGCAATGTGATATTATGCAAGTGTAAATTTCAGTATTGGAATGATATACTTGAACCTTATCTTTTACAGGTTCTTGATTTTTTTTTTTTTTTTAATTCATCCTAGGGATACAAGGGAATTACATGTTTCATAGTAGATCGCAACACAGAAGGACTACAGGTAGGGAAGAAGGAGAATAAACTTGGAATTAGAGCAACTTCTACCTGCACAGTAACATTTGAAAATGTTAAGGTATGGTAAGTTGTTTAGCTATTCAAACATAATTTATGTATTACTTGAGTATGGTCATATGCACGAAAAGAATGTTAAGAAAAAGCCTGATTTTTTTTCTATAAACATACTGATTATTTTTCTTTGATTTTCTCCCCTATTCTTTCACAAAAAAAAAAAAAAAAGAAAAATTGAATTTCTTACATCTTGATGTAGTTTTTAAACTTGTGATTTAATTGTGAATAGTTTTTTCAATCATCAGTTTATAATCATGCATAGTGGGGAAGGTCCTAATCATGTAAGGAATTAGATGCTGGTTTTATATTTCATGCATTCATTTTGTGCCTTTGTTTGAAGAACATTTGATTCATCTGTGAAACCTGCTAGCAGTTGCAAAACTGAATAGAGTAGAAATAACCAAGTGGTTTTATCCTGTAGGTTCCCGAGACCAATATCCTGGGACAGATTGGACAAGGATATAAATATGCAATTGGAACACTAAATTCTGGCAGAATAGGTATTGCTGCCCAGGTGGGTAACATTGTTATCACTTCATGTAGTTATTGTAAGATTTTGAATTTGGGCTGAAACCCACAAAGTACTGGAAGTGTTTGCACAGAATAAATATTTAGAAAATACTTAATGAAAAAACTATTTTGCCACTAGATGTCACTATTCCTGTGTCTAAGTTACTGTAGCGTGCTGAAACAACTGTAAATGCAAAATTCTCCTTCATCAATAGGAGCCATATATTTAAGAAGCATTATTAACTATTGCTGCTGAAGTATGTCAGTGTCTTTATCTTCTGTTATGTTCTAGAAAACTAAGAAGTGAAGTAATGCTTTTAGCATAGTTGTATGGGCTTTTCAAATGTGATTTTATAACCAGTAACTTACTTGAAAGATACAAATATAAACTCTTATACCAAGAGCTTTTTAGTTCATTTCTGTGTTTGAAAATAGTGTATTGTGGTATCTTTGGGAAAAGTGTGGACCTCTGACTAATTTTAATGCTGTGTCTTGTTATAAACTGTGTTTGGATCCCAAACTGCAGTTGGTTTCAGCAAGATTCAACCATGTGATAAAATAGCTTGTGGCAAGTTTTTTATATTTTCCATTTACTTCTAAATGAAAATGCAGCTAATCAATATGCATCTTCTGTTTTTATTTTGTTGTGCGTGATGTGCTATAATGGCTGCAGTCTGTCTGTACTGCTATTCTCCGTGATTTTTACCAAGCCTGCAGACAGCCAAGGAGGTCATTGTGGAGTTTATGCTTTCCACTGAGCAGTGTGCTATGCTGCTAAATGGGTTGGCTTTTCCATCCTTTTTAAAGATTATCTGTGATTAAACTTTGTCTGTTATGGCATTTAAAAACTAGAGCCATGGGCCTCGTTGTTCCCAGAGATACAAATAATCTAGATATCTGGCAGTAAAATACATGATCTGTGTTTTATTCTAATTACTCCAAGTAACTTAATTAAAAGTTAAGGTCAGGTGGTTGTTATGTTTTACTTACTACTTTTGTTAGCACCATCAAATGAAGAGAACTATACTTGAATGAACAAGAATAGCAGTTCTAAAGCTCTGTAGTATTGAATATATTTTTACAGGAGTAATAGTTTAAAAGATAATGAACATCTTAAAATAATTGCGGCTGTGCAAACAGTTTCAGTTCTAGTGTGAAGTAGCTGTATGCATTGTTATGTAAGCTGAAGCTCATATGATGCTTAGTTCATCTTCACATGTGACTGTTCTGAAGGAGGGCAACAATCTTCATGGTACAGCTAATTAACAGTATACTATATTGTTTTCATATGCTAGTCTCCCATGTATTCGTTTTCCTTTGTTTTTTGCTAGAACCTTAAGTCATTAGGTAGTAGCTGTTTCTGAGTCCAGTCAGTTACACTTTTGTCTCCTCGGGGCCATTGACTTTCAGCTTAAAATGTCAGTCTATCAAAAAAGAAAGTATACTCTTCCACATCATTAAAAGTAGGTTGGTATAAGCGGCTTGATGGCGTAGCAGATTGTCACTCTATAATATCTTGTCACAACTTGGAAAGTTTTAAGATTTCAATTTTACTCTTTCCTGTTTCGATTTTTTTTTTTTTAGTTCGTGTCATTTGTTTCTTTTCTTTCCTTTTTTTATGTTTCCCTTGATGTAATTTTCTATTTTTCCTTCTCTTAGGAAGCAACTAAATAGACAGAATGTCTCCAAATGAATAGGAAGTTATGGAATGAAATCACTGATTTTATTTATTTAGTGCTATACTTCAGACTGTATGAAAGGCAGCATCCATTCTTTATCTTTGAAATGGAATATGCTTCTCATATTTAGTATTTTCAAAGTTGTAAAACTTCTGGTATACTGCACAGTTTTCATAATCCTTGTTTACGCTGACAGATAGGAAACTAGGTAGATAGAAGTTTCTTAAGTTTATCATGTATTTTTCCCAGATTGTCCCCCAAGATTCCTATATAGTATTTAAATATTTTCAGACAAAACCAAGATCTCTTCAAATAATTGTCATCCTGAAGCAGGCATTATTTCTGGTAGCATTAATAGTGGAATATGGAGTGATATTAAAGAAGAAATATAGCTTTTTACTTACAACATTTGATGTCTGAGTATTAGACAGGATGAATTCTGTTAACATTAAGTGCATTTCAGAGACTCAGAGCTCAGAGTACTAATAGAGCAACAGATAATTTGTTATTTCTTGGTCGATGATTTTGATCCAACTCAACTAAGGAAGTTTTGGTCTACTGCTTAGCAAATTTCATACATGACCTCAACAGTAACTGTTGTGTTTCTCCAGTTCCTCATAAACAACAGTGTTTTGCTGCCTTCCTTAGAGTGATGAAAGTGTGTGTGGAAAGACAGAGTCTCTAAAATTATTCTGTCAAGGTGTTTTTGCTTCCAGAAAACACTTGAACTAGTACTACTCTGCCTTTCTCTATACTAATTCTAACTTCTGAAATACTGGTTCTGGCAGCCTGGTATCTCTTAAAAAAAGATAAATTATTTTTAATGTGAAAATTTTGAATATCCTGTCAAACTGTCTGTCTTTTAATAATGTAACTTAGGTCTAGACTTCTGTTTACAGTCATTTTCCTTTGTAGATTTAGTTAAGAATATACCCAGACGCATTTAATACTTGAGAAGTCACACTTGATAATGTTGTCTTAAAGATGGGCAGTGTTTTAAATACCTTGCCTTTAATAACAGGTTTTTTTTAGGAGTATGTGCTAGGCTTCAGTCCTCAAGCAATTATTTTGGTTCTTACCTCAGTTTGTCTATGAATTGCTAGAATTCTGGCTTGGGAGATTCTGTACAGATTTTTTGTTATATTTTGACTTTATTAGTAATCTCTAGGTACAAAGAAAACTTTTTTTCTGAACGTGAGGCTTTGTTAAAAAGGCAGACTCCCTGGCAGCTCTTATGTCCACCGAGTACATTCAAAGAACTACTTTTTTTCTGAATATTTTTTTTATTTCTTACAGATGTTAGGATTGGCACAGGGATGTTTTGACCATACGATTCCGTATACAAAGGAGAGAATCCAGTTTGGGAAAAGCGTATTCGATTTCCAGGTATTTGTCAGTGAATATATGGGAAGTTTTCTGCCGAGAATAGTGGTTATCACAGTATGAAGTCACTATAATGAGTAATCTGATTTGCATAATTTGTGCTTCATCTTGTGTCATATCTCTACTTTTCAATATTTGAATTGTTTTAAAAATCAACATTTATGCTATGTAAAATATATAAGCTCAGTGCTGTGTTTCTGCAAGTGCTATATAAAGCAATTTAAAACTTCTAAGCACAATTAAAGTCTTTTGCTTGATACATTAATTGCAGTTGAAAATCATACACATGGCACTGCTTTCACTTTTGTTTTTAACCTGTGTTGAATGTGTTTGAGTCTTTATATCCTTTTCTTGCAATAGAGGAAGTCATTTTTTGGAGACCCTAAAAAACAAAGATGTGGAAAATTGAATTATTAGATTTCCTGTTTTCATGATATCTGTATCATAAAATTAAAAAGTCTTATTGCAGAAATGATGCATAGTTTAATGTTAGATGTATGATTATAATTACTAAAGTAAATTATAGTAAATTTTCTCGTCATGGCTGAAGGAATCTTAGGACTTAGTCTGGTACAAATTTGAGGAAGCATCCACAGATAACTAGAAATTATTTTAACTGTCTTTTGAATGAGAGTTTTAATTGTCATTCCTCAAATTAGGAATTTAAAATTGCCTAATTGTAATTTTATTATTTTGACCTGCATATATATTTTTGCAAATTTTAGGGAACAGCATTAATGCATGATTTCTGATAGGATGGGAAATTGTATTTAGGAGTGACCTGGACCTCTAAATGTTAATTTTCAATCATATTAATGCCTAGATCTTTGTAAATAAATCTAGTCTTCTATAATATGTACTGTTCAGAGGTGACCTTCATCAATACTCCTTCCCTATGAGCCCATTCATCAGTTATGTCTTCTATAGGTACTTCTCTGCCACTCCCTATTCTTATCTCATGGTCATAAGACCAGGGAAGAGTTGATTTTTTTGAGTCTTTTTATTAAGCTTCATTGGGGAAGTATTTTTCTTAACAAAAGAATGTTCTTAATGCATAGCTGCAAAACAAATTGGGCTGAAGTTTCTCTTGGTGTTCATGAGAGCAGTCAGGTTCGTATTGCACCCCCCTGTCTAACCAGCCAGTCAAGTTCCCCAGTGCTCCTGAGCTCATGAAGAGGGAACTGAATGTGGGAGTGCAGTTCCTAAAAAGAACTGACTCAGTTTTTCCAACTGTGATGAAGATGCAGAGGCATATAGAATTCCTAGTGGATCTGGAACTTAATGTTATTTTAGAGTATAGGTATGTTCCTTTGAAAGCAATGATTCTTGCCAGAAGTTCCAATTAAATGCTAGTCATTAGTTCTGTCTGACTCATGGACTGCTCATTACAGGGGATGCAACATCAAATAGCTCATGTGGCCACACAACTGGAAGCTGCAAGGTTATTGACCTACAATGCAGCTCGACTTCTAGAAGCAGGGAGGCCATTCAGAAAGGAGGCAAGCATGGCCAAATACTACGCAGCTGAGGTAACTTAAGAGTTTTTGTTTGTTTGTTCAGTCAATTTATTCCATTGTTGTTTAGAAGTTGCTTCTTTTATAGGATGAGTGGGTTTAAAATATAAAAATGTTTTGCTGTGTAATTTGTGGATTTTCTTTTATCTCATTTTTCACTCTGTTATCAAACATAAAGCAGACCACTAAAGAATAACCTACTAAAGTCCAGAAAGTTTTGAGAAATTACTCCACATCAAAAGAAAATGAATCAGTAATTAATTCATTCAGAGAGATTTTCTCAAAATTCCTTTGGTGTTTAGGACAATGGCTTTGATGGAACTCTGTGAGTGTTAATATGATTCAAAACCAGTTGTGTATAGGAACACTTCTGTCTCTTTTCAGTTACTGTTTTGAGTATTGCTACTATTTTTCATGGTCACTTCAGACTATGAGCTATTGTAATAGCAGTGAATTCTGTATGTCCTAGATTGGGTGGTGTGGGAATTATTCTTTTTTGTATATGAGTTATAAGCATATTATTTATGTTCTAAAATAGCCTGCATAAGATAAAATACAAAAATATTAGTCCTTTATTATCCCACTTTTTTTAGTTACTGCTTCAGTTACTTTGTTGTTTCATTACTGGAATTTTCTTTCAAATATCTGTAAAGAATAAAACTTACTACCACCTCTGTGAAGTTAAATGCTGATACTTTAATTCTGAAACTAACTTTTTCATAGGTTGCAACACTGACAACTAGTAAATGTATGGAATGGATGGGTGGAGTTGGCTTCACAAAAGATTATCCAATTGAAAAATATTATCGTGACTGCAAGATAGGTGGGTGATGCTTTTTACTGAATATTTCTTGTAGCATTAATATTATTCAAGTTTGGAAGTGAATGACTGATTGTTGTGTATTATTTAAAGCTATTTTCCCCGATACTGTAATTATCATTGACTTAAATTTTTAGCTAAAGCTTTATCTCCTTATATCTATAAAGCTTAGTTGAAATGCTCGATAAGATCTAAATAATACAGATAAACATTTTATCGTGTTTCATTAAATAAATTGAAAATTCATCTCTTACCTAAAGAAGTTATCTGCATGGAGTTTTGTTTTCAAGATGTCTTTATTTACAAAATTAATTGTAGATGTAGTTACTTCACACTTCCAACAGTAGTGTTCTTTTAAGTCTTATTGTTGATATCATTTTAATTACTTAATTGTTTTGGTTATCTTTGCTTCTTAAATTTTAATTTTTACAGCAGAAAAGGATTTTCATTGCTGTAGACAATAAAATATTAGAATTTATTTAAATAATTCTGCTCCCAAAACTTGTTCACTGAATCTTCATAATTGGTCTAATTGGAATGTTAGAACAAAAACTTGATCTATCTTCATATATTTACTGCAGTTTTATATTCTTATAACCTGTGTTCTTCTGATTTCAGGTACAATATATGAAGGAACTTCAAATATCCAGTTGAGCACCATTGCAAAAAGCATAGCACAGGAGTACTGAAGCCATAAGGACTTTTTGACTTATTACAGAAATTATTCCACTGAACACTAATCATGAACCTTACATTTGTCTAATTATAAAATCATAAGGACATAAGCAAAGCATACATTCTCATTGATGAAATCATAAGGAAAACCATGAATTCCCATTTCATGATGGGAAATAATTTGTGTGAAATCATGAATTCCGTATTGAATTTAAAATTATGCTAAAATAGGTAATAGGTAAGACTTTTCTGCCTGAGAACCTTCCAATATAGTGCTTTGTTTTACATTGCATAATCTAAACAAGTCAATTTATCTCAATTTTGAGATTTAAAAGTAAAAACAAGAAGCATTTTTTTTACCTAATGCAAAAAGATGTATTAAGCTGTCTGGGATTCTTGCATAGGGTAGAGCTGTTTGCTCTTGGTGTCCTGTATTCTGTGCTATGGGGCACGGTAGAGGTGAGTGAAAATAGAAGTGACAGTTTCCTCTTTCCCTGGCTGAGTGATTCCTATGGAGCTGCTGTAATTGTAGTAATTTTTATAGCAGCCCTTAGTGTATTCTTAAGTATATCTTGGTAATTAAGCCCTTCCAGCCTCAATTTGTAGTAGTGAATGGTAGATAATATCTACCTCCCTTTCCAGCCTTCTTCAGCTGTTAAGGGTTTTAATCTAAGGCGCTATTTACAGTTCTCCTTTTATAAAAGGTTGAGTTGAAATCTCTGTGAAATGGGGTTAAGAAAGACCTAGTAGCTCTGCAAAAAGACAAAGATACAAGGTGGGTAATAGGAATTCTGTAATACCACCTCACAGTCGCTTTTCCACATTTAATACATTTTACATACTTTGATCCTCAGAGCTTTCCAGAGAGTTAGTTAATTTGTAGCTGAGAACTCTCAAGGAAGTTAATAGTTCTCTACAAAGAGAGCAAAGTGTTTCTCCATATGAGATATCTTTTCTCCTTTTGACGGGGAAAAGGGAAAATTTTGTATATATGTGTGTACATGAACACACATGTGCATGTACATGTGTGATAAACAAATATTTTTTTCCAGGAAGATTTGATTGTCCCTCTCAACTTCAGAAGTATATTCTTTACTAAAGAAGTCGTTTGGTGTTAGAAAGTTACTAAGTTTTCAATCTCTTGATTCTTAATTTTTTATCTGAATATTACTGGTGAGAGAGTCTCATCTCACTGATGAGAATTTTTTCAAGTGTGGGGTTTTTCTTGCTGCTGCTCTTGTGAATTTAGAAGAATCTCATTCTTCAAACTTGCTAATCAGTGATGAATCACTTTAAATGAGGCTTCGATTGTTAGTCTGAAGCTCCCAAAAGAATTTTTTAGATAAGTTAGGGGAAAATAAGACTTAATAACTATGATGTGTTGGGTGAAGCAAGCAGATTGCAGTGCATGGTATTATACAAGAAACAAGCAAGGAGCGACAACACCATTAAAGTTGTAAATTGTTTTCTAACTTGCTTTCAGCCTCAAAGGGAAGTAACTACTTTAGTGAATGAGTCCCTGCACACACACTTGGCCTGTTTTTAAGCAAAGGATTAATGTTGTAATTATCCTCATGCCAGATAAACAAGCACCTTCTGCATTTCTTTGATCAATAACTTGGAGTTTTTCAAAAATACACAAGTACGAGGGTAGACTAGATGATTTCTGAATGTTTTTTAGTTGTATTATTAAAAAAATGCATTTTACGTTCCTTGTGGGTTTGCTTTGAGCTTACCCCAACTGCTGAGGATATTGTTAGACTAGAATGAAGGCTATGGTCACTGCAACTAACCATAGTTATTCTAAGCAGCATGCTCTTGAGTCTAAAATGAGCCCAGCCAAGCTAAAAAATGTTAGTTCTATTGAAGAATAGGATATGTTATGCTAATGTCCTTAACAGGTTAGCCTAATTTACTAACATGAGTGCAACTGAGATCAGGTTGTTGATTCATACAGTTTAATAGGCCCCCTGGTCTG
>JAUBNY010000073.1:6579282-6591469 GCA_032275445.1 Crypturellus soui | reverse complement strand
CAAGTGATGCTCCTTGAGTGCTCCTTGGGTGCCCCAAGCAACCTGTGCTTTGCAGCCCCACCAAATCCTGCCCCACGCAAACAACACGATTAAGGAACGAGGTCCAGAGGCACTAGCCGTGCTGGGCTGTCTTGCCTGGCCCGCTGTCCAGCTCTGAGTATTGCACAGATCTCTCCTCAACACTGAATTTGCTTCCAGGAATTAGCCAAAGCATGCAAATTCTGAATTAGTTGTGGGTCTTTAATAAAGCTCCATTTTTAGCTGCATCTTGGAAAACTCAGCTCCTTGCCATGAGGTCAGGATTTGCCACAGGTCTGATTTGAGCTAAGCAGACAACATGTATGAAACAAGATAAACACATCACTGTTTTCCCAGCACTAACCAAGAAGCCTTGCCTGCCTTATTTCCCACCTTTCCTCCGCTACAGCCCTGAAACACCTTCTGTTTGTGACCAGTGGATGCTAAATATACTTTTATTTTACCTGCAGGCACTAAATATTCCTATAGCCTCACATTGCTATTAGCCTGTCAGCAAACCAGCAGCATCAGCTCTCTTTAATTAGATTTTCTAACTGTGATGTGCATTCAGCAAGGGATAAATTCCCTTTAGTGGAAGTTGCGGATTACACTTGGACTTGCTAGCTTAGGAGAAGTGAAAAAAATAAATAAAATCTGTCAGGAAAAAGGTAATAGGAATGGGAGAAAATAAGACACCATCATGTCACTACTCAGCCCTGTCAACCGTTACGCTAATCAGGACAGAATTAAAAACACATTTTCTCCCAAGATGTTTCACAGCCAAACCGGTTAAATACAGATTTTAACAAAATTGAAAGCATATTATACAGAGATTTGCGGTTTCTAGCACTGCGAGTGAGTGCTGAAAGTGTGATGAAATAACAAAATTGCTGCCTAATAATCTATAGAATAATATTGTCAACTAATGGATTATAATAAAATAAAAGCTATTATTAGGATAAAACATTATAACAAGAAAAAATCCAACTTTTATTTGTAGCGCCTCCCCCTTAATGGTTTCGAGCATTTTGAAAGGTAATTTAAACAAGTACATTGTGTCCTTATTGAAACTGTTTCATCTCGCTGGCTGCTGGAAATGGCTTTAACCATCTCTCTGAACAAAAGCGCGCTAATAAGACAACAAAAAGCCCACAAAAGCACTGGCTCAGCATCGCTGCAGAAAGGCAACTAAAGGCAGCCTGCAAATGGTCTGTTTCTTTTTTTCTTGCATGTAATTAGATGAATTAAAAGGACAAAGTAGTTAATGTTGCTGTTGTCCGAGGCCCCCGGTTCTTTTCATGCTGTCCGTTCTAGACAAGAGCCTGCTGCTCTCGCTTCAGCAATGCGGTGAAGAATGTTGGCAATAAGTAAAATTAACAAGCTTAATCTGTGAAGAATCTGGTCTGAGTCATGGATGAAATGTATCTCTAGCAACGAAAGGCTAGTAATTCCTGGTCTCCTTTTATATGCCTAATAAAACTTACAATAAATTAACTGCATTTTAGTTTGCAGCGCTGGCTCTATTAATCAGGGCTGAGACGTGTAGTCAAGTTACAATAGAAGGAACTCAACTGGGTGCATTTCAGTTATGCAATTAGGGCCCATTGGCCCGGCTCTAATTAGACCATGGATGTTGATATTTCAAGTACTGTTTTATCATTAGGTTTCATTTCCTTGGAACGTCCTCAATGACCAAGCAGTGGGGAGGCTGGGGTGTATAATAAGCCCAGGTCATCAGCAAGGCGCTAATGGGAGGTAGGAAGGGACGGGCTGAGCTGTCTCTGGGAGACTCGGAGCGACTTCAACTCCCAGGGAAGTCGGTGGCACCTGGAAGCAGCCCCGGCCTTTGGTGGAATCGGGCCCTTGGTCAAGGAATTCCCTTAAAATTGTCCTTGTTGGTGGTCGTTGGCTGTGAGACCGACCTGGCAAGTGATGCTGCATGGAAGGGACATTCCTTCTATCCATGCCCATGGGCAAAGCTTTCTCCATTTGGCCCAGATTTGTTGTTTCTACCTGCACGGACAAATCCAAATAGTGAAGGCCAGGTAAAAGCAGGGGGATGGAAAAAAAAAAGACCCATCAGTCCTCGGTTGTGCATTTCTTGCCAAACGTTAGCTTAAATCGGTAACCCCAAACAATGCTTTGCCTGTTTGTAAAATATGACTTTGTTTCATTATGAAAAAAGAAATTACATAATTAAATTCATTATATCCAATTACTATATGATTCATCTGGCGGCTTAATGAAGCTTCACATTATACTAACAAGATAAAGCAAAAGAATAACATTTTATGAGACTGCAGGCATTCTGTGTACTGCAGACTGGCTGGTTTATGAGCTACATACAGTGCATTTCCTAATAGCACCTATTGTATTAGCTCGAGTAGGGAGGCTATTGCTTGGTCCTGCGATATCTCACCCTCAGCGTTCTGAAAATTTGCTAAAACAGAAAAAGTTCAACTTTATTTATTTTCGTCGCTTTCCAGCCCTAGGCCTCTTTCCTGGATATTGCCAAATTTCATCTAAGAGGGTTATATGATGCAGAGAGCAACCTTAATAGGAGCGCAGCAAAAAACCTAGGCAACTCTAGAGCTGTCAGAAGGCAACACATTTTGGACGTAAAAGAGCTGGTTTGGTTTTGAACCAGTGACCCAGAGGTGAATTACCTCAGTGTCTCCGCTGATAGGTATATAAATATTTTAAATACGATTTTGCAGAAGTGTAAAACTGCCTTTTCTTTCAAAGTACATTATCAGCCTAAAGAAGTCTATCAACTCTGTCCTCCCAATAATTTATGATCTAATAAAAGGCTTCTGTCTTTAGAAAGACTGACAAAAAAACATACTTTTATCTTTGGGGAATGAGACCCGTCAATAGAGTGAAGCTTTAGCTCTCACATGTGCGTGTGAAATTATTTGCAATGTTCACAATTTTCAAATTAGCCATTAACACAGGAAAGGGACAAATTAAAGACATTCAACCTCCTTTTTCTTCCATATATCAGTGCCCTTCAGCTTTTCTCATTACCATTTAGTATTTCTGGACAACTATTGGTATTCAATGAGAATGTAAATGGGCTTGAAAATCATAAATTGTGAAAAATAGGTTTTGGAGACATCAGAAAACTTGGGGGAAAAATGACATTTACATAACTAGGAGAACAACAGGAGGGCTTTCGCTTTGCTATTGAAGGATATGCCTGATCTTTCTTTAACTGGAGGCTTTGGTTCATTATTAGAAAAACATTTTTGTGACAATTCATCATTTTTGGCCGAGCAAACCTTGAAGACTCAGAAGGAAACGGAGCAACGAGCTCCAGCATCGTTCCGGGCTGCAGCTTTGCTGCTGCAAGCAGTTTGCTTCGGAGGAGGCTTTGTGCGCTCGTTTGCTGGTTGCATTTGGAGGAGCTGTGCTGAAGGCAAACCAGGGATTTTAAAAACACATCTTTAAATCAAAACTTAGCAGCCCAGGACAGGAGAACCGGAATGTTTCAGTGGTTCAGCCTGCATCATCTCCTGGTAATGGTCTTTTCTCCTGTTAATGAGAGGAAAAGTACACATGCCTCTTGGTGGTTGGTGGCTTGTGCTCCTACTTTCTGCAAGCAGGACACGACGACGTGCATGGGGCATCGGTTTGCAGAAACTCAGCTCTCCCGGCGTGCTCTTTGGAGCAGTTTGCAGGGACTGGCTTCCCGAAACAACCCTGCAGATCCGCTCCGCTGTCCTTGCGAATCCGGGAATCAGGGAAGCGGCTGCTTCTTTGTCTGCTTTTCACCCCATCTGCTTAAAACCCGCGCGTGCAATGGGTATCGCTGCCCGATCTCGCGGCGCCCGCGCATCTATAGCCATTATAAACATATTATGCATCCCCATTGAAAATAAGATAACATTATAAATTGTATAGCTCTTTAACCAGTTGCCATGAGTGACAACCACAAATAGCTGCCGGGATGTCTTGAGAGACTTCCCTCCGCCTGTTTACAAGGAGCAATCAAAGGTGCTTCTTATTTCTGGGGCAGGAAAGGGAATCACGGGAGCTATCAGATAACCGAGGTTCTTCCTCGCCTCCCCTAGCAGCTGCTGCTTACAACCGCCTCGTCGTGTAATTGTAAAATGAGTACGGTAAACACGATGCATAATTAAGTAACAAAGTGCAGGAGAACCTTTAGAAAAGGCACTAAGGCATAAATGGAGAGCGGGATGAGATTTCTGCCAGCAGTGAATATCTTTATTAAAAGGCTGTCGTTTCTGGAAATTATTGTTTAACCAAATTATCAATGTGAATGAAATCAGGCTTTGGGGGACCTCTAATTCATGCAATCTATCAGGTGTTATTTAAGCGTTGTTTATAGCGTGTGGAAAAAGCAGCACCATCACACTGTTTATCACCCGTAAAAACACTGTCTTTTTTTTTTTTTTTTGGACTAATTTCTGGTTGTTGTGATGAAAAATATGAATAATTTAATGCAAGGCTATTTAGAAATACTTCTCCTGTATCCACACATATTTTCTGAGTGTTCCTGTTTTCCAGAATTTATTGCAGATGAAGGATCTGGAACTAAGAGTAAAAATTACAGTGCTTTCAGTGGGAAAAGCATTAGCTGCAAATATGCATTAAATCTGGTATTTGAAAACAGCCAAAATAACATTACCATGTAGAAGTCATGGGCAAAGATCATAAAGAAACTGGACACAGGTGCAAATCTTGACATGCAAAACACTGAAAAGCACATAAGATGCTTTAAAACCTCCTTTGGATGCAGTTTATTTAGGCATGATTTCCCAGAAAGGGTTCATTTCTGCTCGTAAACATGCAGAGATGCCTAAATATGCGACTCTGGGCTTGGGCAGCCAAGTCTCAACAGCAGGGTGCAACACCCAAGGCCAAATCCGTGAAGGACACGTCCAAATTTCCAGATACAGGAGCGGTGCTGAATTTACAGGGCTGCTGCAGGGCAGTCTTGGTCTTGATCCGTTCTCTGTTTTCCTCGTTCTTGGATTTTCCAATTGGATGGTTGCAGATGGAAGGACATTGGGCAGCAAGTTGCCCTCCGTTTCTGACCTGAGTCTTAGGCTTCTTTCAGAAAAACCTTCTGCAGTCCAAGTATTTCTGCTAAAGGAAAAGCAGAGAGGTTGCCCCTGGTTTCTCCAGCTCCTTCAGTATATGGAAATGCTGTGGAAATGCTAACAGTGCCAAGAAAAAGGTGAAGTATTCTTACCGGAGATAAAGAATGAGGAGAGGGATGTATGCAAAATAACGCAAAGCGTGCGTTGTGCAGCACCTGGAAATTCAAATATTTCACCGGTTGGTCCTCTAAAAATGGGAGTTGTTTGTGGCAAAACTAGTAGCTCTTTGACATTGGTATAACTAATGACCAATAATTATGTTGGCAGCAATTATTTCAAGAGGTTGCTAACGAAAGATGATGCAAACAAAGAGGACCATGATACATTTTTCTGGAAACGGGCAGGGTCAGTGTGTTCTGAGGTACTCCCTGGCTCTCCTTGGTTCATCTTGACATTTGTCCCAATTCTCAGGAAAAGGGAGAACTCAAAATATCCGAAAGGGCCATCATGTGGAAACGCTTTAACGGAGAACAAAAATCCAGTCTCTTCATCACAGGCTGCTCAGTGAGTTCAGATTCACAGAATATGACTCACATCAACCTCACTCCGTGTCTGTCTTCCATGAAAGTACTTTACATTTCTATGATCTATGAAGCACGGCAATCTTTTTGTTGGGAATAATAAGAGAGCTTTGTCACAGGAATGAGTTTCCCTTTGAATCTCAATCAGTTAGTCTTAAATCTTCTCAAAGTTTGCTAGGTCCTGTGGTTTACCAACCTGTACTTCTGGCTCGATAATGATAATTTTGAGGTGGTTGTCAAGAGGATACACAATCAGGGTGTTTCTCTTTTAGAGGGAGAATTAATAGGAGATTTGCAAGGATCCTTTGCACACATTTTTATTCCTGCTGATGGTTCGGGTTGGTCCTTAAAACTGGCATGCTTGAATATCAAAAGTGACAGCAAATGGCAAACATTTAGAAGTCCCTTTCTCAAAAGTTGGAATTTGTATGATGACAGCTCTCTGACTTCAGAAAAAAAAGCGCTCCTAGGCAGTTCTTTATTCCATCTTTACTAGAAAGTAAAATCAGGTCCATTTTATACATTTTTATGAGCTCAAATCATCTGCTGTTGATATTTTTAAGTAAGAGAAGGCAAACAGTGCTGCAGAGTTGCAGGGCTTTTCTCAAGGCTGAGACTCTGCCCCCCAAAAACCGGAAAACTCTGCAACACATTTGGTCAACATGAAGTGTGAGCTCTGAAAATGCCAATGGGAAGCAACAGCATGTTGCCTTCCAGCCTGGAAAACAAGCCTTGGATGACTCTGCTATTCCCGTAGGAGCAGGCAGCGACCTCGGAGCAGGAATCATGGTGCTTCACATTGGAGATAATTGAATTTTAAGAGGTTTGTAGGTGCTGGGCCCTCAAAGAAATCAGCTCAGAGTCATCTCTAAATTCTTGCAAATGGCCTTCTGCACATTTTAGGTACCTCAGGACCTAAAGGTACCTCAGAGCTGTGTCTCATATGGTATTACAGATGAAAATTTACTGTTTAAATGAGAGATCTGAGCAAGATTTGATTTCACTGTTATTAAAATTAACAATTTTAGGACTAAATATGCCACATCTGCTAATCACAACTGTAGCAACCTATCAGAGAAGATGTAGGATTTCAGCAGCTCATGAGTTATTGCTGAAAAAACCAAACCCTTCTTATTTCAGACATTATTACTATTTGGATTATAAAAGTCAGCAGTTCAAAAGGTGAAGATTTTTCCGTGGTTCTTGAAACTTCTCATACATTTTCACGTGCTGTCTCTCATCACATTGAAATGGAAAGGGTTGTGCTTGGAGGAAGCTTCCCCCTCAACATAAAGAATCAGTCCTGGTGATTTTCAGTGGCCTGAAATATGGGGATGAATAGTTCAGACAGCAATAAATTTTACTGCCAGATAATCCCTTACACATTGAGAACACACATTTGCCAGTGCAAAATTTTTAAAGACCAGTTATTTTTTGTAGAAAGAATAGTTTCCATATAAAGTATATTTCTATCAACTTTACAGTCTGTTGCTTTTTACTGGATCTAATTTACACTTGGAAAGTAAAATTAAATTTTCCTTTTATATGAAATAAAGTGAATTTATATTTTAAAGGTAACACACTAAAATATTCTCTCTGTGGATGCAATTATTTCACATGAAATAAAAAAGTCAGAATCCTCAGTGTACTGTATTAATGTGAATATTTATTTAATTGCCAAATAAAAGTCCATGGAGGGAAGAAGTGAATGACAAAAGAGTGTTCTGCTTTGTGAATGGCATCTTTTATCATTTCCTTTAGAAAAAAGAGGTTGAAGTAAGGCTTCCCTTTATGTATTTGCAGTTAGCATGCCAAAAGGTATTTTAAAATGCATTTTTATGAGTTTAGTACCTGTGATTATGTGTTGAAGCGGTCCAAAAGCAGAAGTTTTGATGCTGCTGGTTCTTTCTTGGGGCTAAGTGGGTGCAAATCAAGACAGTCCCCAAGAGACAAGTCCTCGTGTGACTTACGGCTGCCGTTACACCCCGCTGTCGACCTGACGTCCTAAACGTGATGGACTCTTAGCTGGGAGATAATTATCACGATCATCGGAAATATGCCTTAACTTTAGAAATAATGAATCACTTTAATTTGACAGCTGCAAAGGGAAAAAAGGGTGTAGTGAAGGTCAGTAGTAATAAATCATAAAAGCTTGATCTGGATTTTATGCCAAATAATTTTAAAAAATCAGTGATCAAATACTGGAGAAAAATATGAATGCAAACACACTTTTTTTTCTTGTTTCATGTGTCAAGAATTAGATCAACTGAGCAAGTTAAAGCCCAGCTGAAGCCAAATAGAGTCGGTGAGAAACTGTCATTGCTTCGTGGGATTTTAGCTGAAGCTTTTAAACCTGATGGCAATGGGATGTTTAAAAGGGAATTCTGTGTGGAAGAGAGAAAGCCTGTGGATGAATCCCACCTAGATGAGTCACCAAGAGTTTTGCAATTTCTATTGTTGAGATATTTATCCTGAAGCTCTCTGGCTGTTGTGGCCGTGGTTTTCAGTGGTCTTCTGAAGGCATTTCAGTATGTCTTATGTGTTCTTTGGTTTTCTATACTGCGAGTAAGACTAGTTGTGGTGGGAGTCGAAATATAGAAGACGAAAAACTGCTTTGCAATGCCCAGTGTTTACATTTTGCAAATCAGACTTCAAAAAGAGGAATAAGAGCAGGATGCCGGAATGCCCCATGCAGGGGAATGTCCTGGGTTGTTTCCTGAGGGATTTTCAGGAGCAGTTTTGTTCTGGAGGGGCCAGATCCTTCCAGCAGGACCAGACCCTTTTCCACTTCTGCGCTCGCCCGCAGAGTCCCCCTCTCGCCCCGTAATTGCTGTTTGCCAACTCCCCTCTCCCGCTATCTGCAAACGGCGGATTTCCTCTCCCTTTTGTTAGCCAGTGGTTCAAATGGCAAGGTTGATCGCAGCGGTAAACAGACGGGGTATTATTTACTTGTGCCTGTGCCAGCAGCAAATAATTCAAGCTGGACAGACTGCAGCAATTAGGAGGCCTTTTTCAGTCACTCAAATGAAGCCGTCGCTTCACTTTCATATGAACAACAAGCAGCGAAACGAAAACAAAAAATCAAGCACAAATACTCGCTTGTTGGGCAATAAGCAGGAGAGAGAGTTTGCTTTTTAAGTCCAACATTTACATGAAATTATCTTCTTACATAATTAACAGCCTGTGGTTAATAACCGTTCTGCAAATAGCTGTGTATCTATTGAGATGAACAGATGAATCACTATCATTTAGCACTTGCGGGATAATAACAGGATCTAAAAACTGTCGAAAAAGGGAATGCTTGAAAAATCTATCAGAAAATGGCACCTCCTGAATAACGTGACTGAAAAATGAAAAGGCAGAAACAGAAAAAGTTTTAGCCGTGCTGAGCACCGGAGCCTCTGCAGTTGTGGTCATGCTTAAGGGGAGGTTATGGTATTAGGTGCTGCACACACATGAAGGAATAAATTGCTCTCGCCCGCAAAGCAGGGGCAAATTAAAAAGATAAGAAAGCCAAAAGTAGAAGAAAAGCGATATGATTATTTCCAGCTATAGGCAGATGCAGCACGGATAAAGCGCTGATCCCCCAAGAGGCTTTATGCACATGATTAACATGATTATGTATCATCTTCAATTCAAAGCCAACCAGAATCACCCACCAGCCCCTGATGGAGCGCGTGCTTAAGAGGCTTTCTGAAGCTACGCCCATATAACTTGCCCATTTTCATGCAAGAAAACTGCCATGGAGAACAAAATCCACTCCTGAAGTATCCTCTGCTCTTGCTGCCACTACAAGCTTCCCCGTAGCTTTTCCAAGAGAAAAGAAATGAGCCAAAAGAGGCTATTGCTAATTTCAGAAATAACTCTAATTTAGTCTTAAAGCCTCCGAAACAATAATGGCCCCGTATTATGAATATGATTGTCTGGAGTTAACACTCTCTTTTTATTCATTTGTCCAGCAATTTATTTGAAAAAGTAAGCAAACTGAAATGAGCAGGCAATCAGCTGCCCTGACACACTATTTTACCCAAGGGTATTCTCCGGGAACGGAGGCAGACTATTTCAGCCATACAATGTAATATTTATACCTCCATCATGAGAAGAACTCATGACCTTACTTCGAGTTGTAATGAAAAGGTATATATTAAAAAAATAACCCTCTCTTGATAATGAAAGATGTTCCTATACCCCAAACTACATAATACAAGTGGACAGGGACATTCTGAAGTGTCGCATGGAGTGGAGCACCACTGGAACAACCACCATTCGCCTGACCAGAAAAAGCATTTGGAAGAGTTTGTTTGTGGTTGGAGAGAGATGATTCCAACTTTTATATCCACCCAGATTGAGACTGATAGCGTGACCTTTGTTATGTGGATTTTTGATATTTGAATAAAGAGAATTTGTGGTCCATCTCTTTTCTCAAAAGCAGCAAAGACCCAACCAGGCTGCAGAAATAAACACTTGTGACTTCTCCCCTTCACCAGGATTAATCAGCAGTAACTAGACAGAACGGAGCAGTTTGTGGGCAGTCTGAAAGCTCATAAAAATCCCCTATGGCATTTTCTCTTCAGAGCAGCTTTTTGAAGAATGTCCCTTTCCCTGTCACTGTGGCAGGGTGTGGGTAGTTCCTCGCCAGGGTGCTACAAATAGCAATGGTGTTTTTAATTGTGTGGGGTTGGATGAAATATTCTATGGCTTTTCATTTATTGAAATAGATATTACCCGTGTCATGGTAAAAAATACTGTTTGCTTTCCTTCATGATGCCTGTGAGAGGATGTGCTAACATCCACACGTGAAATAATGTAATGATCTGGTATGAGGCAGCATTTTGTTCTCAGTTACCCCAGCTCACCCATCTGTAGGGTTTCTCCTTCTTCTTAATGCTGTTTAACTAGAAACAGCATTAAATCCCATATGTGCCCCAGCTGTAGGGGCTGCGATTGGCCTGGAAGCACGGAGCAGGAGCTGGAGAAGCCTGAATGTCCCCAGGGGAATGAAAGAAAAGTCCTTTACGAGTAGTAAAGGGCTCCAGCATGGGCATCCTCCCACCCTGGCCTCCCATCACCAACGCTCAGCATCTCCCTAGGCTTTGGGGACCAAGAAGGGGCAAAAGCAAAAACCCCGGGAAGGTGGAAGTGCCTGTGCTGGGGTTGCTCCTTGCTCAGGTCAGCACCACTGAAAACACAACATGGTTATTGCAGCACGGGGGGACATCGTGAACCCGTGCAGATGAGGACGAACGTTGGCACGAGGCTTTCTCCTTCAGCAGGTAGAAAGGCGAAATCATCCCAGCTAAAATTAGGATTAAAATAACCATAAGATTAATTTCCTATTTCACCCAGAATAAATAAACCTTTTTCCTTGGTAACTGCTGTTGTAATAGCCGGGCTGATATGCTGGTATCTACTAAAGAGGTAACATATTTAGTTTTATTGTTTTGTCAAAATATTAAGAATATCAATATATCTCCATAATTCAGTGTTATACAAAGAAGCATTTTTGTGCCATATATAGCAAAGATTGTATTATACTTTTGAGATCATAGGTAATGATGACAAAGTGATCTGTGTTCAATTTCAGCATTAATGTCTGGTTTGAACAAAGCCTGAAATATGGTCTGGGAGCTAAGAGGCTTTAATATTAAGATCTTTAACTGTAATTTATGTGACAGAAGATAGAGTTTAGCATAATAAAATGTAATGGGCTCCTAGAATGAAGAGGACTAAGAGACAATTGAAAACAAGGTAAAAATGGTAAATTATAAATAACAGTAAATTTACCTTTATGTTGTTACTTCATTTATTTTTGATTTGTTAGACAGGCTCTGTAATTTCTCATTTTGCTACATTTGGAACCAGGCATTTCTCAAACAGTGCACCTCTGGAAGAAGATGTATTTGGGCTTCAAATACAGATACTCTTTTTTTCCCCCTCAGATATTGTAATTTAGCTGTAAAAAAATCAGCCTGAGTTGAATTTTAACATGCAGATATGTGGGGAGAAAATGCATTAGCTCATTTTGCCTCCAAAATGAGTCTGGCTTTTTTGAAGTTTCTGCAGTGCAAAAAAATAAAGAGTTTTCTATAACATTTTGGAATATTTGTTTGAACTCAGCCTGTTGCAAAGAAAATAGCTCAGATTTTATTAATGAGTTGGCCTTTTTGTAAGATATATTTTGCATTTTGTTTGCAGAAAGTAAAAGTCGACTAAAGTCTCTTCATTTTGCATAGGATCAGCTTCAGCTGCTACCTGCCTTCCTTCTTACTAATATTTTATGGTATTTAAGAAATACAGTTGCTTTTTTTTCCATTCTTGCATTCTACAGAAAGTCCCAAGGAAAAAATATAAGTCTAGCATTTAAAGAATAGGTTTTTCCTTCTTTATAACAACGGAGCACAACAACAGATGAACCAGCAGAATAATATGGCAGAAAGTAAGGACATAAAGTAGATTGTTGTGTAAAAAATTCAAGAGGTGGTGACATGACAGCAGCAATAGTCTTGGGGAAGGATCCTTTTT
>JAUBNY010000073.1:6539668-6564931 GCA_032275445.1 Crypturellus soui | reverse complement strand
GGTTCCATTACTGATCCTTTTAAAATTCATATTTCTTTATATCTTATGTACAGATAAAAAGTTTTCAAAAACACTCATGAACTCTCTGCTCTACTTCTTGGTCTGGAGCTTCTGTGTCAACCCCATTGGGGAGCACACACAAATAGATGATAATTTTAAGCATGGGGGCATTCCCCAAGATCGGTGGTCTCCTCATGAGCTAAATATTGCAGAGTCTCTTCAGTGATCCCTTGGCTTCTGGGTCTCTCTGTGCTCAAAACTGGAGCTGAATGTCCTCCCTTTTCCCCACTTAAACACTTTTCCCTATTTTTTTTTAATAATCTGAAAAAGGTATATGGAAGAATAGGTCAGCTGAAGTTCAGTGTCAATCCAAAGAAGCGGACTACTTCCATATTTGATGGATGATCTTGTTTATTTGGTAGTCATGAATTCTCATACGAATATGTATTCATTTTGCAAGGACGGCCTTTCTAAATATCAAAAAGCTGCTGCAAACAGCAAGCTGCTGCCCTCTTGGATACAGGTTAAATGATACACATGAAAAACCAGGTACCTCTGAACTAAACTCAAATCTGGAGTAATTGTGTTCATGGCCACTTGAGCTCAGTGGATGGCTGCTCTTCAGCAGCTGCAAAAATCAAACACAGCCTGAATTTCTCAGGTATTAGATGAAGTTTTGTTGGGTCCTTTTCAGTTTTCTCATAGCGAACATTCAGATCAGGATTTTTCCTAATTTTTAAAGTGTTTCAGTTTACACCTTACTCTTACTCCTCTTGCTAACGCAATGCAAGAGGCCATATGCACGATGCCCTCTGTATTGACTCACACATAAGTAAATCAAAGAAATTTTACAATGGGCTGAATGATATCAACAGTTAAGATCAATATTTTTCAGTAAATTAGAAATAGAAATATCTAACCAAAGTCTACCAACCAGGCAGTGCTAAACATGTGCCATATGCAAAGTAGATTTTAGCTCACAATTAACTGTATTTTATGTCAGGGTGCTGAACCACAACATGCAATACAGACTGCTGTAACCAATGCTTTCCTTTTTCCTCTTACCCTCACCTCACTTTCCCCTTTCAGGTCCCACCTATAATAATAAAATAAATACAATCCAGCATACCTAAGTGGGCCTAAGAATTTGCAGGCATTTTGAGCAATGGCAAACACGAAAAAAATTAAACAACTTCAGGTGATGCTTACAGTACCTAAAAATAGAGGTATCAGCCAATAAGTTTTTTTGAAAATTGAATATAAAATCATAGAGAAATGCTTTATTTGATTCTCTGTTTATGGCAAATTCATTTTATTTGACTTTTTTATTTGTAATATCAACTCTATTGCAGAGCAGAGTTTCTAGGTGCTCCCTTATGGTCCCATTCCTCTAAATTATTAATGCCGCACTGTTGATATATTGTCAGCCTTGTACATACATTCTATGAAAATGAGTTTTACAGTAGGCTGGGATTTATAACAAAGCTTGACATATGCAGCTAATTCACCTAGACAGTCTTGTCAGTTTTCGGTTCATAAATAATTGATACTCAGGGCTCGGAGTTCAGCTACTGTTAGTGCTCCAGCTGTTAAATTTCAGCAGCATAATGGATGAATATTTGTTTATAATTTCTGTACATGGACCCGGTGTCAGCTCCCCGGTCTCATTTACATAGGTAGATTGAGATGTTGGAGGTGTAATGAGCATATGAAGATGATGAATTGTTTTCCTCGGTGCCGGTGCGTTTCTGTAAATGTTTGATTAGTTTTGAATGGATTACTGTTAGATTATCTGGTTCAGGGGTTAAAGCGAGCAGCTCTTTGCTCCCAAAGCTTTCGTGATCCCTTGCTGACAGATTTTAAAATTCATACGGCGATATTAGTGGAGCGAAAGCTGGGGGTGATTCCTCGCAACAGATGTTTAGTAATTAAACATACGGTTTCCCCGTCCGGAAGGTGCTCGGGAAATTTAAATCAGAATGATTTGTTTACTGTAGTTTGAGGGAATTACAATTTCTAAAAAAATAATACACTTTTGCCCCTAAAGTGCTGGAGTTTCTCCCTCAATGACACTAATTAAAAACGAGCAAACAACCCCCCGCAACGCGCACGCATCCAAGTCAGATGGTTAACGCTCGGCAGCCAGATGCAAAGCTGTCGAAAACAGAGGTTCCCCCTCGTTTTCTGCCTCGGTAAATGAACCGACACTGTGTGAAAAAGTATTTTGAAGGAAGGCCTCGAGTAGGATCCCTTCCTCCGGCCGCTGCGTGGCTGTTTCTGTCACACATGAATCATGGCGGCACATGGAGCAGGACGGGGATAAGGGGCAGGGAAAGAGGGAGAGGTGGGATCACCTGGAGACCACACTCGGCTCTGGATTGTCCTTTCTGGTTGCTTGGAGCAGCCGCCGCAGGGAAAAGCGCCGCTCGGCCGCGCCGCACCCCGGGCCTGCGCGGCGCTCGCCGCCTTGTCTGGCGATCATGTTAGTGATTATATGGGTAATGAAACACGTGCTCTTTTTTCTGTCCGCGGCGCTGATTAATCTGCTTTCTATTTAGCCTTGATTTATGGCGCTCAACTGTTGAGGTGAGCGGCGGCCCATCCGTCGCGCGGCCCATTACGGGCGCAGCCGCCGCGACGTGCCCGCGAGGCCCGGGCCCTGCCGCGGCGGCCCGGCTCCCCGCCACATTCCCCCCCAATCTGTTTTGCTTCCTGGTGTGACCTTTCCTACAGTAAAACACATTAGTCGAGCGGCGCGGTCTCATTAAAAGAGTGAATTAACCGAAGAGTCTTTTTAGCTAAATGACAGCCAAAGGAGTGAGCGCTAATAGCCACGGGCGGTTAGAAACTTAACTCATGAATCAGGCTGTTAATACTGCGCGGCGCCCGGAGCGCTGAGGGCACCACACTCTCTGCTTGCTCTCATAAGAAGAAAAGCTCATTACTTTCCTCCTGATGGGAGAGAAAGAGTGAGCGAGCAATAATAAAGCTTGAATTTTTCAATACTGTTAAAAATGGGGCTGACAGATTGCCGACAATAGGAGCAACGGCCTAGACGCCGCGGAGAGAGCCGCTGAATTAGCAATACCATATATCATACAATCTAATTAAATCAACCCGGAGAATGAAATTAGTTTTCTGTGAGTGAAATGGCCCTTTGAAAGAGCGCTATTAAATGAACTGTGGAGCATTAATTAAATAATTCACAGTGAGGGATTTTGCATTTATACAAAAATTGTGCACTTAATTGTCCATGCTGTATTACAGATTTGGCCTTATGTTAACAATGTGTCTAAAGCTCACTTATTGGAGCATATCAGGAACAGCTTAACATAAATGCAGCTTATAAACTCCCAAGGATTGGCCAAGAAACCCAAGAAGAGGGACACGAGAAAAAAATTACTTGGAATCAGCAACTTTGCCATGTTAATCCCGTGGATGTGGCCAACTTGTTACTTTTTTCCCCTTGTGCAATGACATCAGGACCTCAGACTTTTAATAAAGCAAAGGCTGCAGCTTTTAATGATTTAACACAAAGAAGTGTATTTATGTTGCCTAAAAATAGCATATGTGCGAAAATAGCTGGGAAAAAAATAAAGTACTTTGCTTTGGCATTGGAAGAAAAGGAAAGATTAACTCTCTGAGTGGTTAAAAGCAACGTGTAGTCCCGTGGAAACTAGAAATCCCAATGTTTTCAGTAAACCAAACAATAAAAAAGGAAGAGGTAAGGCAATCAATTAAAATTTTTATTCTAAATCTTCCTCACACTGTAACTTAAATTAAGGGGAAATGACACTTTGAAATGAAAGCTTTGTTTTGGAAATCATCAGAATGTATTATATTTCTTTTTTTAAAAAATCTGTTATTTCAGGAGAGAAGCCGAAGCTAATTATAAAGCTTGATTTTGTCCTCTAAATCTCGACATTTTGATATATTATTTCTTGAAAAGATTATACCCAGTGTTATGCAGCTTCCTAGCCAAAAAGAAGCCTTGTCTGTCAAATATACTTGACAATATGTTGCATTATATACAGTATTATGAGCAATAATAGCTTATCTATCATTTTCTCTGCCCCCTTTTATATTCATGTAAATCTGTGATATTGCATTAAAATGTTCAAAAACAACTCTTCCATTTGTAAACTTGCCTGCGAATGTGAGAACATGTAGGGCATCCAGACTTGAAGATGCTGGTCATAATTCTTGCCCTTTTGCTTCTTGTCAAATACCACTAGAGAAAAGAGTCACTGTATAGTGCAGCTGCCTATTAATTTCATGTGATTTATGTATTATTGGTTTTGTTTTTTCATTCTGATTTTTCAAGGCAGAAATAGAAATTGCAAGCAGATTTTATCAGCGGTTTCCTCAGTGTGTTTCAATTTTTAGTTGTTAGTAGAGTAAGTTTGAATATGGTTGGAAGCTGGAGCCACCGTGGAGGATATATGTGTCTGGCTGGTTAATTTTAAGCAGAGGATGGTAGATGATTTGTTAAATGGCCTATAATATCTTGCAGCATGTTCCCCTATTTGGCCCCACTTTTATTTAGTATTTATAATTCATTGTACTTGGTAGCATGTGGATTCTTGCCATGTGGTTTTTGCCTTAACTTGCAAAGATGGTGATAATTTGCAAATGATGTAGATATGGGTGAGATCAACCCAAAGATCTGGCATTTTGAAGAACTGATGCTAGCGGGGGCAAGGGATTAGAGAGATCTTAATTAAATACAGCTCAAAAACTTGAAGGAAAAGTCTACACTAAGGTGAAAGAAGAAATGAGAACAAGATAGGTCTAGGTGAGGATGAGAAAAGTGAGAACAAATCCAGTAAGTAAAGATCATGAAAATTTTGACCACCTGAGCCAAATCTATTGGAAGGAAATTTCCTAGTAGTAAGTAAGTGCATGGAAAAGGAGTTTGCTGCAAAACACCAGCTCAGACATACTGATTTGCAGCCTGTTACCCTCTGTATTATTTATTTTTATGCACGGAGATGGCCTCTGATGGAGATATCTGTGAACATCTGTGTCCCGGGGTGCATATAGAAATGCTGCCTCTGATATCTCTGCCAGGTCAAAGGGAGAATCAATCCTCCATCAAAATCCAAGGAATTTTTATAAGGTTGGCTTAATCCTCATAGTGACTAAGCTCTTGGCCACAAGACGCTGAATGGGGTTCTGAATTTCAGAGCTGTGAGAGAGGTGTAATATTTTGCTCTCTAGTCCAAGGCAGCAATGAGAGGGGTTTATTTTGCCTTTGCATAGAGGGCCCCTCACATCCTCCAGAGCAGGCTGGCGTGGAACAGAGTGACCACCACTGCTCAGATCGTGTGTGATCCTGGTAATCAAGATCTGCATGGAATGTTCTATGGGAAAAATATCACCTGCCATTTATCACACTTGGACTAAAACACATAGAAAATTGTTGAGATTTTAACAGTAAGATTTGAACTAATAGCATTTGACCCTGAGGAGAGAAAAGATATATTCTCTGGGTCACAGAAAGCCTTTGCATTGCTAAGATCAATATACAAAAGATGCCCAGCAGTTCTGGACAGTCCTCAAAGCAAAAGAAGCAAGTGACAGCTCTGCCTCTTGCGGGTACCCAATTTGCTATTGTGCTTATTGTGGCAGTGGGGGACACCTGGGGAATTTTGGGCTGAATTAGCTGAGATCTTGCTCATGTTCAGGAGGGTGTCAGCAAGCTGAGTAATTGGTGGGAGCAGGTACCATTCGGTGGTACCCAGAGAAGAGATATAGGGGCTGATACTTGTCTCCCAATGGGTATGGACACATTGCAGCCACCCTAGACTTGTTTAACTGGCCTTGCTCACAAGTGTGCACAGGGCTGTAATTTCTTCTGCTGCTCCTGCTCATGCTGACTAGCCTTTCACTGAAAATATTTTTTTAAATGACACTGAAAGGCTCCAGTGACAAATCGTTTTAGTGCCATATTTCCATTTATTTTATTCTGAGATATGGTATTGGTATAAAACCATCTTGAACCTTTTAATGATATTTCATGTGCAGTAATGTCAAACTATTCAATCAGTCGCATCATTACCTTTCATATTAAGCATATTTAGTTTACTCAGTCATAACAAAGCATTTCTAGCACTAAAGGTTCCTTTTTTTCCTAAGCATTCATTTGTTTCAATTTCATTCTGTATCACCTCTAAAAATGTATTTTTTGTCTTAGAGAAAAAAATAAAGAACAAAATACTTTATTACTCGCACTGAGAAAAGCTGAAGATTTCTTTCTCAAAATAGGCAATGGAAAATATTTGGGGTGTTTCATTGCAAAACTCAGAGAGAGATGAACTTTGCAAGTATTTCCTTTAAAATAACTTTCACAAAGGTTTAAAAGGATGGGAACCTGTAAGAAAGGCCAGTTAGATGTCTGGGTCATGCCCAGTGGAAATGCAGGATGCAATTTCCAGACACAGGATTCTTGCTGTGAAGCACCACGTGCTAAGAGGGGCTTTCAGCCTCTTCATTTGTGGGCCCTTCGCTGTCTTTGGCAAACCTAATTTAGGGAGAACCAGCACAGAAATAGCTGAGATGCCCAAACAATGAATATAAAATATGAACTCACATGGAACCACCACTGGTATTTAGAAATATTTTGTTAAAAAACTAGCATTTCATTTATATTAGTTCCAGCCTGTGACTGCAGGAAGAATTGCACTGAAGAATTATAAAGGGCTTATGAAATCTCAGCATCTCACATACAAGGAAGTATGGTGTAAACAGGAAAAAAAAGGAGTAATATCTTTATCCAACCTGGCCAAAACATATGGACCTCTAAGAGGAGAGAACATGAGGAGAAAAAGACAAATGCTAAGGCTGGAAAAACGAAAGAAGTGATGTGGCAGTTCTGGACATTCTGGGAAAATGATTTTTTTTAAAGCAGCTGGAGTAGATGGCATGGAAATCAACAATCCTGTGGATTTTTAAACCAGTTGAATTACTGACTGCTTGGCTTTTATTTAATTTCTTCAGTTTGCTAAAGTCATCCTAAGAGTAGTCATTTCAATGAGCTCCTACATGGATTGGTAAATGTAAAACCCACTAAGACTTCTGCTACATCCTGGATATTTATAACCCAACACAAGGCATATGACTGCAAAAAAAAAAAGAAAAAAAGAAAAATCTGATGAATTCTCAGACAAATGTCAGACTTTCTGTGGTTTATCTGTCACATCCAAGATAGTCATCTTTCAAACCAAAATGAAGTTCCCAAAGATTTTGGTACAACTGAAAGAGCCAGAGTTTTATGGCTTTGTCCCTTACCTAGTGCATTATCCATAAACTATGCCCTGTTGGAAATGAACAGCTACTCAGCATGGCACAGGACCAGTGCTATATATCAATGTATAATGTAGGAATGTGTCATTCAGTATGCTGCAAAACTTGCTATTAAGAATTAATCATTCCCCTTCCCGAGCAGTCTCTTCAATGTACTCCAAAAAGTTGCCATTTCTGAAAATAGCAGGAAAATCACCTGCTAGAATGTGCATGGGTCAGAAGAAAACTGATTAAAAAATGTTAATGCGGAGCTCAGGATGCCTTAGAACCAACTTTTGCCTCTTAAC
The DNA here is from genome assembly GCA_032275445.1 of Crypturellus soui. NCBI lineage: Eukaryota > Metazoa > Chordata > Aves > Tinamiformes > Tinamidae > Crypturellus > Crypturellus soui. The sequence continues at coordinate 6,557,339 of JAUBNY010000073.1, read as the reverse complement.
AACCTCAGAAATTCCTTGTTGCACCAGAGCAGAAGCTCACTAGCCAGGGCGGCCTCTCTGGTTCCTGCCGTTGCAAACTTCATTCACTCCCTCCCAGGCAAATCACTTACAAGCATCATAAATTTATTTCCTTTTGTCTTTCTGCGTAGCTCCTTTCTTCCATATTTTGTTCAGCAGACATTTGGCACATTGGGATTAGCCTAAACATCTTTTAAAGGGACAAACAGGCGAGTTGTAGAAACTTTGGGAACTCTCTGGCCATCTCTGCTCCTATGCAGATATTCAACACTCATCTTCAAGAGCTTCTGTGTCCTGCTTAAGGGATTTAGTAACGTAGCTGTGTGAAAATGCAGGAAAAACAAACCTAAAATACAGGAATACCATGTATCCAGGACATATCCAACCAACATGTCCAGAAAACAGGAGGGTTTAAGAGGATTTGAACCCCTTGGAACTGGTCATGTCTGTAGCCATTGCTAAGTAGTCCAAAGTCTCCTTGATTCCCTGAGAGAAGAAAATAAAAATCAAAAAATGCATAATCAGTCTGCTAAAAATTGTGCTTTATAAATACTTGTATTCACTTATGAGGTGCATTTTGCACATATTAACATGATCCTAGCAAGGATTACTTCGTCAGGTCTTCTAGACGATTCCTTCCCAGACAATAGCCTGATATGAATAAATGACTTGACAAAGGCCCCTCTGTGCATCTCGTTTTATCAACCAATAATTTTTATCACTTCCCATCAATGTTTTGATTCTTTGAGGAGTTCAGCCTATAATAAATGCGCTGTAGATGTTCTAACAAGAAAAGAACAGATGCAAGTTTAGTGAATATTGAGTTTTAAACTTGTCTCCTAGTGATTTGTGACTGTGTCACTGCAAATATTTTTCAATGTCATTGCCTAAGCCCTGGCTGTCACTAACATGGTCAGCTGGGGAACAGAAGGCCTAAGACTATGATCTCAGTATTAATGGGAGCTGTTGAGAGTGGCGAAGGTGATAAAGTATTGTTTAGTTATTGGTGCCATACTTTGGCTGCAGGACATTATTATAAAATTTGTCAGATTTCAATCACCTACCCAATAACGTGTTTAGAAACTTACTGAGAAGAGCCCTGAAAAAATATTATTGAGTGTTTTTGCTTTGTTTGAGGGTGCTTTGGCTGTAAACTGCTTCTAGAAGAATGCAACCCAAAATCTTACAAAAAAAAAGATTAAAAAAAGAAAGAGTTAAGACTACTCATGATACACAAATTGTGTTTCTGTAGTTTGGCTCTAGTTAGTTTTATATAAATGTTTAAAATTCAAAGCTCATCTCGAACTAAAAAAAATCCTGTGATCTAAGATGGATTGACAGCTACCAAAGGGAGTATAGTTTGGTTCATACTCTAGACCTATGGATATCTGGATATCCTTCCCCCTTGGTGTGCACATATATTTTATCCTAATGTTTATAGAAGCTATGTGTGGGTTCAAGAGAGAGAGAACATTCCCCATTTGGTAGGTAAATTTATGTGCCGCTCTTTTTCATTATTGCCTGGACCAGCACAAGGAGAAATAGAGATATAAGATTTCTACAGCTTCTACAATATCCTGTTTTGCCAAATTGTGTTCTAGCAAGGGCATGACAGGATTACTTACCTCACCCTTGACACCAGAAAAACACAAATCAATGACTCATCGCCTTTGTCATTAAGAGTAGCAATGTGTGGGTTTAAGTTTGATTAAAATTATCTGAAATTCAAGCTTTTATTAATGGCAAACATTACTTGATTTTAAATCTTTTGGTGAATTCACTGTTGCTTTAAGCAAGGCACAGTACTTTATAAATAAATAAATATATATATGTGTGTGTATATATATAATTAGATTATAAGAGTCTATATAGCTTTTAAATATCAAGCTGTCAGGATTCATGCAGGTAAAAATATTATAATCAAAGAACTGTGAAGAAAGAGCTTATATTAGAGGGAAGATTTTCAAGTAAATTCATACCAAGTAGAATATAATGGAGACAGTTTTTTTGCTGGTGCTTTGGCTCTGCTGACCTCCATTTGCAGCAGAGATTAGCTTGATAAAGCCGACACAACCTCAATAAAACACTAACAATGGAAAGAAGTAAATAGAAATCATATTAAGCAGCAGCAATATTGCATGAATTGGAACAAAAATTTAGGTATAATAGCCTTGGTGGGTTTTAATATTGTTCCCAATCGCATCACAATATGAATCATATCACAGTGATTCTAAATAACATTTATCATCTTTAGATCTTCTCTCCTAGTAGACGTCTCACATTATTTGAGAGGGTTTTTTTTTCCTTAAGAGTTCATACATAATTAAATGTGCTGGAAGCAAAGGGTACAAAATACCTTGAGAAACAGCAACTTTGTGTTATATGTTCAATTAAATGCAACAATCCCATATTTATTGTTATTTTGCTACCTTCCAGAAGTTAAATGAATGGAATAATAAAATGCTATTGCAGAACAAAAGTCAAATAAATCTAGATGGAAATTTTTATTCAGTTTTCAATTACTGTGGCATTGCTGAATTCTGGGTACAATATCTAGAGCATGACAAAAGGAAAAGAAGATTGGTCAAAACTGCATTTATGGGGGATTAGAGGCTAAATATAACGGAAATATGGGTTCAATTCATTTTGGTAGAAAATGATCTGTCCCAGAGATTATATCTTCATTTACAAGGACAAGGATCCATCACATGCTTGGACTTCCCTCCTTGCCAAGGGACTCTGGGGTTCGAGTTGCAGGATGCACTTTGCAGTGGATCAGACCAGATCTGAAATAGCCCCAGAAGACTCTGTGCTCACAGGGAAGATATATGAGGCTATGCAGAAAACACAGTTTTTCAACCTGCTCAGCTCCAATATGGATCTTCAAACAGTTTCTTAACTCTCGGCTCGCCCTAAAAACTCAATCATTTTGCAGGTACTTACTTGCCTCGGACAAAATGCCCAGGCATTAACCAAAAGCCCAGAACTGCCTTTAAGTTGAGCAGGAGGATGGGATTCATGAACTATGTGTTCTTCCACTGAATTTATATGCTCTGTGATTTTGTTGGCATCACCTAAGCATGCCTTATGCATCAAGATTCCTACAAAAATCGACCAGAACAAACTAGTCAATTACTTTATTACTCTATTGGTGTTGAAGGAATCGTATTCACATTGCCTCATGTGAAATGTAATCTCATTGCTGATCCATATCTCCCAAATTTTGATTAATAGAGTGATCTCCTGTATCTATTGCATATATTTCAAATGGAACAGCCTCAGCCAGTGATGTTTAGAAAACTGCGGATGCTGATGTTGAAGGCAGGAAAAGAGGAACAGGACTTGAAGGTGTCTTAGCAAGAGGACATGTAGGAAACACGCTTGGGATGCCCAATTCCCAGTTCCTTCCCTTTCACGCCCTACGGAAAACAGCTTGCTTAGGTTTAACTCTTTAGGTTGGATAAGAAATGAGGCTTTGTGCATCCTACTCGCTGCTCATGTAACTTATTCAGCAGATGTTCCTGTAGATGCCTTTTTAGGGAAGGCTTTTTGTGTTGTATAGAAACTTTGATACCTCACACAAAGCTCTAGGTCCCTTTGGTGGGGGATGGATGCCTCAGCAGTGCTGTTGTTTGAGTACGTTGGATGTCAATAGTGGCCTGATGACATGAACTGAAAAATGAGAAATATAGGATATTTATCCATTTAATATCATGAAGCCTGATACTGACTCTGCCTAGTCTGGATCAAATAGATGGTGTAGTCTATCATTTGTGATCCATTAATCACCTTCAGCAGCCTATATCTAGTCACTCAAATATTCCTTAATTCAAAGGTTATTTCTGAGGTCCTAAGTGTTGATTGAGGGTCCTATATTTACACCCACAATTTTATTAACTAAGATTCAGTGTGGATTTGTTCCAGAATGTGGCAAAAGCACTTGCAAAAATGGAATACCACTTCCATATGAAATGATAGTGATTTTACATTACAAAATGAAGGTAAGTGGGTCTGAAATGAGGAGCGTTCACTTGGCGTTCAGTAGCAAAAACATTTCAGCCTCCTGCACCCATTATTCCACAGCAGAGCATACATGTCAAGGCTTCATAATATAAAACCTTCCAAGATAGGTTTTCATCTATGTGGGGCAGAGGTTAATAAAGATAAAATGCAACAAGTCAATGAAGCGAACAATTAGATTAAACGAATGAAGTTAATTAGGATATTAATAATCAGCAATGAGAATAAGACAAATTTGAGCTCAGGTAGCTAATTGCCAAAAAAGTGAATCTGGTATTTTATTTATAATGTGTATATATATATTAAAAATATATTTTATATTACAGACATAAAAGTACACATATCATATGCTCTATTCGGGGTTGTTCATTGACTGCCACTCAAGCTGGCTCTATGGCTCATTCACAAATTAAGATTTGAAAAGAATTTGCTGCATTAGTCAAGGCTGCAAGTGGAAGGGAAGGAGGTTCAGGTACCTTTGGGCTCCAGGGACAGGCAGGTTCATACGCGGTCATTCCCATGCCAAGCACTCGTGTCCTCTGCATTGTCCTCTGCTACGGGCACAGTGTGGCACCAGCTCTGGGCACACTTGTGTTTGCTGCTCTACACTCATCAGGGAAGAAGAGAGAGAAATGCCCACACTTAGAAACTATTTATTCATTCCCGAGCAACAATTAACAATTTCTCTATTCTTCGCCAGGATTAAATTGTTCTTACTTTCAGCAAGTTTCAGTAGTATTGATGCATATGGACTTTTAGGAAAAAAATGAGAGTTTTTTTTGACCCAGTGGTTTTAATTCTCCGTGTTATTTGTAACTCAGGTAGAATGGGAGGCTTGTGACATGTTAATAGAAAAAAATATATCAGGCAGGCAGGTCCCACTAACATTTTACATTTTGCGTCTGATTTGGACACCTAAGCTGACCGTTTCTGCTCTATGCATCAGTTCATTAATACATGAAAATATGCTATCAAACAGACAATCAAATTTCATGTAAAATAAGCTCCAGCATTAAAACTGTTCCTAGTATTTTATGTGTAACTCTGTGGGTAGATATATTTCTTGCTACTAGAGCAAAACTGATTTGTGTGATGGTTCCCCATCATGAAATCACTTGGAAGGTTGTGAGATAAAATGTCGCTTAGGATAATGTAATTGGCCTTAAGGTACAGGAGTTGAATTATTTTCAGTGATTTATAATCTGGAAATTAAAGACTCACTCATTTTCTAATTTAATTCCATCTTCAATGGAAAAATGTTCACTCTGAACTAAATTGGCGAGTAATGTTGCTAATTCAAATGCAGATGCAATTTCGATTCCGGTAGCAGTTTGCTGTGATTGACGAGTCCCCAATGGATCATAATGATTCTTATCTCCCAATCTCACAAATTCTCTAGCAGTTGTGATAATAACTTCAGCTAAGGAGAAAAGGGAAAAAAATAAATTCTCTGCTGCACTGTCAATTCAGTCTTTGCTTTTTTTCTGACATGGAATGGGGTTTATTTCAAATCTATTGCATGTTGGAGACAAATATGAAGCCTCATTACTGAATTCTGTGTCATCATAAAACTGCGGTTTAATTGTTTACTGATACTTTTCGAACTTGCTTTTAAATCTGCCTAAAAAGTATTTCACGTTCCTTGTTGCTAATCAGCTGAAATTTTATTTAAGGTTAAAATACTGGAGACCCCTTCCAGTGACAGGCATCATAAGCAGCTGTTTTGTGTTTTTAATTGTTGCCCCACTGCTAACAATATATTAATTTCTCTGTTATTTTCTCAGTCACTACAGGAAGTCTTTGTGCAAATTATGGTTTTACTTCTAAGATGAAGATGTGCTTATTTTCTCATTTCTAGCCATAGTAGTAAACATGAAATTTCCTCTATTAGAAATCCTTTAGCATTGGACTGGTTGAGGATTTATTTATATTTCCTTCACAAATTTACACAGATGAGAAGGTGAGTCAGGGCAAACAATGCCCCAGAGTGAGGTCTGCCATAGGGACAAACTCTGGAAAAAGTGATTTTATGTGCAGAATATAGCTAATTTTGTAGTCGGATGGGGAACTTGAGGAAGGAGGGTTACATTTACCTCTTCTGATTATATTTTGGGGGATGCAATTCAAGATCTTAAAGAAATTCATATAGAACTTCTATAAAATTATGTGCTGGGGCTCCTTTATCTCATGAAAAATTGTTTTCATGGGGAAAACCCCATTCTCTTCTCCTTCTCTCCTCAAGCTCTTGTGAGTCTGCAGTACTGACAGCGGCTGGTGGAGGGATAGCATGGAGATAATCTCATTAAAGTCACACCAGATCTGACATGTTCTCACATTGCAAAATTTGTGGTTATAAGCAAAAACCTCCACAGAAAACCACATGAAGCCCAAAGGTTTATGAGTTACAGACTTTCCTCCTGAATCCTTGAAGCCAGATTGTCCTGATACCGGCCAAGGCTAATAGTGCTGCTCAGGGCCATCACTCTCTTGAAATCCCATACAGGTCTTCCATAAGGCATTACTTGTCTAAATATATATATATATACACACACATATATACATATAAATACATATAATACATATATATACATATATAATATATTTACATATACATATGCACACACAAACACATATATATATCTTCTTAGCCTGTACATAGGGTAACAGAAGGAATGGTATGCCCATTACATGCATCAGTATAACCTACTCACTAATTTTTATTTAGCTCTTGCAAATAAGAAATGCTAAATAATAATAATAAACCCCAAATGCAGTCATCTTCCTACAAAGAGAATTAGCAAAATGCAGAGGATTTGTGAATAGGACCAAATCATTCATTTCACTGAAAAAATGCCACAAATCTTGCTCTGAGGCTCACAAACTTTGGGAAACAGACAGGTTGCTTTGATTTTACTCACGACAGACAAGCTGAAAGACACGGTGCAGTTCTACCAGCTCCGCACCCTCTGGCCCCGTTGCTTGTATCATTAAAATATTGGCAGTGTTCAAGATCAGTGGAAGTAGAATATTGCTGGAAGATCAAAGAGTGTCCTTTTGAACACAGTTTATTGCCTTTTCCATCTTATCGGTACTTATCATTATTAACCTGAGGATTTCTGTCTGAGTGGGCTCTACATGCATGGAATATCAGGAGGAAACGGTGGCAGTGGGGGGACAGGTAAGGTGTGGAGGAGATAAGATGATGCACCGTTCCCTTTTGCACATGCACATTACAGGCGCTCGTAGAAATATCCCGATAAAAAGTCACAGAGCAGATCTGCTCGTGCTGGTTTGAGAAAACCCAGGGAGCACCAGGGCTCTGCAGCCTGGCAGGGTATAAAGGAAACAGAAGCTGATGTTATCCATCCCTCGCCCTTGCCTTGCGCTGCAAGGAGGGATTATGCAGTGGAAAAATAGGCCTGGAGTACTGCAGAGAGCTCTTAGCGTGTAATGGAAAAATATTGCCTCCTGAGTCAAAAAAAAAGACCCATCAGTGGATTAAGACACCCAGTGCAGCTGGTTTGGCCCTAATTGTAAGCCAGATGTCTATTGCTCGTTCAGAGGTTGTAAGCGTTCCACAGCAAGATAAATATATACATTTTTCTCTCCATTTTATGCAAATCTTTCTGTTTTATTTTGTGGAAAAAAAAAGCCTCTTTAAGTGGCATTTTGAATTATTTCCCCTGAATTACGAACTTGGCATTACAGATAAATCTGTTGTGTTTTTCCTGCATGTGAATCTTCATCATCATCCTCTCCAAAATTTTCTAAAACTTTTTAAATGAATTCCGAATGAATGTAAGCATCTGGTCAAGCCAACCTTGAGTTTTGCGTATTCAGATTGCTGTAGTATGATGATGCACGAAATAGAAACAAGTGGAGAGAAAATAGCATAAGCTACACACGAGCTGGTAAGTACACGAGCTAGTAAGCTGCATCGGTCTCTTTGTTGGCTGTTGATATTGGGCGATCTTTGATGGTAGGAAGTTACTTAGAGCTTTATGTTCATTAATCTCTATTTTATCCCTCTCTGCACCCAGATTGGGGTGTCAAGACTTGCAGGACCCGTCGGTGCAGCACCAAAACCATCCGCATTAACTCCAGCATCTGGTCTTCAATGAGAGCCACGGGCTACCCCAACCACCAACCCTTCAGGGTCAACCGAGCTCTGAAGCTGATTTAAGGTGGGTTCAGACGAAACAAAGCCCCAAAGAGATTTATATTTGCGACTCGTCACCATCTTTTCTCCCAGCCCCGGGGCCAGGGAAATAGGGCACGCAGAAGCTCATTGGCATGCAGAGGAGGGATATTTTGGTAGGACTACTGGGCGCAGGAGTGGGGAGTTACAGCGAGCGTTTGCTCTCTGCAATTCCAATGCCTTTAAAATATACTGCTGTGCTCATAACGTCTTGCCAGTGTTTCACATTAACCTTTCGACTATTTGAATTTAACTCTGTAAGTAAGCTAGATAGCTTTCTAAAATGGTAGATAATATAACAAAAAAAGGTAGAGAAATGAATGAAGACATGCGAGCAAAGCGGTTATTAAAATTAGAATGATTCATGCTGTAATATTTTGAGGTATCCTACATATGGAAATGTAAGTGGCTATTCTCTTTAATTTGCACATGTAACTGCTGATCGTTAGGCACTCATTATGTAAACTAAACCGTGCTACGAAAATAAACAGTGCAACAGGAGAGAAAAGCTGCTTCTTTGATACTCTACAAGATATTTGAAAATCCCATTGGCTCAAAGGTCTGAGTTTGTTAATGAAATCGAAAAGTTAAGCTTCTTTGTTCTTGATTTGCATGCAAAACAGGAATATAAAACTGTTTTGCAAAGAACTTATTTGTGCCAGCACATTATTGTAGTCAGAAACCACAAACTCTCTGAAGAGCTTAAAGACTACACTTGGAATAAATTTCTAAAAGTCTGCTTAGGTTTTACACTTCTGGATTAATTGCATCTTATACGTGTATATAAGAATTACAGCTCAGAAGGTGGTTCACCAGGAACATCATTATATCACATTATATTCCGCTTTACCCACACATCTTAAAGCCAACCCCAGTCATAACAAGAGAAGCAGAATTTAAACTTGCAGGGGCAGAGTCTGCTCTTGATTCATGACCATAACTCCCATTAATGCTAATAGAAAAGTTATGTACTTGCAGAGAGAGGAGGATATTTCACAAAGAGTTGATGATCATCTTAGACTAACACAGTAGCCTACTGGAATTCCTCTCCTACAAAATATGTACTCGCTTTTCTCCTAATTCCCCAAGGTCTGTCACTGTCAAGGCAGAAACACATGCACATGTATCAGAAATTATATTTTCTAAGAACACCCAGCAGAAGTTTTACTAATGCAGCATTTGGAGGTGGACTTTGCTGCTGATGAGACCTGAGGTTGGTTACTAATATCGTTTGTACAAGGGAAAGAGAATGGAGAAATTGTCACTTAATGGAAAAGACCAAACAGAGAAAATGAGACATAAAAGTTCCCTAGTTTACTTATTAGTACAATATGTAATTGGATGGAAGTAGCAGGTTTCAAAAATTTGTCTTACTGTAATGACTATAATTTTTTAAAGATCGAAAATGAATCTGACTAGAAAATACCATTAAACTACCAACTTGCTTAAAATTTAAAGGGTAATTCACATATAATGCTTTTATTTAATAGCCCAATTTACAAAACGTCTAAAATTAATGCAGATCTTTTCAGGACAAAATCAGCTGTAACTGCACCAACTAATTTTTGCTCATTTGAACTGAATTATTAATAAGAGAGAAATATACCATATGTTCCCAAAAGAGCTGGATACATTTATTTCAAATAAAATTGCTGTGTTTGGTGGAATATAAGAGGTTTAAATGCTTTCAGAGAAATGGGTTACTTATATACTGATTTAATAGAGTATAAATCAGACTGCATAATTAGGGACACAGCTGTTTCCTAACCTAAAGCTGGCAGCTTTTGTTGGTTAAGTTCCTTTATCACCTGCATGGCTTTAATCAGCAATAATTTGTTCCTCTGGTGGAGTAATACAAGTTAATCAATAATTTTGCTGTTTGTACTCTACTAGAAAAGGGCTTTTATGGCAGGTTTAGTTTAAACTGGGCATACGTTCTCCTGGCTTGTTCACGTGATTTATTTCATAGCATTGTGTCCCCGATAACTAATCAAAAACGAAAGTAAAGGGCGTTTTGGTAACACGGCTTCTGCCTGCAACTGTTAGCGGGTTGTAGCTTGAGGTTCGTGGTGAGTTCTTGAGTTCATACTATTCTTTTGGGCATAAAAGCAAAATCCTGCCTCTATAAGCTAAGGCTATCAAAAAATGTCTCCCCTTCAACCCATTTGCAGCTTTCTGTTCTGGGATAAAATGGGATAAAAAGGGTATTTCTCTCTTAGGTTTCCTACTCGTGCCTGATTTTGGGGAACTGTGGTGGGAATGCAGGCTCCATAGCTCTCTGAACCTAAAGTAAGAGAATTCTGTGGCTTGTCTGTCAGGAAGGGAGATAAAAGCTAGTAGAATCTGTGTCATTGTGCCAAAATGTGTGTTGACTTAATGACCTTGGTGGGCACAGGGCTGGGAAGGCGGCCCTGGTCGCCCAGCAGATCCTGCCATGGAATGGCAGTGGGATCCCTGGAACCCACTTCTGGGAGCAGAAAGTGATCAAGAAGAGCTGCTTTGGAGACTCCAACTACAGATGCAGCTCCAAATTTCTAAAATCTGCCTTGAATTTGGCTCAGTGAGAAGAACAGGTCAGCCCAATGTGGGTGTTCACAGGCTGGGATGGCTGGTGAGGGCCAGGGAGCAGCGACTGCCAGGCCTCGTCTTCCTCCTCGTCCTCCCCGTCGCACATACAGGTAATCACAGCTCTTGCTTTTAGAGCCAGAATATTCTTTTAAAATCCCAACGAGGCAATATACAGCTTAAATTAGAAAATTATGTTCAATTGCAAATTATGCATTAAAAAGATGTCATATCTCACTAGACGTCTTGCTCAGAGAGAACTTCCATGTTCACAGATTCCAGCTGTGCAAGCTATGAAAATTTTATTTTGTAACTTTTCCAGCCTGAGAAGGAGTTTCTCAAGAGTTGAAACTCCTGACCAACTATATTTAATCATAAACACTCCTTCTTTGAGACAAGGTAAATAAAATTGTCTATCCTTGCAGTCTTAGAAGTGAAGAAAACAAGAGTTTTTCCAGAGAGATTTCCTGGTGTTTACCCCTTTGACAGGTTAGGCCTTACAAGCTGAAGATTTATCTGGCCTGTGTATGCCTAGTGTCCAGGATTTGCTACAAATCAGCCACCTTTCTGGTTTGAAGCCAATATTCCCATAATCATTTTCCATATCTGCCTGCTCCATAATATAGAAATGTGTCCACAAAAATGTGAGATGTCCTTTGTACTGTTTGTGTACGTCGTTAGATGCTCCTGAAACATCATTACACCATCAAACACATCACTAAACACTTCTTAGAAACCCTTTTTTCCTTCCTTAAGCATATACAATGACTTTATTCGGAATTTGGAGTGTGGTTTGGTAGGCTAAAACCTACCTTAACAGCTTCAAGTAATGCTCATTTTTTCCACTATGAAGGAAAACAAAATATTAAAGATCTTTTTAAAGCCAGGATCTCCATAGATACCTCCCTTTCCTGAAGGTCAAGGACCCAGAGAAGAGAAAATCTCTAGAACTGTCTGATTTTGCTTGTAATCGATTTTCATTTTTTTGCCCTCACTGTTTAAAGTAACACAGTTAGTGGCAAAGGCTATTTGAGGACATTTAGCTTATAATTATCTTATTGCTATTCAATATATGAGGTAGACACGAATCAATGCATGTAGCAGTAAAAATGCTAGTAATTAACAAGATAGTGCTGTCTGTATGCAAAGAATATGACTTTTCTCCTTTGCATCCAATATTAACCGTGAAAGTGTATATTGCTTTGGAGGTAAGAATCTCCCTAATTCTTAATGGTAAAAAGCTGAAAAATCTGATAAGGGCTTGTAAACAAGATGTATTTGGTCTTTCTTCCACTGTGCTTTGATCTGTGTAATAAATGTCAGTGCTCAGTGCTTCATTCTACATTCTCCCAAATACCTAATTGCCTAATTATGGCATTATTTCATAGCCAATCCGCAGAAAGGGTTTGTATGGGAGTATGGCAGAATAAGAGGGCTGTCAGTCTTTGGTTATGGTCCTATAGTTCTAATTCAAGAATTAAATATCTGTCTTTTCTAAAAGTCATTACATGATTTATTGGAAAATTGGTAGAAACAGCCCTGGGGGGGTTGTGCTCAAAATCTGGTTTAGAAGAGTAGCTGCTAGCTATGACTTTTGATTTCCTTGTATCGAAATGAATAACACTGCCTGTTTCCATGCAAATTAAATGTTTGAATGTATTTTTTTCAGAGAGATTATATTTGTTAATTTAATTGTATTCCTTATGCAATAAGGTGCTTTGTGCTTTGATCTTTCCTCCTCAAGGAAGGGAAATGCTTCCCTTTTACCACTGATTCACCAGAAGAGCAGGACTGCTTTTTTTCTGTTGTTTGATAGCTCTAAAATGTCTGCAGAAATTGTAGGTCAAGAATTACAACCATGGTAAATCATGCCTCATGAATGAGAAGTCATCTGTGATTTCTCTAGGGTTTTTTTGCTCTGTCTTTAAAATGAACATAATATTCAGAAGAAAATAAGGCTTCTTTAGCATATTTGGGCATAAATGCGAACCATGCCATTCTATGCATATTTATACACACTCCAGCTCAACATCTAGAATTTAGCTTATGTTAAATAGTGAAGAATGTCTAAAAATAACCTCAAGAAAAATGGCTTAACCAAGCTTATTCCCAGTAATTATTCTTGAAAGTGTAATCAAGACGATTTTCGAGATATTAAAAAGTAGGTTTGACTTCTCACGGGGAACCCAGAGCTGCCTCACCTGGTCCCCGTGCTCTGAAATTCCTGCTTTATGCAGGTTTCAAGCAGCTTGGCCCACACCTGAGGGTGACGGTCAACAGTTTGTGGTGGGTTGGCCACAGCTCGAGGCTTTTCTTGTTCTTTAGGACTGAGACGAGGTGGCTCCTAACTCCTCTTGGTGGTGGGATGCTTTTTTTTGGTCACACCTTGCAAGTTTATAAGAGCTTTCAGCACGTGCAGGCAGCAGCTGGGCGAGGAATAGGAGTGTTGGGAGCAGCTGGACCGACTCAATAGCCTCAGCGTCTCCAAAGAGCCCCCGGTAGAGTCCGTCGGGTCAATAACCCACAAACCAAGAAGGATTTACAGGACAGATCCTAACAGCTGTTTTGGGGCTATTAGATCTTATCACAGCAAAATCCAGCGTTTAAAATAGAGTCGGGTGCAAGTTTGTGCAAGGAGTCCTAAGGGCAGTGAAGCCTCCGCTCTAGGCTACGGCCTAAGCAATATGTGGGGTCCAAATTAGCAGGAAAATGGTAATAGGTGTTCACCCTCCTCATTCCTCACAAATCTGCTCTTTGAGAGCCCCCGTATTTCTGAGGATGAAAATGAAACCTTAAGCAATCTGTGCAGACAATGCAGTTATGAATTAAGATGTGCCTGTACTATAAAAAAAAAAGAAACATATTTTCTACCTTACTTTGACATAGCATATTTATCAGTGACCTAAGAAAACTTGGAATAATACGGTGACATATTTTCAGATGTAGGCGAACTGGAATAAATCTGGAACAGCAGAACAGAGAGGAGATGCTGCCATCATGCTTGGCTCGGGGTACCCAGAAATGAATTCCAGTTTGGTTTAATTTAAAGCAGGCTCAAAATTTCTCTAGTTTCTACCCGTGAGAACGACTTCCTGTGCACTGGCTTCATCCTTCTCTTTGCAGTGCTCAGTACACTTGAGCAGAGGGAAACCTGCATCAGCAGAAGCAACTAGGTAAAAATATGGGGGAATTCCCAGTTTCTATTAGCTTTTTCCTTTGTGCCCGGCCAATGATATAAAATGGTCGTAGAAAATGCCAGATCTGACGCTTTTTTCCCAAGAGGTTTGTACAGTAAAAAAGTGTTGCAAATGTAACGCATAGCTAGACTATTGTTGCGGTTGCACACTAAATCTGTGAACGACCTAAACATTAAAAATTAATCTCAAGACTTTATTATTCCTTTATAACTCAGCACTGCAATGATCTTTGTGTAGTGCAGGTCTCTGCAGATCTCATATGTGCTCTTATGCCTAGGCAGAATGCCATGAATTGGGGATGGAGCGCAAACCTTGCCTTTGAATTTCCTGGCTTTTGTTAGTTTGTGTCATAAACTCAACATTATTCAAATCTAGGGTTTTGTATTTAATATTATTAAACGCCTCCTCATCAATGCCAAGTCTGTAATTGGTCACAGTGAATAGGTGATTAGGCAGATAAAGTGCAATTGTGATTGCAAAAACTATCACCAGGTTTGCAGAGGACAATAATTATGTAGCTTATAATGTTTGAAAATATTGCCTAAATCTCTTTCCCACATGTTGTTTGTGATGGAAAACAATTAGACAAAGGATTCTTTTTCTAAGCTGCCTCTGATTCAGATTTGCCTGATGAATGGTCTTTATACTGAACCCCAAGCATTTGTTCCAAGTAAATTATATGTCATTGCAAATGCAAAAGGTCTGCTTCACAATGTTTATTGGGATAAATTAAATCTTCTAAAGATGGTAAACAGAAGGCCTCAATAATTATTCACTTCTGTATGGTTTAAACTGAAAAGGATGTTGCAGTTAGGAGGATGGAGATGAGGCAAACAACACTCCCTGCATTGTGTTAACAACATAAGAGGTACAATAGGGAAATTTAATTTGATACTGATCTACATGAGGCACAACACAGCAACACAGTTTCAAATGCTACTTTTCTAATGGCAGCTTTTGAATTGCAAATTTCCACCAAAATCACCTGATTCATTGCTTGAACATGGTCCCAATCAAGTCGAGGAGTTCTCTCACTGGCTTCAATAGGAGCAAGGTTCCACCTTGTTATAATTGCAGGAGGTAGATATAAAACCCAGGCTTTGCTTATAAAAGGCTCGATCCCAGAAGGTCTCTCCAGTTTGCGATAGAAAAGATGCTGCAGGTTTTGCTGCAGCAAGCCAAATTTCTCCTTGCAAGGAAAGGTCAAGTCCAAGAAGAGGCTGCAGCGCTTCTCTCAGTGCTTCCCTTACCCCAAAAAGCTCCTTTTAAAAGTTGGCAGGGACTGGAAAACACCCTGACATCTCTCTGGGCCCACCCAGCAACCGCCGAAAGAAAAGACGATTTCCCATTGAGTCACCAAGGCAGGAGAACCTTTTGCACATGCCGAGGTACCTCCACGCACAGCCCCTCAGCAAATTTCTAGTCCCATCTCCTTCTATATTTTACATTTGGAAGGGCCTTGGTCGCGCTCAAGGAATTTTATATAAGCCAGAGATTCCCCCTTTGTGTGTGACCATCTTTGGAATTACAGCACACTCTCCCTGAGTCTAAAATGAATATATGGAAGTTTTAAAAGATCTCAGTGAATTAGTTTATGGTTTATTTAATGTAAAATTGGTTGTTAAGTAATTTTGGTACCAGTTGTCAGATCTTTTTAGTCATTCTATCAGCACATTCCTGTATGCATTAGCATTTTATAAACTTTCCAAGTGGTTAAAGCTCACAGAAATCCGGTGCATGAGTAATTAAGAATTGTTTTATGGACTATTAAAATGCCACATGGAAAAACATTAGCCATTACACAATTATATTGTTTTCACTAATAGATTGCTTCTTAAAAAATTAAGATATTTCTTTCAGTGTTAACCCAGGTCCTGAATTTCATGCATTTATACTGTTCTGGCACGTTGCAACATCTCTGTGAAGAATTTCACCATCCAGTCACTCCTGTTCTTTAGGATTCTTGATCACGAGGGTATCTTTTTCTCCTATTCTTGCACACCTTCCCAGACAAAGATTGTATGAATGGGACTGCATACCTCAACTTGCAAGCATTTGTGCCTATACATATATAAATATATATAGAAACAAAGATATATATGCATATATACATCCACATATATAAATATTTGCTGGACCACAGTTCCTCGAAGGTTCCACCCAATTTCCTCTTTGTCCTGACACTCCTCATCCTTGATACAGCCCAAAGCGTCCACCCTTGAAGTGATTATTAGGAAGCCGGAACTTTTGTCCCTGTTTTCTTTTTTGCACAGGGACAGGGCCAAGAGGATTGATAGAGGTCGAGACAGGTAAATGTGTCTGTCGCCTTCCTTACTTAGGGTGATGCCACTAAACTGCAGATAAGCACATAGTACCTCTGCACAGATAATATTGCGTGTGTGAGATGTGACTGCTCTCTTTTGGTGTTTGCACTATGTAAATGAGAAAAATACAGTCATGAACTCCAGGCTTTTCTCTGCTTAGCAGGTGGCCCAAGGAAGCAATTGTGTCGTGCAGCAAACAAGCGGACTTCTCTTTGCAAAACAAGGCACTAAAATCCTTTCTGTGTGAACAAGCTTTTATTAATGACCTTTTTGAATTTTCCTAGTGAGCCTAGCAATAACGCATGGGTATTGTTAGAAATGGAAATGTAGAGAGATAAGGAAATTTTCAGGCAAATCTATATTTAATTTCAAGGAAAGCTGTTCTTTTCTAACGACCTGGTTTGCATGGATATCTGATGGTAAGGCTCGGGGAGGGTCCCAGCAGATAAAATGTAACAGGATCATTGAATGAAAAACAAATATTTATTTTCCCTTTGTCTCTTTGGGACTCATTTGCATTAAAACTGCAGCATTTCCAGAGATGGTTAGTGGGTAAAAAAAAAACAAAACAAAACAAAAAAGCTCATTTATGCATTTAATATTAGTGAAGCTCTTTGAGACTGTGGCTGTAAAAATATTGATTCCATTTCCTGCACACTCTTCTTTCCACAAAGAACACCAAGCTGAGACAAACCCTACAGATACTTGGTTTGTTGTATGCCTCGAATTTGCATTTTATTGCATCTGTGTATTTTTATAACTGTATTATGGATCCCATTATTGCATTCACTTTTTTTTTGCGTGTATTCCAGCTTTTATTCTGCAGAGCTGTTTGTCACTTCCTTTAACCTTGAGCCCCAGCGCGGAAACAAGGCTCCTCGCATGCTCTAAGCAAGTGCTTACAAGAAATGTTATATCAGGATTCCAGCTAATCTTGCCTGACCACCTGGAGCTCTTTTGCTCTGTATTTGCCCCGTTCTTCGGCTTCTGCAAAATATTTTGCTGTTATTCGTAGTATCATGGGATTCCTTTTAGAAACAAAGGAAATATTATCAGAGGCAGATACATTTTAGTGATGGAATCAGTATTGCTCGCCCGGGAAACTCACTTTTGTGCTTTAACTTTTTGTGGTGGCAGGACTATGGCAATAATAATTCCCCAAAGCACTTTCCATAGGCAGGGATGCTCCCAGCTGAAACCAGAGGGGCTCCCACCTGCATAAAAGAATCAGGAACTCAGGGGCTTGTTGCAAACTGTCAAAGGGCTTCTCAAATCTTCTGATTTTTCCAGAATATTTTGCATGCTGTTCTATCCCTAGCAGTTATTCAGCACACAATAAAACCAGGGAA
>JAUBNY010000073.1:6482466-6492532 GCA_032275445.1 Crypturellus soui | reverse complement strand
GGAGGCCACTCTGGAGGTTGCTCTAAGCCTGAGGAAATGCAGAGCAACGTGTTGGCTCCGCAACGGCAGGGAATTTGGGTGAAGGCTTTGCCGTAAACCTGTGACAGAGCATGCAAAAGAAATGCATGGGTAAAGCACAACTGCATCGGTCAAAAATATATATAGGCAGACAGTGGAAAAAAATGATCTGAAATTTTAAAATTTTTAGTGTGAGAAGGGTAGGTTTAATAAGCAAGGGAAGAGTCACCAAAAGCAAGTTACTCAAGGACTTTTGAGTCTTCAAGCCAAAGGTGCACAAACTACTTGCAGCTGAATTTAGGTTCAGGAAATATCACAGAATGTGCTCCATACCTAACTAGAAAAATAATTCTGTTAAAAGCAGAAAACTGTATGAAAAGAAAGCATACGGTTTAAAAAGAATGGGAAAATGGGAATAATTGATAAAAAATCTGTATGCTGGGTATCATGAAGTATGGGTAGGAAATGAGAGCTGAGAAAAGTTAAACCAAGTCAAACTTTAGAAAGTGTTTTAATAGAAATACAAGAGTGTATTTAAGAAATGACTACCAAAAAAAGTTGGTTGCCATGCAGAAAAGATTTTTAGACATTAAAGATAATCTACATATGGTCCCAAAGTCAATGAAAACTCTGCTTCATTTTCAACAGAGATGAAGACAACTAAAACAAATGAATAAAGTGAAATAGGATATGGAAATGGGATCACTGCAACCAACAACTCTGTAAAAACAAACTGTATAGAAATTTGAATCATAGATTTGCAGAAGCACTGGCCACAAGAAATGACAGTCGGATACTATGTATTTCTAGCAAATGTATGAAATTACAGGTGGGTCATAATAGATTGCAAAATAGTGACTTGAAAAGGAGAACAGTAGAACTGAGGCAAGTCACTGGTGCATTTTTCATTAATATCACTGACACAAAACCACCTTTTTATTTCCATGTTAGCATGTAAGGTGAGATAATGATTGAAACAAAGAAACACAACGTCATTAAACACTATAATTTGTTGTGTCACTGTATGGGCTCCATGTTGTAGTGCAACAGGCAATGAGAAGAACTTAGCAGGCAACACCATAATTATGGAGCACATTCCCTTTCTGAGAAAAAAAACACCACTAAATGATGGGGAAATGCAGCTGCTCCCTGTTGGCATCTTGGCGTGGGCCTCCAGGGACCCCAGTAGTCACATAGGAGATGTCTAGATAAGGAACACGCTCTGAGAACGTGCAATTTTAGACTTAGGTACCAAATTCCACTTAAATCCTGCTATTGGTAGCCTAGTCCTCTAGTGAATCTCATCCTTATTCTCCCTTTGCCTTAGTTGACCCATAAAGTATTTATTTTTCCCCTGAAGTTGTAAGGATTTTGGAAGGGAGCTACCCCTGTTTGTAGGGATGAGAGAGAGAGATCTTTGGCTTGGACCCCAGCTGGCCCTAAAAGCAGGACTGGTGAGAAATGCTGCCCTATAGTTGTGCAGCGTGAGCCAGAATGGCCCCAAATCACAACACAGCACAAGGCACATCGGGTTATTTCACAAGTAATGGGTTGTTTATATAAAAATGCCCATCAGTGGCACTGCGAACTGTTCCCTAATAGAATATTTTACATTTTGGGGGTATTTTGCTCAAGAATCTTCCACCTACATAGGGAAGAACACCCGCAAAAAAGGAACACAGGTGAGACTGAATATTCAGGACAGACCTGCATGAGGAGACGGGCTTGTTTAAGGGAATTAAACTCATGGTTTGTTCAATGTAAGCAGACAGGGAGTATGCAATCTCCGGCTATTTATAACTCACAAATAAGGCAAGCAGACAGCTAGTATAGCCAGGGGCCAGCAGGAACGGAGCAGTGCTGCTTTATTAGCCAGCCTAGGTGGACATGTCATCCGATATATCGGAGTGTGAAAGTATTTTTATCATGTATGTGCTGGAAAAGGTCACGAGAGCTTTAAATACGAAATTAAATAAAATTAAACCTCACTGAAGATAGCAGGATCCCTCGGGCATTTGGAGTCTGTCAGTGGCTTCATATTTGTAGAGAACCGTGGACTAATCCCAAGGGACTTCAGTTTTACATGGAAATTGCATAGCGTTTTTTCGGTAGAAGAAGGAATATTGTTTACAAACATATGGCAGTTATCAAACAACAGGGAATAACAACTGCCTAATTATCGTGTTCTGCTTATAAACTTTGTGGCCTATGAATTGAAAAAGAATTCAGTCCAATTAAAATGTTACAATTAAGATAATGAGATTGGGTCATGAAAATCTCAATTCTATTGATCAGTTGATACTATCAGCTGGAAAATTAAATTTCCCAAAGCACTTAAGCTCCAGGGGAAATGCTGGTCTAATACACTTGTACTTATGTATTGCAGATAAGCTGGTCTTATATGTTGCAGGAAGATAATCAGTCCTCTGCCATGTAATAGAGTTCAAGTAGCCTTTTAGCATCCAAATACTCACTTCCATGCAAAATTTACTTGTCTTGTTCTGTACAGAATTTATTCTTCTTCGGGGAAGATCTCAACTCAACATTCTTCTGAATACAAAATGAAAATTATTATTTCCTCCATATGTTCTTCCTCACCATTTTAGATCCAAGATACCTTTTACTTTATTTTTATGTTTTTCCTTTTTAACCACGAGCAAAAACACTCCATCTCCTAAACAGCCAAGGCAATATTAGCCATTTTAAATTTTATTTTAGTGCAATAGGAATAACCTCCAGGTTCTGTTCTGTGACTTTGTATTCAAGTTGCACAGAGATCTTGATGCCCTTCATTAAAGTACACGGCTACCAATTCAATAGCAGCTTATTCTCATTTACTGCACAAAAGTTGCCTTCTCCGTACGGTGCAGCTAGACCAGGACTCCCTGAAGCAGTTCGGTTGTGCAGAGCAGTCAATGATCAGCTCCCTGTTGCTAGATTTAGGTTATTCTATCACTAAATCTGCTCTCCGTCTCCTATTGTAAAAGTTTCTTCCCAAACGCTGATAACTTTGTCACGTTACCTGCTCAGGTTTATAGTTTTCACTGCAGAAATTAGTTTTAGATTACTGCCTTTTAGAAAGAAACTTGGATTAAGAAAAAAGCCAGTAAAGCTCTAGTTGGCTCAGAGCCTTTGTTTTATTTTTTTCTCCTTTTATTTTGAATCCTTTTCTCTGTTCTTTTGGGATTTTTAACTTCCTTTTGAACTGAATTTGGGCTGTTTTAATTTCCCCTGGTGCTGGGAAGAAGGGGAGAGCCCCGCAGAGCCCCGCAGCGTGGGGCAGCGGCGCTTTTGGGGCAGAAACCTGCGTTTTTAATACTCCTCCACAGCACCATGCAATGCAACCCTCTTAATGTCAGCAATGCTACGGTTGACTTTAAAATGGTGACAAAACTAATTCCAGCGATCAAAGCATAACCTTTCCTGTGCCTTTCTTATATAAAATCAGAAAAGTTACAAAGCCCTGTGAAGAATATGTTAATTATGATGTTTATTACAGATCTTGGTCTCAGATTTGCCTTTTCTTTTTTCTGAGTTATGCCTTGACCTGATTTGTTGGAGATGTATCAGATTTTTTTTTTTTTTCATTTTTAGATGCTCCTAGGGATAAAGTTCTAAAAATTTAAAAATATCCATTTGGATGACTAAGTGGCTGTATAATTAAGTGATGTATCGTTAAGCAAGAAATACTTTGGAGAAGTGGAGCATCCTTAGCCATTTTAACATTTCATTAACTTTTTGAACCTATACATTTCCAGTTATCTCTCCTAAACCAGCCGTTATCTATGTCTCTAATCTGATTAAATACTGCTTACAATTTGCCTTCAGGAGCACAGGAATAACACTCAGAATAAAACACGAAATTTTGACACCTCCTTAAAACCACAGCAATTTTCTCAGTTGTTCCATTTTCTGTTTCTCTAAAATACTGACATTCACTCCATTTCTTTCTTATTTGGAACATCTGATGCCGCTCTACTGGAAAATAGTCATTCCCTTGGTGAAGGCAAGCGTGGATTTACATTGATTTTGATTTACATTGCTGTTCCGTCAATGGCAAACCAGGATGTTTCCAGTGCATAACCAGGCAGGAAAACAACCCTGTTCATTCACAGGCAAAAGCAAAGGTGGGATGAGAAGATTTCCAGCACCCTGAGCCAAACATTCTCCTTTTAAGCCCCAAAAGCTGCTCTGTGCTCACCCAGCAGCAGCAGTCCCTGTGCATTGCTCACCAGCACTTGTCCCAATATAATGTATATTATGGATAATATATATTATATATATGGAGGAAGAGAAAAAAACAAGCTATTGCAAACAAGTTTGGCTAATTTTCAAGCTGTTGCACAGAATTAATTAACCCACCTCTGAAAATAAAAGCATTATGACAATTTTCAAAAGCTTTTTATAAGAAGAAAAATTCCTGAAAGTGATATATAGCTGCCTTAACATGAAGAATATAATTCCCTGTGTCTCTGGCATTTTTCTTAGGTGAGAATGAAAGCTCTTAAAGCTTCACAGCACAAATATGAAGCCTTCCTAGGATCTACATATTTCTGGGATAGACTCACTATGTGTTTCACTGTGAGATGAAGCAGAAGAACCGGCGCAGTAATCTTGGCCCATCTTTTGCGTATCCTTGGTAACTTTTTTTTTTCTTTCTTTTAGTAAGTGGTTTGTCTCCTTCCAAGACTAAAAATTCCCCTTCACATGCAGTTGGGATTTTTTGTTGGTTTACATCACTGGTTCAACAGATACAAGAAATCTAAATACATAGCAGAGCTCAGTGGTGTGAGGGAGGAAGAGTGAAAATAGATATATAATTCTTGTTGGGTTTTATGCTGGGAACTTCTGTCTGGCTACAGAATTACTGGAAACATCCAGATGGTGCCAGAGGGTGCGGAGAAATAGAAAAATTGAGTACGAGACTTTTGTGCAGTCTGGATCTACGCTGGGATCAGGTTGTTTTCATGGTTGTATTGAGGTCTCAGTTCTGAATAGTGAAAACATCACTGAGAGCACCCACCCCATGTGCCCACGTGCACCCCAGGGATGCAGGACTTGTCACTGCAGCAGGAGCCTTTTGGTAAAATATTAGTAATAACCCAGGGGCACCTCTTGGGTTTGAGTGCGGGTGTCAGGAGCCCCCATGTGTGACAACCTGGAGGGCATCCAGGTCCCAAGTGAACCCCTGGGCACTCAGCACTTCATAGGGTTAGAGAAAAGCCAAACATTTCCCTTCAGGAACAGCCAGTGAATAAAGATGCTTCATAAAAATAATATACAGCAGCACTGAGCGCCTATAATAAAAAACCTGTTCCAAATACAAACCCATCTGCAAAACAGAAAGGCAACCGCCGACAAAACTAATAACTGCAAGCAATTCATAAGGAACTGAACAGATCCTGAGAATAAAGGAGTGAAATATATTTCAAATTCAACAACATAACGTTGTAGGGAATACAACAGCATACAAGGCTCTGGAGGGGCCGCGCTGCCTTCTTTGATTAAAAGCTTGTACAGAAATATGAGTATTCATTTAGAAAGACAGGTTATATTTTCTGTCTCTCTAGATTATTTTTAATTGGAATATGCAAAATTAAGTCTTTGGGACTCGTGCAGAATGCTGTCAGCAGCAAGGCTTTGTGCGGAGGGATAGAGCGAGGATTTGAGTGGGTTTGGGAGAAGTAATTAAATTCTATTACCTGCAAGCAACTTCATTTGTAGGAAGAACTTCCCACATTAAGTGGACAGAATTGCCTTTGTTTTACTTCGACAAGCATCTCCTAGGCCAGGATTAACCAGAGGTACCAGCCGGTCCTAAGAAACCATCTCATTGCTGCTAATATCTGAAAATCAGCAGCCTTGGACCCATGGTCCGTGACACTTTAGTGCCTTTGGCACCAGCAGTGGGAGACAAGCCACACAGCTCCCTATATTTTTTTATACTTTTAAGAGATATATATTGGAATTTAAAGGGAAAACAAGTAAACAGGGAAAAGCATTGCAGCCAGATGGAATAGCAGATGTGCCTAGAGAGGAGGAAACCCATGAAGCAGGGAGCTCCAGAGCCCCTTTTCCAGCTTAATTTGCCTAGTGTTACACCTGAGAGAGAAGGCCCCAGGCGGACAAGAGTTTCCACAGCTCAGAAGAACCTTTAATTGCCAATAAAATCAGATTTTGCAGGCAAGAATCACTGAGAGACTGGAGGAAAAGAATAACTCTTTTCTTCTCTTTTTTTTCCCCGTTTGGAAGAATAGCAATTATAGAAAACCACTGGCCTAGCAGCCAAAGAGACAATCTGCTGAGGCTGGGGTGCTTCACAAAGAAATTGGGGTCACCTCACGGTATGACAGCAGAGAACCCAAGGCCAGCTAAATGATGGCTGTTTTTCACAGGACGCTAAACAGAAACTTCAGCTGAAATCTCTTTGTGTCAAAGACCCAGCTTTACAAGACAACCAAAATGATGGTACTTTCCCCATTTTCAAGTGCTGTTAAGTTTGAGTAATGGTTAAAAAGCTGGGACCGTAAATGTGCAGCTGATTTGGAGGAGAGAAGGGAAGGCTGGAAGCATGATGTATTCTCCAGCTCCAGCTAAAGTCATTACACCGAAAATAAAGTAGCTCAGGGAGTGCCCATTGCCCAAATCCAATTTTCATAGCGATGTGTTGCTCAGAGTACAAATTACCAAAAATTTGCCAGTCTAAAGCTAATATTCAGAAAAGCTTTTCCAGTAAACGTGAAAACAGCCTTTCACTTAGCAGCGGGCTCTTCCAATAAAATATATGTGAAATAAAACCCACATAATGTCGAATAAGTAAAACAACATGCAAAGAAAAGATAATTGTAAGAGTATCACTAAGTATTCTAAAGTTGAGGGAATTGAAGAGAATCCGTTTTGAATTCCTACTCCCAGCTGAAGGGAAGGAAAAGAAAATTCCATGCTTAGTCAGGGAGCAATGGACTTGGGTGGGGAGACATCTGCTTCAGTATAACAAATATAGAGGTGGGAATCCTGGTGGGAATCATTGTGCATGGACAGATTTCACATTCCCGATGGAAAGGAAGAATAATGGTGAAATAAAAATAACCTCTATTAGTCAGACAGACATTAAGATACTCAGGATAGCTAAGCCATTCTCTAAGATCTTTCAGTAAGGAAATAAAAAGTTAAAAAAACTGGCACTACCTTGAAAAGATGATGTAAAGGTCATAAGTGCAAAGTCTCCCATTATAGTGGAAAAAGAGAAATAAATGCCCAGCTTAGGTGAATAATGAGCTCTTCGTTCGCTTTTAACATAACAAAGAAGGATGCAGGAAGCAGAAACTACATCATGTTATTATAGGTAATTGGTATGAAACAAGTATGTAAGATTACAATCAAAAGATTCAGGATGTAAAATAAGATAAAAGGTATAAAATGAGAAATGACCATAGGAATATGGAAAAAAAAAATTGCAAGTACATCCAGAGTGTGAAAGAGGCCCCCAAAAGGATTTGTCTGCAGCTCCACAGCAGGTTTGTATCAATAAATGATGTTATGAAAATAATGATTAATGCTTTTTTTGTGTTAATACTTGACAAATGACATCAACTGTAATCAGAGGGGTAACAAAATGAATTCTTCTCGCTATTATTTTTATCAGTAACAAACGGATAAGATCTCAGTCTTGAGTAAGAAAGAACAATTTAGAAAGAGATAAGAGATAAACGAGATGCTTTCCAGCCATCAGGTCTTGATGACTCCCACCTCAGAGTGCTTAAAAGGCTGGGTAAAATGTTAAAGATGTTAGTGGTTATTTTTCAGAGTTCCTAACGAGGATGATACTGGAGAGGCGGAATATGGACCTCTCCATCGAGCAAGGGGCAACCAGGCAGCCATTCACCAGCCCGTTATCTTTGACTTTGGGAAAAATATTTGCAAAAAAAAGTAAAATTCATTCTTCATAGGAAACAGAAGACATCCGGAAGGAAATAACAACAATGTAAATTTACCAAGAATAAATTATCTCAACACAATCTAGTTTCCTGCTCTGCGAACGCGGCAGAACCAACAGGTGGGCTTTATTTTGGCTTCAGTGAGATTTTCATGTTGTCTAGCACGATGTTCTCATTAGTAAGATGAAAAATTACAGCTTATGGTAGATTTTCCAGTCCGGAAAACTGCACGGAGAATGATGGACAAAATGATTCACCGTCAAAATGGAAAAAATATTTCACATGGGCTGTGCAGCTGCCTGACCTGGGTATTTTCATATCCGATGACTGAACAATATTGTGTTCATTATGTACAACGTATTTACTCTGTCTTTGGTGGATCGGGCTAAAATGTGCTGAATGTGCGGCAATACAGAGGCTAGAGAGCAGAAAACTGAAACAAAACTTGCTAAGAGCAAGTATGAGGAGTAATTAATATATTTTAGGCTATCTTGGAGATTTCCTTCATAAACCAAGGGTGGAAGGACTGATCATGGAATGGGGTTGATCCAAGAACATGGGGATAGGAAGGTTGTCTATTACCTGGAAAAAGAAAGAGACAAATTAGAGACAAATTTGTTATATTTCTAACTAAATGCAGCAGCTGCATATGCAAAAATGGCTTTGATATAGTTCAGATCTTTAAATGTGAATGAATGTCTCCACTTTTATATAAGATTTCTTATTTGGTCAGTTCAGAGGACAATTCCAGAAACTGGCATCATGCAGGTACCCCGGGACAGATTCCCCTGGTCATCCATGGTGACATTTGGCTGCTATCTGCCCAAAGAGAGACTCCGTTTGGAAAATTAGACTTGGAGACCAGGATGTTACATAAAGAAGGAAATATTTTTGCTCTCCGTATCTAACAGCTGGTTCCTTACAAGCAGGAAAAGCATTTCTGCCTTAAGAAATGCATGTTAAGTATATATTATTTGCAATATTTTTGTATTCTGGTGCCTGCATTTGGTCCAAACAGCTACAAACTTCCCTCGAATGTGGTTCGAAGGGCTTTGCTTCCAAGCGGATGGGAGCGTGCGGGGTATCCAGGCTCGTGGACGGCTCCGACGGGATGGAATCGCCGCCGGCTCCCCGGGCACGTGCGGGGCCACCGGGTTTGCAGGGACGGGAGCGCTTGCGGCGCCGCGGCCGCTTCTTGTGACGCTGCCCCAGAAAGGGAATCTAGTTCAGCGCCCCCGGGCGAGACGGCGCTAACTGGGATGGAAAAAGAGGCAGCAGCTGAGCGGAAAGCAGGCAGCATCCTCTGCTGAGACGCTTCCCCAAGCAAACAAGCCCCAAAATACTGCTAATCCTCTCCGTTTGGGCATCAGGTAGCAGGGACACGTGGCATTTGCTTCTTTATTCCAGCTGCACCCAAGGGACATGAGTGCCATGCATGCAGCCCTCCCCTTGCTTCACTGTTTCTCTATTTTTAAGCATACCTGGACAGGGAAAGCGGAGCACATCCTTTTAGTGCCGTTGTTTTTTACTTAATCTCATGCTTTATTTATTTGTGAACAATCTGGCTGAAGGGGCTTATTAAATAATAGAGATTGGATGCCATCCTGAAACAGCTGGCGTGGCATATTTTTAAAAGCTTTAGGATTTAAAAAAAAGAAAAAACAACCAAAAACGATGCCTGGGTGATTTATCATCGGTTGCAAGCCTGGTTTGCTTGGTTTTGGTCTGCTCTTCAGCTCTATGTTTGTGCCTTGTATTGCACCTTGTTTGTGCCTTGTAAGCGGGTGCATTTGGAGATCTGACTCATTCGAGAGCTGCTCAAGGGCCCTAAAATACAAGTTGGTCTCCATAGCCCCCGGATTAGGCAGAGGACGAGGCGGGGGGCAATATCCTCATGTGGCTCAGCTGGGTTTTTAAGTGCCTTCATGGGCAAAACCTATTACAACCTCCTTGAGTGAGGACAGGGATTTTTGCTGAAGCTGAAGACATCCCAAACCCATCACTTTTCAATGGGATTTATGTTCCCAATGACCCCTCTGGCAGTCCTGTCCCCACTTTCAACACCTGTAAACCTGTTATCCAGCTCAGCAATCACTTTAGGAAGTGTGATT
>JAUBNY010000073.1:6293882-6304855 GCA_032275445.1 Crypturellus soui | reverse complement strand
TGCCACCAGCGATTCCTGCTGTTTTCCCGCTTCCCACGGGCGTGCGGCTGCGGGGCCACATCTGGGAGCCCTCGTCTGCTCTTCAATTGAGGACAGTGGGATATTTCCTAGAAAAAGCCAAAAATTAATCGTGAGAGGGGATGAAATGGATGTGCCAGGGTATGTTCTTCCAGCAAACGCTCTGTTAGGTTTTAATGATGTTCAATCAGCTTCTCTTTGCCTAAAACCATTCCTTTATTCCCAGTCATGCGTCCCTTTGCCCCCTAAATAATTCCTTTTTATTTGTGCTATTTATGTCCTCCCAGTGCTTGTTGAAGGGTATCATTTCCCTCTTAGTCACCAGTTAGCCAAGCGATACATATTAAATTCCTTTAATCTTCACTCATAACTCAATCTTTCCAGGCCCTTAATTACTTTACTGCGCTTCTACGAATCCCTTCCAATTTGCCAGTATCTCATGAGGGACAGCGAGTTGCCCAAAATTCAGCGTCAGTTCCGAGGCCCCATCACTTTGCAGCGATGCAAAAGGAGACGTTGCCTCCTGCTACTTTTATCTCCTGCCAATTTAACAACGTACCCGCGTTGTCAACACGCCAGGGATCAATTGCAATAGATTTTAAACGGCTCCAGGCTCAGAATTACCCTAATGCGGCCGTGTTTAGCTCCAGGGGCGGGTTGAAGCCTTAGAAATGCTGCATGCACCATTGGGCGATGCTCTAACAGCATCCCGAGGGCACACAGAGCCCGTGTCCATCCTTCCCAGTGTGTCCGGCTTCATTTCCTACCTGGCGCTGCCCCTCCTAACTACCCCAAAACAGTCATATTTCCCCTGTTTTCTAAGCTGTTTGCCCTTCGAGCTCTGTTTTCCCCTCCTTTCCACCTGTTGCTCTTCAGTCCTGCTTGCACCCGTCTTCCCTGCAACCTTCAGCAGGGCTTTGGTGTTGAAAATCCCAGATTAGACCCATATGTGCGGCGTGAAGCTTCTATACCCTCTTGCTCACCCTGCTGCTTAGCCCTGGCAAGCTGCATTTCCAAACAGGTTGGCGTTTTAGGCATTATATGGAAAATATGAATGCAGGTAAGCTCTATTTACCTGCAAAGTTATGCAAGCCATGAATACACAGACAAATCCCATCGAGTCCGTCTGGCATCATGATAAATGTCTTCCTGAGCCGCTATTCTCTCTGTGAAAGTTCAGCAAAAGGGAACATTCCTCTCCCCAGCCCTTTTGACTTAATTATTTATTTACTTCTTGCTAACTCATGCTTCACTGCCGGGTTGTTGTTGCCATTTGCGATCATTCCTTCATCAGCCCCGTAACGGCAGGGCTGACCAGCACTTTCTGACATGATAGTTTTCAACGATGACCAGAGTTGCAAGAGAATTTTGATTTTAGGAAGGGCAGCAGAGATGGCAGAAAGCAGAGAGCTGAAATTCATCCCCTTTCAGGCTAACAGTATAGCATGGGAGGTGGAAATTTCATACTCATGTCTATTCTTTATATATATATATATTGGTTTTTGCAATGCCTTTCTACTCACATAGTTAACACCCTGCCATTCCATAAGACTGCGCTTAATTCCCCATTGTGCCGGCTGCTCCTCGGTGCCGGAGCGCTGGGATGCAGCCGGATCCTGCTGAATCAG
This sequence comes from Crypturellus soui, assembly GCA_032275445.1. Classification (NCBI taxonomy): domain Eukaryota; kingdom Metazoa; phylum Chordata; class Aves; order Tinamiformes; family Tinamidae; genus Crypturellus; species Crypturellus soui. The sequence goes on along the minus strand of JAUBNY010000073.1, from coordinate 6,303,209 downwards.
GCACTTTGGTGCCCAGCCAATTCCTGTGACTCCTGTGGTCTCGCCTGAAAAATTACTTCTGTTCAACAAGCGCTGGCCATTTAATACACGGCGCTCCTGACTCGCAGTGTATTGCCAGAGCACCTCGAGATATTCCAGTAGTATTTCTCAGTGTTTTCACTGAATACGTTCCCCTGAGATTTACTCATCGTTGCTTTCTGGTTTTCCCCCTGGTTTTGCTGGGGGACAGTGAGAGTTACTGCCTCGTGCAGCTCAATTTAGCACAGCCCTGTCCCCCCCAGCTCACCCACCTGCAAAGCAGCGATAATAATAAGTGCTTAAGGGAGGGTGTTCCCATGTCCCGGTTCTCCAGAGGCTTCAGCAGCAGGAAGGAGCAGCTGGTTTTAATGCTCCAAACCTCTGCTTTTCCCTGCTGAGTGAATGGGGACCTTAAATAGTCACCACCAGCGTGCACATCCTCTCGTGATCCCCTGCCCTGCAGCCACCCCGCGCTTAGCGCTGATTAATAAATAAATAAATTAATTAATTAATAACCAGATTATCTGCGGTGACTTCACGGGGATGCAGGGCTGAACCGGCTGCAGGATGAAGACCTTGCCTTTCCTCAGGGACCTGGCGAATTGCTACTTCAGCGGCACTTTGAAAGTGCTAAGCACGGCGAAATCGCTACCAATTATCAACACGGCCGGTCATTAGTATTCATTAGCGCGAGGATGAAGCGGCCGGGAGTGCGGAGCGATGTTCTCCGGTCTCCAGACTTCCCCTACGTGCTCCCCAGCAAGTCCCTTCGCTTCTCCCATCCTCATTTTCCCTGTCATTAAGGCACCTGCCTGGCTCGGAGGTGAGATGTGAACCTCGATGAGGTTTCAGCCTTACGCACAAATGGGCGTTTGGGGGTCTAAATAGCCGCTTTTGGGCCCAGAAATGCAATTTGTGAGTGTGTGGCACAGAGAAGGACTGGCACAGAAATCAGTGTCCATTCCCAAAAATCTCCTCTTCAGTGGTCAAACCCTTGTGCGGATTATATGAATTAAATCCACATTACAAATGATTTCCACATCCCCTAAACTAGTGTGTTTTGCCCAGACTGAACCAAGACTTTGTGCATTTCATCATCCCTCATTTCATCATCGTTTGTTAACAATTTGGCTTTCCTGGCAAGCAAAAGACGGGTTTATTTCCCTTGAATGTTTCTGGAGAGCAAAACCATCGTGGCAGCTGTGGGCAACTGCTGCTGCGTTAACTTGCCAAGGTTACACATCCGTCCTCAGTAACGCTGGGAAGCGGCCACCTTCCCTCACACCTTCACTTCTGTGATATCCTGAGATGGTTTCTAATTTACTCCATTCAATTCTATGCTAAAGAAGTTATTTTCTTATTTATGTCTACCCTCTGATTTACATTTACCAAAGGAATCCATGATCATGTTCTAGGCTATCGCGTGCAATAAATTCGCCTTCATTTTTTGATCCCTCGTGACTTTTGTCATCGAGACTTTGCCGATACCCTTCACCCCGTGTAACACCCAGCCACCCTCAGCTCAATGGAAAACACAACCCCAAATATTTGGGATGAGATAAATTACACGTCTACTCGAGTATATTATTTTTTGGGACTGCAGATTCTCCATGAATTTGACCTCATACTTATCTCTCCCAAGAAATGACATTGAGGAAAGCTGCATTAATGCAATGTCAGGCCTGAGGTTTGCCATCTGCCGAGCCAGGAAATCCTAACGTTAAACTCACTATCAGAACCAATACTCTGCATCTGTCATCTGTAGATTTTTACATGACTGCTTATTCTGTTAAATTTATGCCTTGGTGCCTAAAAATGTCCACCAACTACAAAAGCAAATGAGCAATGTGACAGAGTTCAGTGTAGTAGGGACAATAACTTTAAAATCGCCATTTTTTTAAGACATAAAAATTTCAAGGTTTAACCTCGCTTAAACTCTATGCTTTAAAATTTAAAATATCTATGCTTAGTGCTTCAAATCTTCCCTTTGATGCACTTGCAGCAGTTTGCACCATCTATTTGTGAGCTTTTTGCTCATAATGCGTTATTCTTTCTGTTGGAGAACACACTACTAGTGAGTACAAATTGCTCCTATAGGAATTCTCAGGTCAGTACAGTGTACAAGGTAGTAAAATTAAATAAAAAGCTTTGACGCTCGGTTTCCTGTGCTCCCGCTAGATGCAGCCTCCATAAGAACAAGGAGAATATTTGGGAACCTGTGGAGACCTTTGGAATTCCTGGATGTGTCTCCTAGTGCAGGCGCAGGCACCTCCGATGGACAAGGGAATGGATGGGACAATCCCATCATCTGATCCTGGGCTTTGCTGTGGGTTTTTCTTACTGTATATTCTTCACAGATATCAACTTTTCTATCTCATATACCTTCCCTTTTAATACTGTCAGAAAATATATATATAAAAAGGGAGATAGAAAAAAAAATCCTGTACCATAAAGCTGCAAGAAATTTCCCAGTTAGTAGTTTTCTTTTATACCAAGGTTACTGTTAAGTTTATTAAAATTCATTTTCATTTGCAAAGTCATTAATGTGATAAGAGCGTTATCGTCTTTATAACAATAAGTATTTATTAAAAGCATGTAGGGTGAAAATTGGTAATATGAGGGGGCATGGCAAAGCAGAATGCAAGGGATCCTTTAGGAAAAATAATAAAGATTTCCGTCTCTTTTTAATCCTCCCAACAACTTCACAGTTAAAGGGGAAAAAAAAGGCAAGATAGAAGTGAAAACATGAACAGACTTATCAGCGTTTGGGAGTGCTCGGCATGTTCATCCTCCAGGAGAAAGTGAGGAATCCATTTCTGGGAAATTATTACAGTTTGTCTGGTTGTTTGGTCCTGTCGTGCCGTTTCTGTTTGAAGGAATTGGCCATTGCAAATTATTTTCTGCTCTGGGCTGTCATAAGCCCCGTCTGGGCTATGGTGATGGTCTCCTGCAAGAGAAATTCCTCACTATCCGTTTTTCCCCTTCCTTAAGGAAACCAAACGATCCCCAGCTGATGCGACAGCTCTGATTAAAGCCCCACGTTTCCATCCCTTTTGCTGTTTGCTCCATCCCAAAAACTTTGCGTTCACCAGCGTTGTGTGTCCAAGCCCCAATGCAGACATGAGGGACCTATAGAAGTCACCTGTTATGATACATGTCACCTCATCCTGGCTGAATTGGGTGAAAACTCCAAAATAGCTGAATTCTCAAGAAGATCCAAGTAGAGCAGCTCTGCGAAGAGGCTTTTGCTGCCATTTTCATATGTCAGGAAGCGTCTAACTATATGAGATGTCCCTTCAAATCACAACATCAACGCGATAAAGCACAGAGGTGAAGAACCACGGCAAAAATGACACCTCCATTTTACGCCTCAGATGCCTTCAGGTTTTCCTCACCGATTAAATTCTCTCTTCTTTTCACATGGGAGATTTGGCTTTGATCCTTCCCAAAAGCTCTTTTTGGGGTGAACCCTTTGAGGATACCACGGAACGGCGAGGAAGGGCACTTGGCTTGGTGCTTGTGGGGGGAATTCTCGGATGTGACCAGGACAGGAATGGGTGACAACGACACCAAGCCGAGGTCCATGGGGCTGTGATCCCACAGGCATCTTCCAGCTCCTTTGGGAATTCCCCACCAGCTCTCGCAGTGCCGGGCATCCAGTGCTCTTCCCAAGCCCACTGGGCACTATTCCGTTTTCTCCAGGGAAGAGACATTTATCGGCATTTTCTACTAGATCCACCTGCAGAGAAGAACTATTTACCTTAGCTACCCACACGTTAGAAGAGCTCTTGGATTTCTCCCTTGTAAAATGAGCGTTCCTGTTGCTGCGAGGGCCTCAGGTCTCCCTGCCAGCTCAGACCTCTGCTCTAAGTCAGAACTTGGCTCGTCCCGGGGATCACGTGGCGGGGGAAAACACGGATGCCTTTCGGCCAGTGCGCTGCGGATTTTCCTCCCCTCCTTTTCTGCGCTGTGAAACATTCCTCCCTCCCCAGCCTCCACTTAAGACTCTAATTAGCGGCCTAATTACCATCCCCACGGCCTGGCCTCCGCGACCTCTCCCGGCGAGCGCTCCAGCCTGCAGAGCGCTTTGGTGTCGCGGCTCCGCGGGATCCGTTCCCAGCCCAGCAAAACCACAGCCGTGGGTTCGCCGTCGCAGGACACTCTTCAATAGGCGACAAATACCTCCAGATTCCTGCAAACTCTATCGCGGTTGTTGATCTTACCTATAAAAAATAGCAGCACCGTTTTTACCCTTGCTGAATTTGCTTTAAATGCTTCTGCTGTCTCGCTGTTCTTTTCAGATATTGACAGTTTTCGGACTCTGAATACTTGGCAGGACCCTATCTGACATCTGTCATGCAGGAATAGCTTTTTCTTCCATAAACCCCACGGCTGCTGCTAATGGTGTTTCTGCACATAGAGATGCTGCTCGCACTAAGCAGAACGCCAGAATTCGACGTATTTTACCACGAAATGCAAGTTGAACAGCAGGGCTGTCCTTTCCTAGGACCCATTGCATGCTCTGGTCACCGAAATAAATGCTGTCCTAAGGTGTCCTCACATTGCATCTCTCCTTCGGTGGGGTTAGTCTGGATTTAAACAGCTATTCCTACCAGGATGGCTTGCACCAGCTGCCAACTATTTTTCTGCAATTCCTACCTGCCCTTGCAGCGAGTGATATCCCAGCCCATCAGCACCCACATCATTAATTTTCAGGACGCAGCGTGCCTCTGAGCCTACTACCACGCTGCAAAGTATGTCATAAAACAAATATTCCTCTGCCGCTGAAATGCATTATTAAAGTCTTTCTCCCATAAATCTGAAGTAGATAACACTCTCCGTGGCACCTTGTAAAATAAGCAATTTTCTGCAACCAAGGAAACAAATTCTTTTTCTCAATCGTATCTAAACTCAACCGAGATGGTGACAGATACAGCATTACATCTGAGTTTCTTTTTGACAGCCCATGCGTTACCAACTCTGTCTGCAAGAATAAACGCATGAAGCTTCTCAAAGAGCTCTGCAGCAAAACGCACTCTCTGGGGCACGATTCCACCTTGTCCGCAGCAGAATTCCTTCCCTAAGGCTTCCCACCGTTTCCAGCACCATTTCATTGCAAGGACAAGCGCTCAGATCAGATGTGCACAAATCCAGAGGGAGTTTCCTACTGAACAGAGGGAGTTAGGCTGGGATTAAAAAGATAGACATCCTAGGTGTCCTCAAAAATACCCTTTCACTACCAAAATATGTCAGTATCAAGCTGCCCAGATGTCACAGTCCTCAAAAGATGACAGAGGAGAAACAACAAGCATTTGCCTGCTCCAACAGCCCCTGCTTGGAGGAGATGTGATGAATCAGGGGCTGGAGGTACCAGCAGATGACCCAAAAGTCTGGGAAAATTATTTGAAAATTCTTCTATTTATAAGAAAAGCAGGCAGCAAGGCACAGGGATGCCTGTGCCTACAGTGACTGCCTTGGTCCTGGCTGAGATGGACAGAGCAATGCAGGGATAGGTGCTGCAGCACTGTCTGCACTCCTATCAACACCAATCTCAACTGCCTTTTCTAATTTCCTGAAGAAAATGTCAATATTTTGTTTCAGTAAGATGTTAACTTCACTGGTTCATTTATTTCTTTTACTGCAGTGTTCTTTGGTGATTATTGTATCATCACGAGTTAACTTTTTATTCCAACATCGAACGAGAACAAATTAAGAATTTCCAGTCTTTCCCACAAAATGAAACTTCTGTTTTCCAAATAGCTCTAATCAGCTACCAAGACACATGAAAATAATATCCTATTTTCATCTGTTATGAGCCTATGCAGGCATACAAATTTATTTCTGAGAGTGAAAGATCTGAGATATTATTTATTTCAGAGAGCTTTGCAAGTTCTTTCTCTTGTGTTCATTTCCAGAGCAACCAGGGGAGCTAACTTAGTAGTTCATTGTTATTTTTCAGTTCTTTGGTGCATAAAGTGTATCTCCCATGTACTGAGCAGCTGCCAGCCAAGTATTCAACATCAACAGACTTTAACCAGGGCCCATACGTGACCACACGTTTTGAACACAGACACTTCCTTTTTCTTTTGAAGCCAAAGTTAAATTCAAGAATTTTATATCTGCATTATTGTGCATTCAGGGAGCAGTCTGAAGCCAAAAATGAATTTGTTTTGTATTATGTGTGAAAAATGGTTTGTTCTTTTGCTCAGTGAAGAGAGGTTACTCAGCATAAATTCCTCATTAATTCCTCAGATTCTAGCCAATACAGAGCTGTCAATAAGAAGAAATTTTCTTTCCTTTTCTTTGTTTTCTTTGTCTCACAGCTCACATGAGGTACAGTCCATGCATTTAAAAACTCTTCTATTTCAATATTTAGTCACCTGCAAGTTCATGCTGCCCAGTGGAGAGCGGGAGTATTTGAGTACATTGCCCAGAGAGCAGGTCTACCCACTTGGGTGACACGAGCTTATTTTGCTTTTTGCCAAAGGAATATCTTTGGTTGTGGGGTTGAAAAACTGTTGGATTCTGCACTAACACGGATAGGAAAGGGTTTTCTAACAGCTGGAGAGGTTTTTGGCATTGCCCTGCCTTTGATAACCCTCGTAATAAGCTAGTTCTGTCTGAAAACAGCGATTCGGTTGTCTGAGCAAGAAGAAACCCAGGGCCGATGCTCATGAGAAACGACCCGTGGTGTCTCTCAGTCCTGCCGTGGAAACCAATTAAAATTCTTTCATGGAGAAACCGAGTTTGGCCTTTTTTTTTTTTTTTTCAGAGCGCTATTATAAATAATAGCAAGGAAAAACAAAGTTTTTAATTTGGGAAAACACTTTGACAAAGTCGTGCTTCATCCTTGTGTAAATATTGCTGCTGTAACCCTGCCAAGGAACGGCCTTGAGCTGTCTGCAGCCGCAGCCCCAGACCTGCTCCCATCCGAGCCCGTGAGACCTACGGATAAGTCTTGTTTATGGCTGGCATTCCAGCTCTTCCAAAATTGCCTGTGAGCACTTCCTGACCGGGAATCTAGACTTTCCCTGACTTTTGGGTAGTATTTCAGGGGTGGCCAACTTTGCAAGGAGAAATAGCTCTTGTCAGACAAACTGACCAAGCTGGACAAAAAGGAGAAGCTTCCAGACATGTAAATCCTCTCTGGACTTTTGGGATTGCATGTCCGGGTGCTTATCTCTCCTCTTTCAGTGATCCAATAAAAGATAATCTCCCTTCCCGTAAAAGCCATTACATTACATAAACCCTAGACCATCAGGGCTAAAATAATATGGCCACTGCAAAGATGATGTCTGCGACAAGGAAAAGAAAACCTATTTAAATAAAGAAAGATAACTTTGCATGGAATGAGCAGAAATTTAATAGCACTATTGTATAATCTGGCTGTGCTCTTCATTCAGCTACTTCCAGCCTGCATCCAAGGGAGGAAGAGGGGGAAATTCTAGAAAAAAGTCCAATTTTCAGCTCTGAAGTTTCCATTGAAGCCCTCCTAGCTCATACACCTCACCTAACAGCAGACCTGAACTTTTAGGCTTTTTCCCCAGGCCTCCAGAAACTTTCCAAGTGAGAATTCAATTAACCTTCATGCAAAGTCATGTGAGAATAGACAGACCTGGCGCGGCTTTGAAAAACACGCTGAGACTTGAAACCTTGCAGGCCTTTTATGGCTCTGCCGTTTCATATCCTATGAACTCGGAGATTCGAAGATAAAATTAGAGATGGAATTGAGTTTAAAAAGCCCATAGGACTAACTTCTTGATTGTGAAAAAGTGGAAAAGAGAGATCTGTTTGCAGTGAAAATTCACAGGAAATCTGTACTTGGAAGGCAGCATCTTATCTTCCAAGGCAAGAATAGCTAAAATTCCCATTTCTATGTCTACATACACAACCCTGTGTCACTCATGAGTGTGGTGATACTCCAAAGAATGTCTTCCCAAATGAGTAGGAAAAGGAACATTTCATAGCTCATGCCCTTGAACTGGTTTCTCATGGTAGTCCTCATTCTCTGTGGGCTCCATCTCAGAGCTGCTTGCATGACCCGTAAGGATGCTTTTCTCATGTAATCTGTATTTTGGGGAATGAGAGAACCAAAACTGTATTCTGCATATTCCGATACTAGCACCTGGCCAGAAGACCTGTTCGTCTGGTGAAAGAAGTGGTCCCTCTTGTTTGCCACTGGTTTTAGGGCCTCGTTCAAGACTTTGTTTGGATCACAAATGCTTTATCTTCTGTACTTCTATTTCAGATTTTTCCTGAAGATTTAGTCATGCTGGGTACAGAGTGCTACAGCCGGCTACAAAATACCAGACAGCACTGTCTGGCAGAAAGGACACGGTTAAAATTATTGGTGATGTGAACCAAAAAAGGGAAATACGTCTTAAGCTGCAGGTGCTTAGATACTGATTTTATATTTCTGAGTGTATGAGGAACAGAAACGCAGACCAGACTCAAACAGTTTGCCATGAGAGAGATACCGTATGTGCCCTGTATGTGCACTGTCTCATACTGTGCACTTTACACATCTCTTTGCCATTAAAATAATCTCTGCTAGCAACAGGTAGTATGGTGCTAGTAAGAAAGCTAATGAGCTTTAAAGCACAGATATGGCCTTGGTGCCAAATTATCGACAGGCATCACTATGGCAAGCCCATTGGAATAGTTATAAAAGTCTGATTTCCATGGTCAGGAAATGGTGAAGCAGAGAAACAGTTGCAGGACAGAATATTTTACATAACGGGCCTCTCAACCCTGAACCAAAAACCCTGAGAGTTGCCTAGAGCAGATCAGTGTCTTTCATCCAGTTCCAAGAGAGTCTGGCAACGCTCATATTTACATTTGCTAACCATCCTTTAACCTTTTCTGCCTCTTCTTTGCAGCCACTGTGGTCTTGCCGCACGCGGCTCCTTCCTGTTTATTCCTTTGCTTTCTTACAATAAAGCGGTAGGGGGAAAACCACACGGAGCTCCAGCCGCCTCCTGATGGACCTGCCACGAGCCCAAGCGCGATGCTGGTCACTGCTCCTCCTTGCATCGACGTGGTGACTCCTACCTGAGTCTTCAGCAGGTGTGACATGGCCTTGTGTCACCTCTGCTGCTGTGTCTTCCGTGCTCTGAGCTTGGGGCTTCGCTTGTTCCTGGCTCTGCTTCCCCACTGCAGCCTGTCTTGCGTCTTAGACGAGACTTCTATTGTCTAGGAAACCCAAAAAATGCAAAGCCTCCTTTCTTCATAAAGCAGCCATCTCTTCAGCTCAGCTGCTTTCGCTTTGCCTGACTCGTAACTCCAATTCCAGCCTTAAATCTGGGAAAG
>JAUBNY010000073.1:6050648-6063790 GCA_032275445.1 Crypturellus soui | reverse complement strand
AGTGAGGCAATTTTAACTTTTTTTGTCTTTTAACTTCTTGTTGAATTCGGGGCTACAGCAAATTCTGCTAAGATGGCATGTGGTATAGTTAAACTTTAAAGCAGTGTAAACTGAACTTTCTGCATTAGCTTCAGTCTTTAATTTTATGGCATTGAAAGCTTGAGTCTGTAAGATCAATAGTTTTCTCTCCATTCACTTTAGCAGGCTTTGAGTAGTGTTCTGAGGATTATAGCATGCTTTTTATGTCATTAAAAAGTTTTCAGGAGCTACATAGTGAAAATGAAGTTTTACAGACCTAACATTTTTATAAAAAACATTTTCTTGTGCTGTTGTGCCATTTATGCAGGATCTTACTTTGGTGAAGACCAAAGCAAGAAGTGGTCTAGAGAGGGGAAGACAGGGGATGAGTGGAGTGATATTTGGAAAGCAATCTGTTTGTACAAAGGAGATGTGATCCAGAGACTGGATCAAAAAAGCAGAAGAAATTACAAACTTTCCCAAGGGAGATGGGAGGTGATGCATCTTTCTCTCCATTCCTCCCAGGGTATCATGTCTACAGAAGCAGCCAAGTTCGCAGCCTTCTGCATCCTCTCCTGTACACCAGATATAATTAAGTTGGCCTTTTTCCATGTGGCTATTTAAATTTATCCTGATATAATCTGTCCTGCTTGTCCTTAAAACAAGAATATAGTTTTTGTGTGGTGTACTCTAGTAATGTGAAAATACTTACTGGGAATACTGCTGGGAATGTCTTCTGTTTTTTTTTTTTTTTTTTTTTTTTCTTTCCTTATATTCATGTTTGTGCTTTATTTTAACAAGACTGAGACATTTTAAGACAAATGCTGGAGAAAGCACAAAGTTTACATTGCTTTCTAAGGCTGAGTTTGGAATTGAACTGAAAATGCTTGAAGCAATAGGAACGAGGTACAAAAAAAATGCCCAGTGTGCTACCTACTGTCTGGGGTTTGTCAGTTTTCATGAGTGCACATAGGGCTTTTTCCTGGAACAGTTGCTTGTGAGGAAAGAAACTGCAGCCTCTCTTGTACCAGAAGTCAGTACGTGGTGACATTTTATTAGGAGCATGTTTACCATTGCTTTGTCAACAGCTGCTGAGGTTGAAAGATCCTCCTTCTGCTGCTTTGACTTTGATTTGATTTAGTATCTATTTTTGAGTAGCTGTTCCCAACAAAACAGGGAAAGTCTGAGCTATCAGGGTGTTTACGACACTAAGTGACCTCTGTAATATATGTGGGTGTCTGTAGAGAGACAGGAGTTACCTTTCCCAAACTAGACCACAAAATTTGGCTGAACTGTTGCTTGCAAAACCCTGGAAAGCAAAATATGCTCAAATGGTCTGTTTTGGTAGACTGTCATGATCAAGATGTCTTTTAGTGGCTTTGAAGTTGTGTGGGCTCTTCTGGAGCACTGATTTGAAAACAGCACGTTTTAGGGAGTGTATAATCACTACATTATCCAACAAAATGACCATGATCTTATAAATACGGATAATTCTTGCAAAGAATAGGAATCTGGCGTTTGCAGAGGTGAATGTAGGTGTGTATGGAAGAGTCTTGTCTTGGTTGTAAAGACCACGCATAAGTGCATTACTGATGGCTCGAACTTCTTTCAGGCTGTTGGGTTTGGAAGTATTTCTTTCATCCCTCCTCTCCTGCCTGTGATCTGAGCAGAGACACCCATCACACCCATCTCGTTCCTGGGAGGGCTGCTCGCCGAATTCCTGCTCGCAACGGAGCTTTCCTCTCAACACCTGGGTCTAACCTCTTCCGTGCTTTCAAGCACTGTTGAATGGACACTTGCTTTGTACTAAGCTTTTTTTTTTAATTATTATTTTTATTTCCCACTATGATCGATTGTTGCAGATTTATTTTGTGCCAAGTTTCTTAAAAATGCACAAGTTTCTACGCCTTTGGACCCAGACCTGTGGGTCTAGACTCTGGCAGTAAAGGCTTCCTCTCTCTGTCTTGAGAAGCAATTTTTATCTCACAAAAGGGCTGGGGGTGCCTCTGGGACTATCTACATTTTTTTGACCTCTGCATTACTGTTTAGTTTGGCAGGGATAAAAGTAATTGTCACCTCATAGCTTTTAAAAAGGTTTATTTAAAGAAGATTGTTCAGTGTTGTCTTTAGCAGGAACTTCTGCCCTTTTCCTCCCCCACCTCCAATAGCTCCCTCCTTTAGGACTGGGACTGTTTTAGCAGTACCAAATTCCTCGCACAGTTTAACTACTTGGTTTGTACTGTAAGCAAAATATGGATTGCAGCCGATAAGATACGTAAGAAGGGTGTAATAGCTGATGGGTTCTTTTTATTAAAATAAATAAATAAAAACACTTAATTTTTGGGGAGAGATCCTTTCTCCTGTATCGCTGGTGTTTGAACGAGCGTAACTGCATGGCGTTTTGCACAAGAGCTTGAAGCCGTAATGACGCACCAGTTCCAAGCACATATACCAAAAACGACCCTTAACTGTACCTGGAAGCAGCTTGCTGTTAATTAAGAGGAAATGACCCAGGAGTCAGTGCTGAAAGTGCACAGGCCTCCTCGTTTTGTTTGGAGGCCAAATGGTGAATGTGATCTAACTTATGGCTAGCCGCTCTTGAGGAGACCCAGAGGATAATTGAGACCTGCCTGTCAATGCATAAATTTAATATTGAATTCCTTGGTAGCTGGACAGGTTTAAATGTTTTTAGGTCCTGATGTCTGACTCCACGGTTTGCTTTTTATTCGGAGTTTGACATCTGTTTTTCCTCATCTCGTGTAAGGGTGGCTGAGATCTAAACAAAACCGAGTCTTTTGCTTTAGGCATGTAGTCTAAACACATGTAAAATATGTTTTTAAATAAAGAGGCCTGCCTCTATTTAAAAAAAGAAGCCCAACTTTTTCAACTTGAACTGTCGAACAAATCTGTTTTATTATATATGTTTGTTACTATGCCATACCTCTTATTTTTGAGACAGCATTCATCTGTTGCTGACTGTTCATGATAATTAAATTAATTAAATGTCATTGCTGGGTAATGCTTGTAGTTCTGTGAGTTTTCTATTGTAGCTCATTATTTTGAGTCGTTTTGTTTGGCTTTTGATTAGTCTTGAGTGGGAGATGCTGATGTATTATGTAACTGTTGATCTGCTTAACTCTCATTTTCCCAAATGGCATTGGTTTGTAAGTAAGCAGCTGCATCTAGTCCTCCCTAATATGGGGTAACATCTAAGCAGTTGTTCACTTTTAAATGAGTTAAATATCCTCATGCCCCCAATCTTCTGAAATAAGAAAGGACACTGAATTGCAAGTCACAGCCATTGCCTTTTAGAGCTTGTTCTCAGCAGTTAATGCTCTCTGAACTTTTAATTGCCAGTTTAATAGGGAGATGTAGTTTGACCCAATTAAGATCGGTAACAAACAAAATTGGAATTTGTTTTTAAGTTTCACAGGAGGATCAACTGTAATGGTAAAGAGTGGGCTTAGACAAAAGTGTTTTAAGTATCAAATATCAAAATACAATGGGTGCCAAAAGAGAAGGAGTGTTTAGTACTGTCATATATTTGTTATTTCCAAATTTTCAATTTTTGTAAAGAATCAGAAAATCTCAATAGTTCAAAGATAGCTTTTAAGGTAACTTGAGGTAACTTCAGCTTGCTCATGGATGGTATGAGTAATATCTGTCCCTACTCTTAGCAAGTTGCAGATAAACATCTTTACACTTGGAGCTGCATAACACTGAGCTTACCAGATTGCAGGAAAGGCTGTTCATAGTTAAGTCTGTGTCCTAAGCTGAAGTCCTTTTGCAGTCCTTTTATTTTAGATTTTTTTTTTTCTCCCAAAGATCTGTAACTTCTGAAACATTTAACTTGCTGCACAGAGCATCTGCAGAGTTCGGTATTGCCTTTTACTAAAACTGCACGTAAATCCTGTCCCTTTTATAAAGCTGGTCTTCATGGATCCCCTGAAATGGCAGCAATTGCATGAGAAATCTGACGAGAATAGTGAGAAGAAAACTGAAAGCAAACTTGGTGTTTTTTTTTTTTTTTTTCTGAATATAAATCTTTAACTAGCTGTAAGATTCTTTGATTAAGATGCTTTGATTTATGGATTTTTTTTTTTAATTTCAAAATGGAAAAAGAAAAATTGATTAACCGTGCATAAAAGGAATCCCTGGTCACTTGGTAAATTCCGACCATGAATGTTAAACTTCTGTTTTTTGTGGTGAAGAAAGCAGGTCCCCACCTGTCCCACCAATATGAAGCAGGTCGTATTTAAAATCTGCAGCCTACACAATATTTGTTGATAACCTAGCCAAACTGAATAAAAATGCTAACTTAATGTTGTCCTTCTAGATTGTTGCTAGTTACTGTTTCTTACACACCCAGTGAGGCTGTAGTGTAGAATCACATAACGGCTTTTTTTTGGCCTTTTTCCCCAGAATGGAGATTTGGGGCACCTTTTCTTCTACAGCAGGATTTTTTCCTCCTGTTATCCCTGTTGAGAGCAAACTTGTGCTGTTGCCACTCCAAGAACAAAGCTGGTGCTTGTGTGTCTCGAGAGCAGCATCCTTCCCGGGACGAGGATGGAAGGGATGAAGTAGAGACCTCACACACTCGGGGTGTTTTTAGGGCTGTCAGAAAGGGTTTCTGCTTTCTGTAAGGTCAGGGTCTCTTCCCTGCTGTCTGTATTGCAAATAGCCCTTGAGTCTTGGTGAAGCAGCGAATGTCAGCAAATCATGCAAGAAAAAGCCCTTATTGAGCAGCTTGCAGAAAAATGTTCAGCTGATCTCTTCCTAGCGTGAAACCCATGCCCTCCTTTTCGCTTAAAGCTTTGCCACTTTTAAAGAATTGTCCTAGCAGTCAAAGCAAACTGTGCTGCCTTGTTAAATTCCTCGTACAGAAAATGCTTCTACATCTGTGACTGCGGTAATCCTTCCGCTCGTGATTCTAATATGCAGTTATTGCCCTGCCTGCTAAGCTTCCAGATTCGGCGCTGATCTGATTTGGTTCTCGCTGACAAGGTCAGCGGAGTCGACGACGGGACCGACTGCCTGTTCCATTTAAAGCGTGGAGGCTTTGGTGGAGCTTTTATGCTTTTAATATACTGACCTGTTGAGTTTCATGCCGAATTAGCTCTCGACAAAGCCATTTTGCTGATCTTCCAAGACAGATGGAGGTGGAATGGTAGGAGAGGAGGGGGAGGAAAAAAAAGGGGCCATAAAAGTAAATAGTAAGTAAAGGGAAAATGTCAATAGGATTCCCCCTTGGCTAATTTCCTAATAGAATTTCCTGAGGCAGTTTCATGTGCAAATCGATTCCTTGATACCTGGCAATACATTTTAAATAGCCTCTTTCAAAGTGTAATTTAAAAAAATTGTATTCACAATGTGGTATATCATAAGGATTCTGGAATGCTGGTAGCAAAAGTCAATTTATGAGACTGACTAAATAACAATAGCTCTTATCTAAGAAATACAAAGTTTTTTGGTGAATTTTCTAGTTTGAAAAAGAAACAAATTGACTCTTTTTAATCTATAGCACAGCCATACAAAGGCTTGTTCTCTAGACCTTCCTTTTTATAGTGGCTATGTAAGGAAATTAGCAAAACTTAGATTTAAGGAGTCCTTTGGCACAGGTTATATGTGATTTTGAAAAGGTATCAAGGATAGTCAGAAACAAAGCTGGATAGTGGCAGTACTTATAAATTGTTTGGAAACAGCAAAATAGAGCTGCTGCTTTATTTCTCACAAAAAAATTCATGTGCACCTTGTGCATCTTTTCTAAAAGACAGTTCTCTTAATTTTACAGAAGAAAACAGCTAAAACCATCTGAATTCATACATAGTCACGCAAGAAGATAACCTGGATGTGTGATTTTTAACTTCTGAAATCTGTGGAGTTTTTTGTTTGTTTTCCCTGCTGCTTGTGGCTTTTCATTTGAGAAATTTAGGAACCTTATTTGTATGCAAACAGACTTTAACTTTCCAAGAAAAAAAAAATTATTACAATCCAAAAGGAATTTGAGGCAGTGATAGACAAGGGGCAGCACTTGGTGAAAGTTGCCAAGCTGTGATGTTATTCCTAGGTAGCTTTTCCTTGGAAAGCTCCGTGTCCGTCGAGTATTAGCACACGTTTATATATGCTTTGCAGCACCGTGTCCAGCTACTGATGAAAAACTGCAGCTCCTTGAGCCTGTTTTCTTAGTAGTTGTGCCTCTACGTGTTATGAATTGTGGTATTTTTGAGCTTGCTCTCAGAGAAAGTGCTGCTGTTTGATCTTGCACACTGCCTTGAGGTCGTGTTTCTTTTTCAGCCTTTTGTGTGGTCAGAAAAAATATGTTACGTTTTCACCCCCAAGCTGTTGAGTTGATGGATACTTCTAAAGAAAGTGAAACATTATCACTGCTTGTTTTGTTTGTTTCTTTCTATGAAAAACTGCTTTGCAGTGTTTTAAAATAAAAATAAAGAGCTGTTTCTTGCCATTTTTGGAGCAAACTA
This sequence comes from Crypturellus soui, assembly GCA_032275445.1. NCBI lineage: Eukaryota > Metazoa > Chordata > Aves > Tinamiformes > Tinamidae > Crypturellus > Crypturellus soui. The sequence continues at coordinate 6,057,293 of JAUBNY010000073.1, read as the reverse complement.
CAAGAGGCAGATGCATCAAGGAGGGAGGAGAGTCCTTTTCCCTGGAAAGTCTTGCTGAAGATTAAGGTGATACCTGAACTTTGAGTGCTTTACAGGTGTATTGGACCTGTAAAGTCTCCTAATTTGGATGTAGATACAAAAGCAAAGTTAACTCTGAAAAATCATTGCATATAAGCAAAATGAATTAAGCAGGGGAAATTGATTTTACCACTGTAATTTTGTGAGGTTTTTGCTAGCAGATGTGCATCTGGCATAAGCAGCCCAGCAGAAATCCTTTCCGTGGACTGGCCTAGATCTGCTGCTGGCCTGTTAAATGGAAAAGGCCATTAAGAAAAAAATCACAGCATTGGTTGTTTGAGCCCAGGGAAGAATTAACTTCTGGTGGCAGTGAATAATTGACTTGCATGGAGGGGAATGTAGTTCCATCCTGTTTCAAAAACGTTATTTGAACACTTCATTGTTTCTTCCCCATTTCTATGTGCCATTTAGTGTGTTCCCAGGCAGCTAAGAACAATAACGTTTGTGCAAGTTGAAACAAAGTAAAAACAAAAAAAAATCTGATTATTTATTATAGATGACCTTTTGTTGGCTTGTTTTATTTAGTAAAATATAATCTGTTAGTGCTGGAAAATTGCAATGACTTTTGGTGATGTATAAGAGTTTAATATATGGTTCTCTTCAGTGTGCCTGTCTGAAGGGTACTTAGCACAGTGCATACACTGGAGCTCTGTTGGGTTTAATTTCGTGCTCTGGACATTGAAGCTGACCTCGTAGTCACTGTCATGCCATTCCTCTGGGAGAGGAGATACTCCAGGATTCAGCTTCTCCATGGGGAATCTCAAGTGACAGTTAACGTGGAGACCTCCTGTTAAAGAAATGCTGAAAATAAGTAAGAAAATAGACCCTTCTAGCTGTGCTGTAGTCAGCATCAGCAGAGCTAACGGAGAGGAGGGAGCCTCCGCTTTGTTTTTATCATTATAGTTGCACAGTTTGGACAGACTCAGTCGCGTATGCAGAGTAATGAATCAATTACTTGTCAGTTAAACTTTTCTTATGGAAATACACAACTAGCACATGCAGTGCTGAGACCATCCTCTGCTGGGCCTGTTTTATTCCAATGTTACTGATAAAACACATCTGGAAAAGCTAAAGGCCTTTGAAATGCAAAAGCAGCTTTGAAATATTGTGAAAAGTTTTGGATAATCTTTTTGATACTGGAAGATTACCAGCATTTGTTTCCAGTCCTAGGAGAATAAGACTCTGAAGTATTTTTTGGTATTAAAAACGACTTTAATTTACACTTAGCATTGCATTATTCCATGTAAGCCTTTTGCATATCCTTCACAGTAACTCGCGGCCTCACACATGGAGGCAGTGAGCTCAGAGAGAGCCTCTTGGAGCTGCAGAGTCTGAGCCCCTCTAAGGACTGTGCCTGAAAACATACAGCTTTCCAAGGGTGCAGAGAGTAACTGCAGCTAGAAATCCACTCTTGTGATATGTATAAAAGCTTCTCTGTAACACAGAATGTACAGGGCTGCTGTTTCTTCAATAATAAATGTCAGTGCTTGTTTAGATCGCTTTTGCACCAGGCAGTCTCTTCCCAGAGCTCGTGTCAGTCAAGCACACGACGCTTTGATTTCTTCCTCCTGCCCCAAATCCCAGACGTGAGTTGGGATTTGTTGTGGTGGGAATTGCTGAATTGCTTTAAGGTTTTACAAACTGGAGCACGTGAGACGCTTCTTACAGTTACAGATCCAGCTGGGGCTGCTTGGATGGTTGAGGTTGAAAGAGCAACCTGCTCAGAATAACCAGCTTCAGATCAGGTAGAGATTGTTCCCAAGCTTATATCGGATATAGAACTACTGGAACGGCTGCTTTTTTTTCTTTCAATTTTATTTTTTCTCCGAGTGTAGTGTAGGTGAAGCTGCTCTTTTCAGCTCTGATGGTAGAAGTTGGCAGGTGCCCTGGTAATGTGCGTCTTCATTTTCTTCTCCTTAGAAACATTATAATTCTCTGAACTTCGTTACTAGAAAACAAGAAGTATCTGTGAACTTTACTATTATTGCAAAGAACGAGCTTGTTTAAGAAAAGCTGAAGTCATGTAAGAGTTATTTGGAGAACGGAAAAGAAACCTGTGACTAAAAGGGATAGATAAGCATCAAGTATCCTGATGTAGGAACGGATTTGGTAAAGCTTTGCTTAATTTTTGGAGTACCAAAGCTGTTTAACTCCTGAGTGTCTGAAATGTCGCCGTTAAAGAAACGGCATTAAGAAGAACTAAGTAGATTTAGAAGAACTAAGTAGATTTCCTTCCTGTGTACATATATTTTTTTATTTTATTACAAATAAGGGGATGCTACCATGGTGTCTTTTTTAAACACATTTGGTATGGAATTTTATGAGTGGATGGTGAGGGGAAGCTCTAGGAAGCCTAATTGCCTCCTCAGCACATTCCTTGGTGTGACACAGCTTTACAACCTGGAGCGGGAAGTGCTCTCCATGCCGTTCAAACGAGCAGCAGCTCCCGAGCCACGAGGAGGCTGTTCCCGATGGCTCGGCCGCTTTCCCTCACCCGGCCGCTGAAAAGGAGAGCCCTGGCCCTCCGCTGTCCTCGCCATGTGATAGCCCCTCATTCATGAGCCACCTGATCCGGTAAATAGAGCAGCGAGTTGAGCTGGCCGAAAAACTATCCAGCCTGTTGGAGCAACAGCCCAGAGCTCTCCGGAGGGCCTGGGCTTTCTGTGGCAGCCTGGAGTCTGGCAAATGCGAACGGATGGGTCCCTGTGCCTTGGTACACCGGGATGGGTGTGAAGGTATTTCGGTCAGGAGTGTGCCAACTCCTAAGTGATTTCCTGTTGGAGAACAGGTATTAACTAATTTTGTCTGGTGTGTCTAGATTTTGAGTTTAAGCCTGTTGCGTAACTCTAGAGTTTTTTGTCACTGGGCTCTAGGTGTTGTTATTAACCAATAGAGTTGCAGTGTAAGGAACATGAGAGTTGTTAGCCAGCTGACAGGATAAGTTTGCATTTTGGATGGTTTGTATGTTTGAAAAGGGCATTTTTGAGTCTTATGGAGTGAGTAGCAGTTCGGTGCTAATGGAGGAAATAGTCTCTCTATATATTTTCCTTTATATCCTTTGTTTACCTGTCTCATCCCTTCCTGCTTTTATCCCATCCATCCACTGGCCTTGTTTTAGGTTCAGTTTTAGGTTCAGATAAGGCTGTAAACAGAGGTTGTGGTTTAAGTTCAGACATGTGGATCTAATTCTTCTACTTTAGCAGAGTGACTGATCACTTGTAGCGCGGTTGGTCTCCTCTTTACATATTGATTTTATTTTAAACAGCCTACATGTGAGTCTCAAGAGGTCATGGCTGACTTTAAACAAATAAATTAGGATCAGAATAGGTGTGGCATTTAATAATTAACTTTCTGGTTACTCAGGTCCAGTAGGAAGCCTGTAATGATTCTGTTTTCATTCTGTTTACAGGAATAGTTATCTGCTTAGTCTCATCCTTCATATTTGGCAATCTGAGTAAAAGGTCCGAGCCAGCATGAGGACGGAATCTCTTCTTCATTAGAGAAAAAGTGAGTTGGAACTAGATTGAAATCTAGACTGTGCACTAAAAGTCCTAATTGTCAACAGACATAGCTTGTGCTTGCTGTATAGTGTTATTTTAACTACATACTAATCTTATGAGTGGTGTCCAGTTGAGGCATAATCTTGATTAAGCACATAACTTGCATAGGTTTGAAAATATTTTATATGATTGTTTTTACCTCCTCTAAAAGGAAATAAGCTGCTTACTTTCTGTATAACTATCTACCTGATTTGTTCCTCCCCTCATGAGGGGAGATCTTGTAAAAGAGATGTTGGAGTCTGTTCTTTTCCTGCGCTGCTGTATTCACATCGAGTTTGTTGTGGTCGTTTAATCCTCGTGACCTGGTTCTGCAGCCTTATTGGTCTCTTCCTATGTTCCTGGTGCTTAATGTATGTCTGTCTTCTGAATTTTATTTGGAAGCCTCTGTTCAAATTTAAGGATTACCTGAAATGCAGGGCCTAGTTTCATTTCTGCCTTGGGAAATCCTGAAATCTGCATATAAAAGTCATTCCAAGTGATTCCAAGTCATTTAGCTTAAGTTTTATATGCTGTCCATACCCCCACCATGTCCCAATAGTGCCCTAGTAGTATATTCATGTTCTTTTGGTTTAATATTTGTCACTTGTGTTATGAGATATTTTTTCTAAAGAAATGGAGGTTCTTTGCAGCCCTTGTATACTAATGTTATGTTTTGGTTACTTAGCTTTCTGCCTGACGCAGTCCATTTCAAGAAGTGCACGATGACAGAACGTGGAATTAAATGGGCTTGTGAGTATTGTACCTACGAAAATTGGCCATCTGCAATCAAATGTACCATGTGCCGTGCTCAGCGACCTAGTGGAACAATTATCACAGAAGATCCATTTAAAAGTGGTTCAAGTGATATTGGTAGAGACTGGGATCCTACGAGCACCGAAGGAGGGAGCAGTCCTTTGATATGTCCAGATTCCAGCGCCAGACCGAGGGTTAAATCGTCTTACAGTATGGAAAGTGCAAATAAATGGTCGTGCCACATGTGCACGTACTTGAACTGGCCGAGAGCGATCCGATGCACTCAGTGCTTGTCCCAGCGCAGGACCAGGAGTCCCACGGAGTCTCCTCAGTCATCAGGATCTGGTTCCAGAGCAGTTCCTTTTTCTGTTGATCCCTGTGAGGAATACAATGACAGGAATAAACTGAACACAAGGGCTCAGCATTGGACTTGTTCTGTTTGTACATACGAAAACTGGGCGAAGGCCAGAAAATGCGTTGTGTGCGACCATCCCAGACCCAACAACATAGAAGCGATAGAACTGGCGGACACGGAAGAGGCTTCTTCCATCATAAACGAGCAAGACAGAGCTCGATGGCGAGGAAGCTGTAGTAGTGGTAATAGCCAAAGAAGATCTCCACCTACAACCAAACGTGAATCTGATGTAAAAATGGATTTCCAAAGAATTGAGTTGGCCGGAGCCGTTGGCAGCAAGGAAGAACTTGAAGTTGACTTCAAAAAACTAAAGCAAATAAAAAATAGAATGAAAAAGACTGACTGGCTGTTTTTAAATGCTTGTGTTGGTAAGTTGTTTGTTGCTATGTTATGCTGTTAGTGCCTATGGCTAAGTATTATGGGAGGATGAGGAATGTAAATGGAAATTTGAAAATTGTGTTTGAAACAGATTTTTTTTTTTTTTTTTAATTTAAAGGGTGAATCAATTGTGGAAGTTCCTAAAATAACACCTTCTAAGTGAGAGTGCAGAGTTCATCCCTTAATTGAACAGGGTTGGACCTGTGCCTTTTCTTCAGCAGCAAACGTGCCTAGGTTTTTATTTTTTTCTTTTTCAAGCTCTTGTAGCAATGGGCTTCCTTGTAAACTGTTCTGTTGTCCTGGGTAGCCCAAAAGTTGGAAAACTACTAAACCAGCCTGCAAAACCATCTATTGCACACAGAAGTGTAAAAACTGCCCTTATGGGGCATTAAGGTGACTCCTCTTTATCGTGGTAAGATACACTAGTAGAATCAGCAGCTGCAGCTTGGGAGTATTTGTAAACAGTATAGAGCTTAACAGTACAAGATGCTTTGTCAGATGTTAAAAATAACACAAAAATATGTAGCTCCAAGAAACCGCGCGTGCAATACTGACCTTGAGTGCAATAATGTAGTGACACAGATACTGCATTGGAGATGTTTATGGGCTTAATGAGAGTGTTTTGGTAGTCAAAGAATTCAAAAAGCCCAAATACCAATTTCATTTTGTATTTTAGCACTTTCCTAAGGAAGCTCTGGGTAACTCTCCCAGTGCTGACATGTGAGAGCAGGGTTTTCTCCAGGGATTGACCTTGTGAGTTCCCTTTTGTGCTCTAACTTCCCAGAAGAAGATGGCTTGTGCCTAGCGCTCGAGCAGGTTCAGCACTTGAAACATGCTCCTATTTTTAGAGTAGGACAACTTCATTTGAAGCTCTAGCATTCCTGGTATGTCGCTTGCTATTCCGTGATGTTTTGTCGAGTCGCTTTGTTTGACGTGTTTATTATTGAAAAACTAATTTGTGGCACTGTCTTATTTAGTATATTTGATCAGGTGTAAATGCTGTTGGCTCTCAGGGATTTGGTTTCTCGGAGCTAATAAGTATTCTGTTCTATCTTTGTGTTGGATAAATAGTTGTAGACCAAGCAATTTCTGTCAAACAATTAGATTCTTGGATGTTTTCTGGAACTTTCAGCTCTTTCCCTGCTAGCAGACCTGCAGTGCTTTTTCTTTATGAAATGAAGCGATGGAAATACATACGTTCCAAGTTCTGTAAGATGCTGTATGGTCAAGATCACTCTTCGGAGGTCATTCCTCTGCCTCGCACGTGTCTTAACTTGCACCCTGATAGCAATTGTATAAACTCTTTGAGATTTTTCTCTGCTTCTTGAAGAGTGAGGCAAAATTGTGGAGTATTCTGTAGCATTTAGGTGTGTTCTGCTTCATGTCTAATCTGTGTGGGAACGGGTGTAGTTTATATTTTGGAGTTTTGCGAGTTTTTCAGTGTTCTTTGATATTATAAAATTGCACGTGACCTTCAGAAAA
>JAUBNY010000073.1:5317463-5327761 GCA_032275445.1 Crypturellus soui | reverse complement strand
CTGAGTCCTAATTCGCATCCCCAACATGCTAGTAGCTTCCTGATGTCTGCTAAATCAAGCAACTGAAATTATATGAATTTCTTCATATGATGATATGAATCAAATGATAGGAATTTCTTCTTGATTACATTTGTTCAGGTATATTTAATTTCTGGTCAAAATGAATACTAATTGAATACTTGCATGTGCCTTAGTACATGCAGGTCTTGCTAGTCTAGGGGTTATGGATGAGTTAAAATACATTTTTTCTCTCATATGGCACTGGGAAACAAGAGTCTGTTAACAGAGGAAGCTGAAGGCTTCTTAAATGAGCCCAGCTCTAAAGAAGTTTGATCTGAACCCCAGCAATGCAGCATTAACTTCTTGCTGCACTTTCTTATAAATATCTGTTTGCAATTGCCTGGGTGAGAAGCTTCACTGCGTGTGTGTGTTAAAACTCAATACAGGCTTCTTTAAATTTATGTTCAGGTTTTCATTGCAAAAATCAGATGGCATCGCAGCGTTGCAGAGTTAGTTTGATTGTCACACATTGCACTCCTGTATAATCTTCCTTGTGCAAATCTCCCTGCATTTCACACAGCTTAAAGGAGTAATTTGAGTTCTGTACCCTTCCAGCCAATAACAGGAAGAGTAACGAGGTGCTTTCAAAATATATATGAAGTTTCACGTTCCCGTTAAGATTTAATATTTGTTCCACGTGGAAGAGCACAGTGGGGAGAGCAGAGTAGCCCATCTAGAAGCTCTATGGAGAAGAAAATCCTGTAGAACTGCATGAATAGGGGTGCTCTATGGAAAATATAGCAAGTTCCACTTTGATTTTTTTTTTGATTGAACAACTCTTTATTAATTCAGGTTTATATATGTCCTTTAGTTCCCCTCTCAAGTCATAAATCATACCATGTATTTCAGTAGCGTCAAATCTGGAAAAACTCAATGTTATATTTGAGCTCTACGAGGATTTATTGATACAGCTTTTAAAGCAATTATCTTCTTCCAAAGTCAGTGGCTGTTCATTAACTCGGAAATGCATTTTTCCCCTTAAAGGTCAGCATAAAATCAAGTTCATCCCAGAAATGGTGGGCCCGATATTAGAAATGACGCTCATCCCCGAAACGGAGCTTCGCAAAGCTACGATCCCCATCTTCTTCGACATGATGCAGTGCGAATTCCACTCGACTCGCAGCTTCCAGATGGTGAGCAGGCGCTACAAATATTTGAAATTTGTGAGAAAGATTAGCCGTTCTGTGAAGACACATAAGAATTTTGGATATTTCTTGTTTTGCTCACCCAAAATGTAATTATGGGTTTGCTTATTTTCTCTGAGTGGCTGTAGAGTTTTCATCTGAGGGTTTTAAATCCTTATGGAGGCAAAAATTTGCATGAAGGAGATGAAACCTTTCTTTACGATACAAAAGGAGAGCAAAGGCAGATGTCTTAAATTTTCACTGGGACTCAGGAGAGGAGTCTGCGTCGGAGTTCAATTAGACTTAAAGAAATCCTGATAATGGAGCGAAAGAAACTCTAACCTGTAAGGATTTATCACCTCTGGTGTCTTATAATTTTGATACTCTTTATATTTTTATGAATTTTGAAGAGGGAGAGAAAGGCTACCCAACCAGCAACCGTGTTTCCTCATGCTATACAGGCACTTTGAAATGTAAAGTACTAAAGTAGCATTTTTATTCTATTTTATTTTTAAAAGCTAAAAGAAATGCATGAATAAACATGCACAATCCTATCCTGAGAGCTCCAACTTTTGCGAGACAGGAGTAGTGAGAGTTTCTCCACGCTGTTCATTTTACTTTCTTTCCCTTGCAATTTTACCTCGTGGATTGAGTTTAAGCGTGCGCATTCACAGCAAGGTTCTCATAGGATTTTTCTTTTTTTCCTTTTTTTCATTTGAGAAAATACAAGGATTAGCAGTGCTCTGAAGACAGACTGCACAAACTTTGAGTCCTGTGAGTCGGGTAGTCTCGTGGTATAAATCATGGTAGCTCCATTGCACTACGAAAATTAGTTAGTCCGGGATGTGACCTTGTGAATTTTACAATAAAGCTGGACGTATTTTCGTTACTTTTGTTCATTTACAAAACTCGTGGATTTGTTTCTTGCATGAGAAATCTTAACCTTTTCCATACTTCCTTGCAGACTGTTATTCATAATCAGCCCATAATAAATTTGTAGCCAGAATAAACGAGTATCTCTGTGGGGTGACTGAAACATGTAAAGTGGCATCAGCTTTATTACTTTGATTTGTTTTGTGCTGGATGCTGGATGCAAAGGTTCTGACCTGTATTTTGGCTCCATCCAGTTCCTGCCTAATCATTCTTTCTTGTTTGATGACACTGAGGAGATTGCAGTGCTCACTGTGATGCCATTTAAACATTTCCCCATCAGATACTCTCCTTTTTCACTTGTCATTTTTTATTTGCACAATTATATGGATCATGAAAAATCCCAGGGTAACTTTATAGCTCAATTTATGACCCTATATTTTCTTGACAGAAGAAAACCAGTTTTATGTGGAATAGTTGGATGATTTTAATAAATGAATGTCTTAAAATATTTTAAGACTAACTTTTTGCCTTTTGAGAAGAAAAATACCTTAAATCAGAGATGTCTTGGATTGCAGATAGTCAACATATATTCCCTATCTCGCCGTAACCTTTTTCTTTATGGATATAACATTGATATGACAGATAGAGAGGTAGTAAACCCTTGTCCGGGATATTTGGTGCGCCTCGTTATGTCGAACAGGAAAAATCAATCTATCCATTTGTGCAGGTAAAGTAGTTGTGTAGTGCGATGGCAATTTTAAATCTTTGGCTTGAGTGATGAGGAGCATCGTTTGTAAACAGCAGAGAATCCCAGAGTGATAGAAGGACTAGCCTGAGTGGGAGTTCTGGAAATCCCTGGATAATCCAGAGCCCTCTGACCGGAGTCTTGAATGTTATCTGTGCTTTTTGTATTCCATCTTCTGAGTCTATTTCTTCTCCGCTTGTCTACAAGTGTGTCAAGAAACGGTGTCACGGGAGACTGTTTCAAACGCCTTGCCAAAATCCACAGCTCTTCCCTCACCCACTGAGATAATTGTCTTATCAAAGAAGACAGACAGGTTGGTTAAATGGGATGCACCTTTAATAAATCCATGCTGTTTTTTCCAGTCTCCTCCTTAGCTCCCATGGGAACCTGTTCCATAGTTTTCTCAGGAACCAGGAACCTTCCCATCAGGTTCCAACAAGCTGAACATGTCCCGTTTCCATATGGTGGCTGCGTCATCCCTTGCGTTGTCACTCATGTGCCATTTGCTTTGTCACTTGGCTTAGAGGCTTGAGCAGTCACCTTCCCTGCAGACTGGTGTCCCCAAGCCACTTCGGTGTCACTTGACCACAACCTGTTTCTTGATTGCAGTTTTTGCTGTCTTCTAAGTGACAGAAATGCGTAAACCCCATGAGGTGTGGGGCAGGAATTTGAATTTTCTTGCAGACCTTTAATGCTCTGATGGCCTCTGTTATGGGCAGCTTTCCCCATCACTGTTTTAATTTCAGTTTGAATTGGTTTGCCTGCTAAAACCAGTAAGAGACCAAATATTTTTCATTTTTTTTTCTTCCAATATATGTAGCCTCAAGGAAAAAAAAAAGATGAATAAATTCCTGGTTTTTACTGAACTGAATTAAAGACCTGGTGAATTAAAATCTGGAGTTGCCCAGTTTTGTCCTCTCCTGCTTGAGATGCTTTGAAGCCTTCAAAGTAGCCTGTACCTCAAAGCACGGAGCTGATGCCAAAGTCTTCCCTATAGAAGGAAACACCTCCTTCCCTGCTCTCTTTTTGCCTGTTTTTCGAGCAAGCCCTCTAGATCAAAGGGAATATGTCAGAGCTGCAGAAGGGATGAAAGAGAATTGGTTTGGTTGTTCCAGGGCTGGTCAGGACGGTGGTGGATCCCACGGCGCCTGCAGGAGGGAAACTCCATCCTGAGACGGTCACTGAGCTCAAATGTGGAGTTCAGCCGGGAGCTCCTACGTCATCCGTCTGTTGCTTCCTTTGGGTCCATTCCTCCTGAATATTCTTACTTGATTGCCTAGAAACTTTTCTTTTCTCTGCTTTACTCATTGCTCATTTGATTTTCTGCTTGTTTGGGGCTGAACCCACTCGCAGAGACATCCATCAGTGCCAGAACTTGTCCAAAACGACCCATGGAGGAAGCAGGGACGAGGAGGGAGAGTGAGACAAGAGTGAGATGCTGGACACGTCTTCCCTTTCTCATGATTTTGCACCATAAGATTGCTTGTAATTGCTCTGGTAATTAGTAGAATTAGTAATTAGTAGCATTAGCTTATTTTAAGGGGCAAAATCTATTAACAAAATAAGACGAAGAGCGAGGTGAGAAGGAATTCCTGTTCTTCCACAATGTTATTACATTTCTTGTTGAATAATGTACCTGTAAAAAATGAAATCTGAGAGGCAGAGCCCCCCATCCACTCTGTATTAATGATCATGAAGGAATGATCCCTGCGTGAAGCTTGAGGGCTGCTCAACACCCATGGCCATGGCCAAAAAGACAGCAAAAATCGTGCAGGAATGTGTAATAAATGAGTGCATAATATATATGATTACTAAAATAAAACTGTGGATACAGCTAAAGTACCTCCAGCTAGTCGTCTGCTATGAAGAGAAGTAATTGAGTAAAGACCAGAAAAAATGAGAGGAGACAGTTTTAATTCAATTCTAACAGATAGCAATAAATCCGGGCGTCACCGAGGCAGTAATACCAGCATTTTTATTTGCAATATCATTTCTTGTTGGTTATCAATGAGTTTCAGATTAATATAATTCTCTTTAACAAGTAGGAGCTAATTTATCTGAGTATCTCTCAACTTTTACAACCTATAATTCATTATTAAATCTTCTTAGCGCTGCTGAGCCATGTCTTAGCATCCGTATCCCCGCATTACGGATTGGCAGGCAGAACAGAAGTTAATGACTTCTCCAAGGTTTTGTGAGGCTGCATATTCCCCTCTGTAATCCTGCTGAACACGCAAATTAAATTAATTTCAATAAATAAGCTTTTTAGGCTATTCACTAAGGCTGCCGTGTAAATGTTTAAGTGTTTCTTGTTTTCTGGCCTTTTGGAGAGTGTCTTTCTCCCTCAATCTACCTGAAACACAAGCAAGAAAAGGTAGGAAGGCCAGTGATTTCCAAGCTCATCTGATATTAAGTGGCTTCTTAATCTATTTGCTAGCTAGAAAGCTGTGAGGAAATAATAAACGGAGCAGATGAAACTGTTGGGAATTATCACCAAGTTTCATAGCAACCTTTGAACAATTTTTAACAGTAACTGTCTACTATTTCTGTATTGGAACTGATTTCTAGAGCTGTTATCTGGCACTTTGTTTTATGGCAGATTCAGTGTTGCCCCATATCTAACCATATTTTTAGCACATTGGAGGACTGAAAACAGGAAACAATCTATAGGTGTGATTAAATTGTCCATCAGTGCTGCAAATGTAGCCTAAACATACCTGAAAGCAAAGCTGACCGGCTGAGCCGAGCCTCGATGAAGCTGGATAACCTGCATGGATTATAATCCATGTTCTCCAAGCGGGAGATCCCAGTGGATGGACATAGTCCTTGCTACCATCCAAACACTCACCTGAAGAGCGAAGCTCTTGGTAAAGCTCCTTTCTCCAAAACTGCAGAAATGCCACAACCCAAGCTCTGTTCGAGGGCATTTACAGAGATGGGCTGAGAAAGGATCTATAGGAATTAGAGTCAAATTGATTCCCAGCAAATGCTCAAGACCCAGTCTGACAAATTTAATTGCTGCTCCCGATATGAGCAATCGCTTTCTAAAAAACACATCACCCAAAGGGCTGATGCCGGCCGCGAGTGTCATTTTTCACAGTGGTGTCGAAAGACAATTTCTTGCTGTGTCTTATTAGAGAACACGAGTTTTGTGGCTTCTTGCTTTTTATTATTGTACTGCCTTAGTGTTTTACTTGACATGGCCTTGTACTATGGGAAACATATCTCAGCTTGTGCTTGCTTCGTCGAGGGGGTGGCTGCATTCTTCTTCTTTTTCTCATTTTCCTGTCATTTCTTGAACAATACGTTCATTGTGTTAAGAATCTTATTCCCCTTCACTTTTCATTCATTTCTTCCCAAGGAAAGTGCTGCAGCACTGGAGCGGGTTGCCCAGAGAGGCTGTGTCATCATCCAGTCGTGGGGATTTTTGACACTTGGCTAAAAGAAAGTCTCAGTTGGCCTGATATAGTGGGGCAATGATCCTGGAGGTCTTTTCCAGTCGACGTTTTTGTGATTCAGTGTTTCGTGGTGGGGACAGAGAAGAATATTCAGAATTTCTAGAACTCCTGCTTTAATGTGACTGTGAGGGGGGGCATTTTTTAAAATCTGGCCAAGCAGAGCAGTAAAAATTGTTTAAAGATGCAATTCTGCTGCTTGGTTACTTAGCTGATTTTGTCGATGTGCGCACGGTATGACATATAGCTAAGGTTTCCTAGCTCTCTTTCTATAAATTGCTGTTTTTAGCGATGCAATTTTACCAAACTTCACCAAACTGGGCAATTTTGCAGCCTGGATGTCTGTTTGGTTGGCTCTTACGTTACGTTACGTGCCCTGCTTTGTGTCTGCTGCTTTGCTGCTCTCATTCTTGTCGTTTCTCTCCTGATTTAGTTTTTCTTAGTGCAAATATTTAAGCATCATTTAGCAACATATCCGATGATTTCTTCAACGAAAGATCCTTGTAGGGCACTAGATCGCAGCAGATAAAGTTCCAATATCAGCATCTGCAAACTCTTAAAGGCAATCAAGCTTTGAAACCTCTCACGGAGACGCCCAACCAATTTCCAACCCATTTAGGCCTCAGTTAGGATGGGAATCGTTTGCCGCCTGATCATTCACGCTCGCTTTGTTTAATTATAGTTTGAAAATGAGATCATCACCAAACTGGATCACGAGGTGGAAGGAGGCAGAGGAGATGAGCAGTACAAAGTGCTATTCGACAAAATGTAAGTGTTGATCAGCAGCGGGATTTATGTCACCGTAAAGCCAGGCGAGAGCGAGCGAGCAATTAGACCACACTGAACTTTGCAGCCCAGAAATAATTAAAATCTGTTAATGAGGCGCAATGTTTAGGCTTGCACCTGAGTCGAGCGCTTTTTTCCCTGCGTGGGATTAACGAGGCCTGGGTCATTGTCTCCTAGTCTCCTGGAGCACTGCAGGAAGCACAAATACCTGGCCAAAAGCGGGGAGACTTTCGTGAAGCTCGTGGTGCGCCTGATGGAGAGGCTGCTGGACTACCGCACCATCATGCACGACGAGAACAAGGAGAACCGCATGAGCTGCACCGTCAACGTGCTGGTAGGGGCCCAATTTTATACCCAATTTGAGATACAGGGATATTTTTACTCTTTTGAAGAAGATGAGGTTTTCCTCCTCACAGGATGCACGTTTTGCTTTCTCTGTGGAAGCGGTAAAATATGAGATTTTAGGAGTGCAAAATGGACTCTCTCTGAACATGCCATTAAATGGTAAAGAAGAGGCACTTACTTAGAATAAAATAGTTCTGCACTATCATACCCCAGCTCAGAAATCTCTCCTAATAATAATAATAATAATAAAACAGAAAAAAAGACCCCATAAATAATAAAAAAAATCAGAATGTAGCAGTTTGAGGTGAGTGTGGTCTACATAGTATTGATCACATTACTGCAGTTCTCTTGGATGGGAGCAGTTCTGTATTGGACTTACTCATGTGTTAGTGGCTACCCAGTGGCTATTTGTTGTTTAAATTTATCAGCGAAGAATATTCACTGATATTAAATGTATTCACTGGCGTTAAATTTATGCAGTGAAGGATACATTTCTGTCCTTTTTGTTTTCTTAGCTGTAGTGTAACTTTTCAATGCAAACTTTAAATTAGATCCAGAAAAGCCTTCAAAATCTTGCCAAATCTATCATATCCTGCGTTTGGAAAATTCCCAGTGTTAACTAGTTTATCTCAAGACCAGCTGCATTCAGACATGTCTTAAGGGCAGGTGATGATGATGTGTGACACACAAAACCAGATAAATAACATTCATTCTCACTTTCTATTTCCAAAGAAAAATATTAGCATCCAAGAGCAGACTGGGTATTGCTCAAGTAAGGCTTAGGGTTTTAAATCCATAGTACAACAGTTCCTTAAAAGTTATGGTTTTGTACGTTCCCAAATTCCAATTGGAAGTGGTTAATGATGTGTGACTCCCAAACGCCAGCAGCAATTTCTAGCAACACTCTGCTTGCAAATTCTTAACCTTTGCAATGAAACATAATGTGCTACATCATCACAGCGTTAGGTTTTGTAAGTTAAATAACTCGTGTTCTATCACTGGAGGCGAATTTTGTTTTGCAGTTTTGAGGCTGATGTTATGCAATTATGAATTTTTAATTTGGAGCGTGTTCTGTATACATTTCTGACTGCAAAATCAAAGGCTTTGTAACAAAATTATTTTGTATTTCAGAATTTCTACAAAGAGATTGAGAGAGAAGAAATGTACATAAGGTTTGTAAACATGACCACTGACTTACTGCAGTCTAATTGGAGAAAATTCTGTTTCTATTAAGCAATCATTTGGGGGCTGGTGGGGAAGAGGCAATGAAAACCCTACCTGCTTTGGGGTTTATATACCCCGAGTTCACCAAGAACCACGAACAGTAGAAATTAGACTCACAAGTTCATTTTTTTGTTGTTTTTTTTTTGTATCCCTTTGCTAACTAATTTTATTACAATGCCTTTATAAAGAAAATAAGTAAAACTAAGAAATAATTTTACATTCTTGTGAGTTATAAAACGTATGACTGGAGGGCTAAAAAGGACTATCAATCTGATGACGACTGATACTTATTTTAAATTTAAAACTTTTAGGAGCCTTTCAAGTTCTATTTGTCATCTAAAGTAAAAATGGCAACACGTTGTCATGCTTTTTGGAAACCTCAGGGTACCTCGTCCTCTATTTTTACTTTGGCTTAAAATTGACTAGACTGATGCGCTAAAATGATGACGTTTGTGTTTTTACTGCTCTTTTTGATATCTAAAATTATTCATGAATTCCTTCTCAGATGCTTCTTTGGGGAAAAAAAAAAAAAAACAATTGAGGAGAATCCCCAGCCAGAGGTGTGATAATACTGAAATTAAGGAGCAGGACCTGGTTCTGTCTCCAGATCTGAGTAATTAAAAAATAGAAGTTAAATGGAATCTGCTTTGGATTTGTTGGTCTTCACAAGTCATTTATAAGTATTGAGAATAAATAAATAAATAAATAAATAGTAGTAGTAATAATAATAATAATAATAATAATAATAATAATAATAATAATAATAGGAATATACATGGTCCAACAGGTTTGTCTAAAATACCAAAGTAGGAGCTTTGGTATTTTATTGGTATCTGGGTATAATCCTGGATATTTTAACAGATATTTTGACAGATTATTTTGTTGCACGTTAAGAGCTGCTGCTTGCGTTACCCGCAGGTACCTGTACAAGCTCTGCGACCTGCACAAGGAGTGCGACAACTACACGGAGGCCGCCTACACGCTGCTGCTGCACGCCAAGCTGCTCAAGGTGAGCGCCCCACGCCTTGCAAAGCCCGAGATCACGACACTGCAGCCGGGGTTGCTGCTTCGGTCGTGGGGCTGATTAACTCCCTGCGCTTTGCTTATTACTGCAGATTATTGCATGCTTAAAATGTGCTGAGGCACAAGGCGGCGCGGGTCGCTGGTGGGTCAGGGCACGGGTTGCTGCTCCTGAGCTAAAACGAACAGCAGAGCAATCAAGGAGAGAGCACAGGTTACATTACAGCTAACTGTGATGCAAATTACTTTGAAATGGGACAATTATGTAATCCTGGAACATCGAAGTGTGCACTGCAGTAATCCCCCTCTCCACCGATTGCTTTTGCAGAGGTGCAGGTGAGCTGAAGATGACCCTTCAGTACTGTTAGGGAACTGTCAATTTAGTTTTGATTTGGGCCATATACACGGTACAGCTGAATAAACTTAGCACTGTATAGTGCCAACCAGCCACATCTGATCCTGCAGGAATTTCACCAAAATTTTTTTGGCACGTGGAGTTTGTCAGCCATGCAGGTGGTTCCCAGCATTGGGCTGGCCACGTCCCCTGCACCAAGTTGGCTTTCAGCAGGGCTTAAAGCAGGCGTTTTGGCTTGAAATCTCCTCCTCAAGATAGTGATATCGCTGCTAATTAGTAGCAAGTCTAAATTTCGTGAGGATTGGTGTTTT
>JAUBNY010000073.1:5077232-5089680 GCA_032275445.1 Crypturellus soui | reverse complement strand
TGGGGGGACCAGGGCACTGCTCTGCCATCCGGATCCCCATCCGCGGCCGGCGCCGTGATCCTGAGCCCGCTGCTATTTGCACAGCGCGGGGCCGCTGCCAGCAGATATTAATGGGTGACTTTTTGTTCATTTAGCTTATGTTTTTGAGAGATGCCTCAAAAACAAAAAGATCGTATCTGGATGTTGTTTTTTAATTTATTTTCACCTTTTTGTCTCCTTTGGAGAGCCCTAGTGTATCGGCACTTTGTTTACCACAAATTAAACCTTAGCTGATTGTTTACGGGCTGCAGACCCTTGTGCATTGCTCCGGCGCTCTCCCTTTTTTTAATAATCACAACCTGGGATTCATCTGCAAGAGGCCCTAATCTGCATGAGAATTATACAATTAACTTTTGATTAACCGCCTAGTTCTTTTGGAAGCCGCCGTTGTATAGGATACTCTGCATTTAAATAATTTCCCTTAAATTGGGAGCAGGCCTTTCATTAAGCTGGCAGAGTTTGACTAAACAACAACATTTGGAGATAATCAGGGTCAAAACAATAGGCAGGGCTGCAGGGCGAGAATGTCATCTTTAAATATAACAGCGGAGATAAAGGCGCCCAGATTGCGCCTTATCAAAACACAAAAAATCAAAGCGCTCTCTTGTCTGTGGCAAAATACCAGGCCCTAGTGTTTAGGGCGACCATTGTCTGGGCCTACAAGTGCTCGGGATTTGCATTCAGCGAGCCGGTTCGAACGCACATTACATCACGTAGGGTACTTATCTCGGAGCCTGACAATAATTATCGGGAAGAATATACGCAGAATGACTTTTTTTGTGATTTTTATGCATCCCCGACACAAGGAAGGGGAGATAACGGCATTAGGAGAAAGGGGAGAGTCTCCGAAGGCTCTCCCTGGAGCTGCGTTCTTCGATTAAATTTGCGGTGCCACTCTGGTGTGCTGAACAAGTGCAAAGAAAGACTGTGAGGCTTTTATAGAGGGTAATAATAGCCCCGAACACAGCCCTTACCAAAAGATAAGATCCATTGTCGAAACAAACAAAGGGAGCGGTATTAAACACCACTTGAAGAATATATATGAGCAAAGTTTTCAATCCTGCGTTGGATTTTTTTTCTTCTTTTCTGCACCTTGAGCCGGGCTCTCTCCTGCTCTCGCGGATCCGGCTGCAAGCGCAGAGCCCTTGGCAGCATCTTCCCCTTCCGAGAGGCATTTCCGAGATTTCAGCAAAGATTTCGGCATTTCCGAGTGAGGGACTCAACCCCCAACAGCCCGAGCTGTGGCTCGGCTCCCATCTTTTGGCCCATTTCCTGGCATTTCACTATTCTGTTCCCCAAAATCCCTTTGCCCCAGGATGCAGCCGGGCATGCGGATGTGCCAGGGGGACGGTTGTCCTCTCTGCAAAGAGGAAATGTGAAAATCCAGGTCAGGAAAAATCGCTATTGCAGGACAAGTCATAAATCTTTTTTATTTTTTATTTTTTGCCTGGTTGCTGGATTACGAGCAAGCGTTTGGCAGCACATTGTGAAATGAATTTATAGAAAAATGAGATGCTCATTAGAGCAGACTGCAAAATCTGACCACGACCAGACTTCTAAGAAAGGCAAAACTGCTAAAAATAGCAAATATTGCTATGTTTTTTTCCCTTGCAGTTAAATTAATGGTGACTTCTGCACCCGCGGGTGGCCTTATGGTCAGTGCAGAGGGGATCGTGCTGTTTATTTGGGTGAAGCAGATGTTGATGTTGGTTTATCTCAGAATAAGGTGAACAACCCTTTCAAGCAAAGGCAGACATACCCACATATGTCTCTTTAATGAAATACCAAAATTTGCTATGTTTTTTTGCTCAAAAGTCAGAAATGGGATATTTGCTGCCCAGAGGCAGGATTGGTGGAGGTTTTTTGCCAGTATTGTTATTAAATTCATGTGAAAACTTTTCCTTACGTTGCATCTTTTACATAAGTTATCCCATAATCGTTCAGAATATGTTAAAAAAAATATTGATCTCATTAGTATTGCCTTCCTCCTTGTTTTACCCATTTTTTCCCCAAAGCAGTCCGTGCCGAGCCACTTGCAGGGATCAGATCCCAGGACTATGCAGGATGCCAAAGCCGGAATCCAACTCCTAATGCAGGAGACGTCCTAAGCACTCGGGATAAGAGGTGGCTCCCTCAGATCATGCAATTTGGCTAAAGACTAAGATCGTAAAAATACAAATGTCTTTGGCTTCTCTGCATTTGGCTTCTCTTTTTATTTTCCTTTAGGCTTATGGGCACTTAAAAAAAGAAAAAAAAAGAAAAGTCCGGGAACGCAAGATTTGTATAAAAGCGCCGTTTTGTGAATAACGCTGGGTGTCCTGGGGCTGGTGATTAAATCTGTATATGGCATTCGAATGGAGAAAGAGAATATCCTTTATTTCCTAAGCAAATTGAAGTGCTTTGGTGCGGGATGAAGCGCAGGAGGGTCCTGCTGGCACCCACCCGGGCAGCCTTCTCTTCAGTTCTGATTGACTTTTTGATGGTTGACCCAACCTGGGTTCTGAAGATGTTTGTTTAGCCTCTCCTTACGAGTTTTTGGAGTGATACCACAGTTTTCCTCTGTTTTCTTTATTTATGAGAGGGTGAAAATCTGTCTTTCTACTGTGAAATTTGAATTCTTCTTTCTGCCTGTTTACTTGCCTGCAGATGAAGAAATTACCACTCACTTGTACCAATGCAGACACTTAATTCGGAGAGATATTGTGATGGTGACATGATCTTATCAGGAACATTGAAAAAACTTGTGTTTACAATCCCAAAGGCAGCACTTTTTTAGAGAAATCTGGCAGAATATTGGGGATATTAGCTAAAAGAAGCTATATATTAAAGTTGCTCTACTTTATTGCATGTAAGTCCTTGAACTGGCCTGTCTGGAGTTGTTTTGCTGATTTATTTTCTCTGTTTTTTTTTTTTTTTTTCCTTCTTGAAATCTCATCTACAAGAAAGGAAAAAACTTGAATTTCCATAAAACTTTTATGCAAGGATATGTCTCAATTTCAGGATGAAATTCATTATTGAGCTATGAGAATGGAAGAACAGCCCTGTGGTCGAATTACCCAATGTGGAGGTAGGAAACTTCAGATTTGTTTGTTTTTTTTTCATTTGGATCAGCAGATAATAGGATCAGCCTTGAGTCCCTGCCTTCCTGATGGTTCAGAGACGGACAGCACTGGCCTAAGCTCTCCTTTTCCCTAGAAATATGGGCAGACCTGGTTTGCACAGGCAACATTGATGGAATCCCAAATGATCCTTTGGTTGGAAAAGACTTTTCATCCCCTCTCAATTTTCCTTTGTGTTTTTTTTATGAAGAGTTGCTTTCTGTTTATGCAAGCTTATTCCATATTTTTATATTTACACTTACACTCAATTAAACGATCAAGCTCAGGCTGTTTAAACTTTAAATTGTCCCATCCACACTAAGGGTTTTTGCAGGTATTGACGAGATCTCTGCAAAACTGCAGAGAAAACAGCATCTTGCACAGAAACAAGGTGCTCACTTATTTCCTGGCAGGATGGAAGAGCCTTTGGGGGCAGGAGGACAGTCTTGTGGCTTCTTCACATGGCAGAGCCTGGCAGGGTAAGTCAGGAATTATTATGTTTAACAAAAAGCTGTGGAAAGCATAAAACCTGGGAGATATTAGAGTATCTGTGATTTTTGTAAAAAATATTTAATATTTAAGCCCTCTCTTCCAGCACGGATGGTCAGGTAGCTGCTAGAACAGCTCCTGCCCAACAGCATCCGCCTTCCTTTAATTTTGTGGCCCCGTGTTTGTCACCTAAGGGGTGAATCAACTTCCAGGAGTTTCATTCCCGCTCCAAGACCGCACGGAGCTGCCCTCCTCTCCCAGCCCTTCCCGAGCCATAAAAGGATTAGCTATGCATATGGATAATGTGAATGCATTACCTTTCTAAAGGTTCAAATCTAACATATAAACTTTCATGCTCCAGGCTATAAACCACCCATTAGCATCTTCTTGTAATTAGGGACTCTCTTAAACCTTTCTTGTTAACACTTGACATTTTTTTTCAGAGAAGTTATGGGAACTTTCAGCGAAGCTGCGGCAGTTTCTAGGTTTTATTTCCACATTTTAGATTTAGCACGTCCAGGTTTTAAGGCTGTATCTGCGTATTAATATAACGTTTTCCACTGTAAAAAAAAATCAAAGTTCTCGCTGAGCATGGGTACATTTGCAAATAATAGCACGGATACTCATTATCTTCATTTCTGTCATTCCAGTCACCATTAATTGGCTGGAATATTAACAGTATAATGTCATCACTGATGACCACATACATTACAGGGCTGAATGACAGAAAAGATGATCGTATTGACAGGGCTGACAGTGAAGCCGGGAAGGAGGGTGTCTGAAGAGGAAAGATCAGGAGTCCAATTTTGGTCACTTTAAATTTGAATTTGCATGGAGACATTCAGAAATAGATGTCAAAAGGGAGCACGAAAGGCAGGAGTGAATGGGAGCTGACAAGTCCTGACTGGAGAGGTGGATCGAAGAGCAATTTGTATAAAAATGGGCATTAAGCTGTCGGCGTGGATCAGCTGCTCCGCTGCAGACCCGGGTGGCAGCAGGGCCCGTGTGGGCCCTTCTGCAGGAGGGAACAAAGGGGGCAAAAAGGAGGCAAAAAAGAGGTGCTAGAAGGGGGTAACGGAGAGGGGAGAGTGAGAGAAGGAGAATTTTCCAGACAGGCTCCAGGGATTTGGTTGGTGGTGACAGAATTAGAAAACGGTCCGTAATTTTCCTGAGAAAGAAGGTCTTGCTGCTGTCCTGCATGAAGAAGGTCCTAGGAAAAGGCCACGGCTGGGTTATACAATTCCTAAGAGGGCTCAGGGAAGGGGCTCTGATGTACTGTAAAAGTGACTTATGTTGGCTGGTCCAGCACAGAAATGAGCAAGGAATTATGACCCTCTCCATCACTTAGTTAAGGAAAAGGAGAGCAAGTGACAAGTGCGAGATCGTGTCAAACCTGTGATGGAGCTGAGCACAAATAAAGGCTCTTTTTATTCCAAACCCAGTGTATCAGCAATGTCCATCTTGCATTGACCGTGATGGCCCTCAATAAATGCTAATAATGTTAAATAAATGTAGATATATAAATGTAAATAGTGTTAAATTAGCAATGGCCACCTTGCTCACCTCTTTCCTGCGCATCATCTCAGCTAGGAACTTGCTCCCTTGTCAAAAAACTTGTGGAATCACTCATGAAGTACTACAGAAAACATAAAATCAGTGGCAACGGCACCGTTTTGCAGCTACCGTTTAATTTTTGCTAAAAATGCAAAAATTTTAGCAAAGTGGTGGCTTTAAAAAGAAAGATGTTCGTCGTGGAAATCAGCCGTGATTGAGGCAGAGTCATAGAGGGCTCTCGCAGCTATAAACTGCCGTGCGTGGCCCTAGGCAAGGCAGCAGCGAGCAGGGGATGTATTGCTGATTGCTGCTTTTAGTTTTGCAAAACAACTCCTTAAAGCGAGCTTGGATTTGCTGCAGGAGCACCGCTCACAGCCGAGGTGCTGCCAGCACTAATAAACAATAACAGGTTTGATAATAAATGGTTTTAAAGAGTCTGCTTTGCACCGCTTCCAGTCTGGCAGGAGGGGAGAACAGGAGCAAAAGTTGCTGCTAAAGAGGTGGATTCGCGGTGTCTCTTTAGCTGTGTAATGCGTTTTGCATCAACTTTCATTTCTGACTTCCCGAGTGACAAGAGCCTGGCTGCGAACAGCGGCATCGCCGCAATGTGACATAGGTCTCCCACGCGCCACGGCTTTATTTTTGCTATCTGTGCAAGGAAATGGACACTTGAGTCGTCTTCTTGTACTTATTGATTCATTTCTCCTTTTAATTTAGCGCCGGAGCAGGCTGTTAGCCTCCGCTCGCCCATGCAACGGATGATACAAGCTGATAGCTGTTCTCCCAATCTCTTATGGAAGGTGATAAGAGAGTTTTGCTTCTGCATGGGAGGATCTCTTGACTTTCCTGCTCAATGTGCCTGCGGTTGTCAGTGCTTCGTGCCTTAACGCGATGACCCCTTAGTTATTTAATGTGTTACTTTAAGCCGGTCTTTTTTCACCCTCATCTCCCTCAATTTTCCTCCTTTTCCTGGCTGCATTATTCCCTTACCTTGATAGATTATGAACACCAGCATCTCTAAGGAAGCTTCTTCAACTACAAGGCGCACGCTGATGGAGAACCCATCCCTCTCTCTCAGGAACCAGTGATTTTGTCTCTGTTTTTCCCAGCAGTTTTGGGTTTTGGAGGAATTCTGGATGGACACAGAGCTGAGACCATCCTGCTGGCGTCCAGGCACGTTGCATTTGGGCGCAGGTTGGTTCTGGTGCTTCTCCCATCCCTGTTTCTGATGGAAGCTCCAACACGCTGCCCCATCCTGTGCATAATTACTGAAATTGCAGAGCAGCAAACCCTGCATCCCCCCTGCCCTCCTAAACCCATCCGCGGAGCGATGATTTATTTGCAAGGGGGAAGCCAAAGATATATACAGTGGATATTTTTTGCAATAAATTTTGCCCCAAGCCTGCCTTTACTTGTAATGTGGTGACAGAAATCCATTTTCTATCCATTTCTGTTTATATCTCTCATACAGAGTAAAATATATCAAAGATTAATAAAATTTATAGCTTTACGTTGCTAGGAAAAAACCTGCTGACGTGTGCTGTGCCAAACAGCACTTAAAGAAAAGAGGTAATTGCACAAAAAGCATTTAAAAATCACTTTGTTAATTATTTTCTCAGTGGAAAAGGTACAGCTGAGTTAAATTAGTACATAGGAGACATGTTTTGTTCAATTTCTGCAGGAGCTACTCCTGTTCTTTGAAAGGCCTTTCTTTTTTTTTATTATTTTTTTTTTGCAGAGTTCCTTATCTGAAAAGGTTTACATGTCTTCATGCAAGGAGTTGTCATGCTTTAGAAAAATCACAAGCAGCAAAAAGTCAGAATTGTCAGTTCAGAAGACACTGCTTGTTCCACTGGGTAAAACGGAGAGAGCCGCGCTGGCAAACGATCTTTAGGAGACAGCGAGAGGAGGGGGGAAGCGATGGAAACAGCAGCAGAATGAAGATAAAAAGGGTTGCAGGCTTTATTCTCACTGAAGGTTGGCAACGGGAAATCTGTTGGAGTAGAAGAAGAATATCTGATAGGTCATCTGTTGTGTAATGAAGAATAGAAGACAGAAGACAAGCTAGGAGAAGCAAGGTGATTCCAACCCTCAGAGGAGCGGGCGATCTTAGGAGAGAAACATGAAAGCAATACCTTTATAAACTGACCAAATTTAATTTACTATCAACGAGCCTGGTAAGACTGTGAGCTGACAAAATCCATTTATAATGTTATGGGTGAGACCGAAGTCATACATTTTTCTCTAGTGGAATCATTTTATTATGTATTCATTTCTTTTTTTTTTTTGTGCAGGTCTTCTGATTAAAAATTACCACTAAGATGTCAAATATTTCCTTGTCCTCTGATATCTAGGCTTAGCTATCCAATAACTTATTCTGACTATCCATCTTCTTTAGTCACAATAAAGCGTGTTTTCAAAGGAAAGCGAAAGCAGATAAATATGCTGTCATTTAATATGCACAGTTTGCAGCAAAATGTCCATATTGTTCTGCTCTGGGCGCTCCTGGAGACACACTGGAGCTGTCGCTCCTCTTTGGTGCAATATTTTAACTGCTTGGCCTGCTGCTCCGTGGCCTTCCCAGCCAATGCTGGTGACCACAAGCTGAAACTCAGGACGTGCACGAGGCTCTTGGGGCTTTTCCTTCATTTCTGGCGCATTTTGTGGGGCAAAACTTGGATTCCTCGCACGGGGAGGGCAGTTGCAATGGGTGTGATGCAGCATCCTCAAGGTTTCTAAGGATGGATCTCAGCGTGGTGCAAACAGCCCTGCCCGTCTCTATCGAGAGCTGCCTTTGGGATTTTCCAAATGGAAGATTTTTGCCCCATTTGCAACCTAAACACCTCGTTCCCCTTGGTTCTGCTTCGCAGGTCGTTTTTGGAGACCCCAAGAGCGGAGGCACAAGGATTGCAATGTGGGATGTTCTTCGCCAGAATAATTCCTGCGTTATTACGAAAAGAAGCGCTATGTCATGGTGGGTGGAAGCATTCATTTTTTTGGGGTTTGCTTGAGAAATCTCTTATAAAACCCAGCTACATTAGGCTAACTTATTTGGTGATTTTGCTATGTGCTTTTAAATACCGTAAAGTTAGAAGGTTCTTCTACTCTCCTCCCTATAAATCAGGATTAAACTTGCATTTTTGGGTCTTTGTGCCAACAAATTCCCCATTTGCTCAGCTCCAGTTCTATAATGTGGTGGCAAAAGCCAAAAGCAGCGCTGTGCTTTGGCAGTGGCAATGGCCGTGTTTGTATAAATGCAAAAACTAGAATTTTTTTCTGAAGTTTCGGTGCATGGGACCTTCTGCTGTGGCAAGAGCACGTTTCTCATGCCTGCAACGCCACCCTGCTCCCATCGCCTTCCTCTCAAGCCGTTACCTTGGAATAAGAAAATTCCACCTGCAGCAGAGCACGTGTCCATCAAACCTGTACCAATGCCCTCCTCTTGGTTTGGAAAGTTTTCCTGCATAAAATTCCAGCAGGCAATGAATTAAAAATAACAATTCTATATACAGCAAAAACAAGAAAATAAAATACACAAAATATGGTTAATTATGAGGTCTTGAAAGGCTTTGCAGACACGGGGTGTCCGGGAGCACAGCTCGTTAGCGAGGGCTGATCAGGATGAGGTGCAGATAGTGCGTGAGAACTGAGTCTTTGGGCTCTTTTGCAGGAATATCTGCATTTCTGTGGGGAGCTCCGAGTGATGCCATGGGTTTTCTCCCAACATACATGCTATACGGACCCAGGACTATATAGAGCTGTATAGCTATATAGACCAAGCAGCATGCACCACCCAGACAGTGCCAAGCACGCTCCCAGCCCCAATAAATTGCAACAATTTATTGCAATTATATATTTATTGCAATTATATATTTACTGCAATCATATATTTATTGCAATTACTTATATTTATTGCAATTACCTATATTTATTGCAATTTTTCCTGCTCACTGCAATTCTATATTTCTATTTATTGCAACGCAAACTCGGGGCAGACCGGGTGACGGGTGACCCCAGCCCGGGCGGCCGCGGATGCCGATTGTTTCCCACCTCATTTGCAAACTAAAGGAGATAGGGAATGAATTCCACTTCCCGCCAGCACTCAGGAGGGTTCGCGGCGGCCTATCTCTAAGGCTGCCCTGCCACCGGCATAAAAGAATTCGGTATCAATGTAATTATTAATGATAATTCTCAAGTAGTTGCGCTGCTGCAGGATTTTTCAGATTAAGAGCGTAATGAATTAGTAATAAAATCCTAGCGCGAATTTATGCCTTAAAAATGATTTCCTTTCTGGTTTGGTATCTCCTTGCATTTATTGTAAAGGATGTACTTGTTGAAATAGCTTCTCCCCCTCGTTTTGGCTTAAGGTTGTGTGTCTTCAGCAAAGTTGCATTTCTTTTAGCGACCGTCTTTGGAGGGAGGGTTGGATCTGACTGATGTGTCCTTGCACGCTGCACCGAAAAGAGGAAAAACTTTCCTCAACAGGGTGTTTTTCAGCTTAAATTTTACCAGCCCGTGATTATTAATTAGCAAATGCAGGGGGTGAAACGCTTCCCGCAGAAGGATGCTCTTCCTACATTCCTGGGAGAAGCGCTCCATGCTCCAGCAGGGCTGGGATGGGCCATCCCAGTGCACGGGGCCCTTCCTTGCCTGAACGCATCTCCATGACCAACATGCGGAAAAATACTCAAAAATACCCAATGCAATAGAAATGCATTTGCAAATTTGTTTAAAAAGCAGGGTTTTGCCACTCGTTTCTGAGCACGTTCATCTGAACAGGGATGGATGATGCAGAGATGCCAGTAGGACTCTCACATGTGAGAGAGTCATGTTTCCTTTGCAGTCTTATAAATTTAACTCTTTAGGGCTTATTTATTTATTTTAAGAAATGCAGAGTTTATTGTACGGCAGAATGGCAATGCTGCACAGGGCAACACTGACCCATCCGTGATGGTTCCCCATCAGCAAAGCCATTCGCATCCCCCTGCTCCAGCAAGGCTCGTCCTTAAATGGGTGAAACACCCTAAAATAGTGATTACCTGGAGCAATGGAAGTCCTGGTGGCAAAAGTACTTTTGTCCAGGCTTATTTAATGATATTACTATGAAAAAGAATCCATGTTTGCTAAAAAAGAAGATACAGATCTGATCTAATGATGGTTCAGGTGAATTTTTTATATCTGAATTTATTTTTGCTACTGATCCAATTATCTTCTCAGACCCCATTAGCATGTTTAATGGGAAGCGCAGCCAATTCCTGCTAGTTGCGAGGTGGAGCAGGAACCTGGATGAGGAGTTCTGCCTTGTCCTAGCGTTGCCTTTGGGAATGTTGGGAAGCCGCAGCATCCCGGACACTGACACCAAGGTCCCACTTTGGATGTGGCCTGTGACAACCTCAAGTTGCCACTTGGCACTTCAGATTTGTCGTTGCCCTCCCAGTGTAACACCAGCCAAATTCCAAACATACTGTAAGGAGAAGAACAACTTTAAAAGTTCCAAGTTTTTTGAAAAATAAAACAAGTTTTTTTTGGATCAGACTCTGCTCATCCCCTCCTGCCTGTTCTGGGATTGAATCATGGCCCTGCAAATATTAAATCACCAATTCTGCGAGAATTATGTGAAACGCCCGGCCTCTCTTCTGTGATTGCTTGCAGATGTTGGGGCCGTCCTGAAGAAACCGTCAGTGTCTTGACTCATCCTAAAAAATGTTCTCCATCTGTGCAAGCGCGCGGCGATGTGCTATATTTCAGGTAATTAGCACCACATGGCTCCCCACTCCCTTCCTTATTTATTGATTTATTTAGTTTTGCTTGTCTTGAAAGATAACGTAAGAACTAAGCTTCTCAGTGATGAAATTTTGTGTTTTCCGCCCATAAAATGAGTTCTTACCCCTGCCAATTGCACCACCTCTCTGGGTGCCCACATGTCACTTCACCTTTTGTTCCGAGCAGTTTTTCTACGCACAAAATAGCTCCGTTATCGGTGCGTTCGCCTGTTTGCTGTAATGAAGACAACTGGATTCGTAATAGTCTATTAAATGGTCTATTAAATAATGTAGTTGCTGGAGGGACCTTGCTAATACTGTACGCAGTGACAGGGTAATAATTCTGTGATTCAGATGTTGCATGGATTTCCTCTCTATTACAGCTGTTTGAAGCGTTTTCTTGAGAGTTTCCATAAATCCTTCCTGCTTCTCGGCTGGCCTGCAGCCAGTGCGGATCCGCTCTCTCTGCTAAAACCCAAGATATTTGGCAGAAAAGGCAAGTTCTTCACTGCTGGAAGTGTTAGTCCATTATTGGGTATAGAGAAGCTGCTGTCCCCAGGCTGGTCACCTGGTTGAAGCTAAAGTTTTGGTTCAGGGTGATGTAAATCTGCACCAGCTCCCCACAAAGGTGGTATTTGCTTTGCAGGCTGCAATAGCAGAATTGGACCCATCTGCAAATACCCACGAGCTGTTATTGTGGTTTCAACCAAAAGTGGCTCTCCAGATAGCAGGTGCCTCAGCAACCTGCTGCAGACCCTCCTTGTGCTTTTGGTGCTGGATATGGGAGCCAGAAGCTGTTTCCTGGGATTGCAGCTGGTGCTGGGAACGCCTGAGTGGCTCCCTCAACGTTGCAGAGATGCCTGAGCTGAAGCTGGGCCCGGAAAGCGCGTTCCTTGAAAGCGCGTTGCTTAATTCACCCTCTGAGGCTCTGGGATCGGGATTTCGCTTCCCTTGAAGAAGCTGCTCTCCAAGGCACGCGAACGGTCCCGCCGGGATTCGGGTTTAGGCGGTTTTCGCAGCTGGGGATTAATTCCCTACCTTGTCGTCTGCGGTGGAGGCCGCTGTTGGACACCCCTGCGCACGGCTCACACAGTGCAGCTCCGAATCGCTCATGAAAGGGGTTTGTTTCCTAACTCGTCTGTTTGTTTACAAAAAGGAACATTTTTTTTTTCCCCCAAGTTCTTCATTTTTTTCTCCTCCGCTAGTGGCATTTTGCATTTACACTTCAATTTATGCCGTACTACTCCAAATTTGCACTGTGATAAAGTGCCATGGGAAGTTCCTATAACTCCGTCCTTGTGCATTAAAAATACTTGGAATTAGATGGCGAAGGCAACTTTGCTTGACGTATTTCTGTTCTCAGAGCTTTTCAGTGCCATGGCTGTGTTTTATATTGCTAACATCCAGCCAAGTATTGCCTCTCAGGCCTTCGGACACGAACAAACTGCTGCAATTTGGTCGTATTTTGGTCCAATTCAAGCTAGATTGGATGCTCTCCTGCTGCTT
>JAUBNY010000073.1:4964959-4980026 GCA_032275445.1 Crypturellus soui | reverse complement strand
TGCCAGGCTCAAACATCCCTCAGAATACGTCTTTTGGCAGATGTTTCTCCTTAGAATTCTTTCTTCTCTGCCCGTGCGTCAAAAGGAGAAAGGGAAATGCAGATCGCGTCGCTCTTTTATTAGCGCCGGGCTGCTGGAGGTCTGGCTCCCACTTAGCAGCGAGCGCGAGCGCCGGCACCTGTGTCCCCGCGCCGACAGCTGGCACGCGGTCTGCGCGCCGCCGCGCTCCATCTGCAGCGCGGGACACACGCTGGGGCTCCGCGCGGGCTACGGCGGGAGGAGGGAACCGAGTTGCTCCGTTCGTGTCTGTCTCCTGGAACGGACGCTGGAATCTGCTCTTCTCCCCGCTCGCTCTCTGGCTGGAGCAGCGTCGATCGTGTAAACCCGATGAACTCGTTGCAGTCGTTCCGGGCTGGTTTAAGTTCAGGACGTGTAGGGAGTATCATGCACAAAACAGATTTTGTTCCTGTGGGCTCTGTAAGGGGTTTTTGGGGGGAGCTAAAGCATCAGATATTTTTTAATACATAAAGAGATTATTTTCCAATAGAAACTGCACCCCATGGATGAAAGAGACCATTCACAAGAACACGTTCTCTACGATGCACAGAAGAAAATGCCCAGCAAACCCTGGAAAGAGAGAGGAGTCCCCCATGTCCACCAGCCCAGCAAGGAGTGCGTGGCATTCCCAAGCATCCGTGCTAGACCAAAGGGACCTGCAGGGATGATGTCTGGGCTTATGGAAGTGAGTGACGTGTTGGGACCAGGGTCTTCTCTTAAGGGAGAGGTCTCTCAAGAGGCCCATGGTGTCCTCTTAAGGTTGCTTAAGGACTTACTGATAGCAAGGAGACATGAAGTTTTCAGTCCCCTCTGTGTGTATTTGCAGTAATCCCCTTTCTAAGACGAATAAACTCAGAAGCACAGTGTAAATGTAGGAGAAAGAAACTTTTCTCTCCCCTCTCTTCTGCCTCCTTTGTTCCTATAGAGCACGTCTGGGTCGTGTAGCACCAAGGAAACATCCTGGGGTTGTTCCCGAGGACGCGCAGGACCATGAACGCTGCTGCTGTCAATCCCCACCGGAATGAGGCGAATGAGTTCCTAGCAAATGCTTCTTCTTAGGTGCAATGCACATAAGTGCATTTTTGGATCATACTCCGGTTCTCCAGCCTTTGTGAGCTGGGGAACGTGCCAGGATGACCCTTCCCTCTTGTATTTTTTCAGTCCAGCACTTTTCCATTGAGCACAGGCTAAGATGGGAACGTTGCACCTCAAGGATAGGGGAATTAATGAATGAGAAAACCTTGACATTTACACAATTTAGGCATGTTACTTTTATTTAAGGTTTTTTTCGTGGAAAGGGTGCGGAACCCTTAGTGAATAGACCTGTTAATGCCTCTTGCTTTTTGTGTTTCTATGTGCCAGTTCTAATAATTGTCACGTTGACCTAAGTGAGAAACATCCAGACATGTTTATGGAAGAAGCCGTAGGGCTTTAGTTCAAGGGACTTCTGGTATTCCTGGGTGAGCGAAGAGGGGAGGGCAATAAACAACAGAAATATGTTTGTTTCCCAGCACCAGCATTTACCACGTGTAAATATGTAGGACTTTGGAATTCATTAATTATACATAAAGTCAATAACCTATCTTAATAGAAGTTAAAGTGACAAAAGTGATGACATTTAAGAAAAAGGTCTCCCCATCCTGCGAGTCCGTGACCATCGGGGAAAAGAATCAGACTCTAAACATGCCCCGGACGCAAGGAAATTGCCATTGCCATTTTCTGAGTTCATTAGAGAAAACTGTGCTCGGTGCCGGTGCATCAGGCATTCCTGATCACAAAGGTCAGGCTGTGTCTGGGATAACCTGCCTTCCCACTCGGCAGGAAACAGAAATCTGAGGGAAAAGCACAAGAATTTGCTCTTTTACTGCTCCAGCCAAGTTTTTATTCAGCTTTAGAGCTCACTGCAAGGAGTTTGTCGGACGCCTCTCTCCAAACGCCTTTGCTGGGTAGGACCACCATAGAGCAGGACTTTGGGATGGGTAAAAAGCAGATTTTCAAGATGTTGGGGAACCTTGTCTTCTTCTAAAAAGAAATTTCCTCACTTAGTGGAAACACCAGGTTGGGCAAAACCCAACTGGATTTATCTGTGCATGATGAAACCCTGACACCCTGCTCTCTAAAGCATTGAGAAATGTTCTAAATGTTCTAAATGTTCTAAATGTTCTAAATGTTTAGGAGTGAAGTGGTGTAAGCAGAAGCTGTGAGCGTTAGCCGTGCAAACCCAAGTTCCCAAAACACTCCAGGGCCCATTTAGATATCTTTTTGAGTGAGAAAGTCAAACTTTTGCACATTGAGGAGGTTCCTGATGGAATCTATGCTGCCTGACGCTGGAAAAGCAGTGTTATCCCACTTCCTTTTCCCTTTTTTTACTGAGGAAGATCCAGGACGCAGCATGTTGGCAGAAGCAAGGCCCACACGTGCATCGAGGTGCCAAATCCTGGCCATTTTTTCCTCCCAGAGCCTAATTGAGCAAATATTTTTTATCTCTCCATGTAGGGGTGGGTTTGTTTGCCCATTCCCTTCCCCAGGAGCGGGGAATTTCTGTCTCTTCTCGCCCTCGCCGCTGTTTGCAGGCGTCGGGGTTGTTAGCAAGCGACACGGCCCGGCGCATAAAAGAGCCCTACATCTTTGGAGCTGTTTTGTGGTATTCCCCAGCATCCCTGTTTGTTATAATTTGAAAGAAGCCATTGAGCTGAAAGGAGGGACAAACAATCTACATGCGGACAAAGCCAGGGAGAGCCAGGAGCGGCCAAATTTCCATGAAACGCTCTTGTTTCAATTCATATTTAAATGGGCTCCAAAGCAGCTGGACAACCTTTTGGTGGCCAGCCACAGCTGATATTTTTAACCAACACAAAATCAAATGCAATTTGCTGAGAGCAGATGAGAGGATTGTGTTTTAGGCTCTTTTAATGTATGAGAATAAATACTAAACTAACAAAGTATGTCAAGATGTTGGGGAGAGTTTAAGCACAATAGAACAGATTCTCGGTGCTATAAATTGGCATAATTCTTTTGAAGTCATTCAGATTATGCTAATTTACAACAGCCAAAGATCAAGCCAAATATAGGTTGTTTTTGTAACTGATTTTGATGCCCTTCTGTTTGATGATGCTTTGAGGGAAATTATTATTTGTTATGAATGTGCTGAGGCAAAAAAAATGACTTTATTGTCTAAACATTTAATTTATAAAGGGCCAAATCCTACATTCCTTAGTAATTTAAAACACACAGAAGGAGATGCCTCATGCAGGGGCATGCAGGAAATGTCTGGGGAAAGCGAAAGCCACCGTTGAAATTATCTTCTGCTATCCCGTCCGGATCTCCAGCTATCTCCAGCCTCTGCAGATCCTTGATGTAACTTAAAATAGCCCAAATTCTCTCTGATTTCTGCACTTGCTGTCAGAGCACCCTTGCAGCACGAAGGTGCTTTTGCAGCCCCCTTCCCAGCTCCCTGCTAGCTCCTGGAGCTGACGTATGGGTTCTGCACCTCATGAGTAACCCTTTTTCATGGCATTTTCTCTTCCACTCTGTGCACCAACAGCATAAAGACGTTTTCTGCAGAACCACACGGTGCAAAGCAACCCTCGTGCAGGGAGAAACTGCTTTTCCAGGCTGTAAAAGAAGTTTGTGCACAGCACAGATATCAACTTTTAGCCTTTGGCTACGATTTATCAGGTGGTGTTTCTGCAGGTTTGGTATGAATTATGATTACTTCTTGCTTTGACCATGGCTTAACGTACGAGGTCCTTTACAGGGATAACTAAATTATTTTTTTCTCCTCGAGTCCCTGCACTGCAGCCACATTTTCACACAAAACTCCCTGTCATTTCAAAGGATTTTTTAAAAAAATAACTTCTTGCAGGAGCTGGGTCAGACTGAAGATGCAGTTACGTGGCCTGCTTCATTCTCCACCTTTCCTTGCCTTTTTCCTTGCAGGATGTAGGTGCTATCAGCTGTATAGAGCAAGCAGGACTGGTTTATTCTCATTCTCCCTGTTAGTGACACATCCAGAGCAGAAGCTCAACGGTTTTTCTCTTGACATGGGGAAGGACAGAGCTCTGGGGTCAGTCCCATGCCCCCTGCAGCCTCCACCTACAACAAATGGAAATGTTAATGGAACAACAGATGCCCGGTGGGCTAAGAAGAGGAGGGCAGGAGGGAGCCCATAGCATCTCCCTCCCTTGTGGGCAGGAATACCCAGAAATTCCATTTTTATCACCGTATTTAAAATTATTTACAACGTGCTTAGGCTTATTCAGAACATGATTAGCAGTGATGGATAAACAGCACGTTTCACTGTTCAGTGTTTACGTGCTCACACGCAACTGCTGCATTCAGCATTCTCGCTGGAAAAGCAATATTGTGCACCCTTAATTAGCAGCTCTTGGAATATTTTTCTGTTTGTGATTATAAGACCCTCTGCCTAAGTCTTTTCTATTGACAAACTATATTTTCTTTACCTCCTTTCGACTAATTAGCTTCCTAAAAGACTCCGACAAGTAATGACTGAGAAAATAAAATTTCCGCTGTTAATTTTCAGATTTAGCTGTCACATCTATCAATCTGTGATGAGTGGCACGGTCTAAATCAACCGTTCTTCTATTTATTGCACGAAGATAAAATCAGATAAATGGACCATTACTTTCTGCTTACATAAAAACAGGTTTAGATGACTGTGTCAAATGCAGTGATGATGCAGTTGGTGGTAGTATCCATCGGGAAACATCCAGTTCTCTTTGGATCACAGCTCTACTTTATCACTTCAGGAATAAGAGTTTAGAGAGAAATCTGGGTATTGGACATTCAATGGCAGCTTGTACACCAGAGAGCAGAATTTGGCCCCTTTAGTTGCAGTATTTGGATATATCCTGATGCCTACAGCCGTTTTTTGCTGCTAATATTTTAATTCTGATTCACTTTGGAGAACTAAGTACAGCTAAGTAATAGTCTGTCTGCTGACTTTTGATACAGTTAAAATTAAAAAATTAAAATATAGACTATCTGAAGATCATTTTTCTTAACGAGCACTTTTCTGGCTAAACAAACATATGTTCCGAAAAAAAAAAAAAAACATAAAATTACATTTGGGGCTTCTCCTGGATTGGAGAAGCCCCAAATCAGCAACAAGTATATTCAACTTGTGCAGAATCCCAAAGTCTTGTGTGGAGCAGTGCAGTTGCAGAGCAGCCTTATTGAATCCATCCTCTAACTTGGTTTTATACGAGTAAAACCCTGCGTGAGTGCTCTCAGTTTATGAAAATTGGACCAAATTACCGGATGGAAAATAAAACTCTACACGCACTTGTGTTTTTAATAAATAAAAATCTTTACCTGGGAGAGGAAGTGATCTGGATTCAGTGCAAAGAATTAAATAAAAGAGAGAAATTACTACGCAAACCAGTTAAAAAAAGGCAAATGGAAAAGAAATGTTCCAGCAAGGCAGTGAGTTTTATATTGAAGAAACATCGTGTATTTACTGATTTTCCACTTTAAGTGATTTCAAGATGGAAATAACGTCACTGAAATCAGCATGCTTCATTGTACCTGACCCTTGCACCGAGCAGCTATAAATATTGCATTTACTGCTAGGCTTTGTCCTTAAAAGACACATTCGTTTCGTTTTGAACATGCCCAAGAAGTCGGCGCGGGAGCGGGATTTGTCCAGGTCTCTGCTGGGAGCAGCCTCTCAGACTGCAGAAACTTCCTAGTGATTAACGCCATCCCGGGCAACTGACTTATGTCCCCAGCAAAATAAATGACCGCGGTTACACCGGTGCCCCTGGTGCTAAGACAATTTATACCAGCTGAAGATCCGTCTTGCGAAAACCTCCCTGCTAAGACTTCCTCCCTTCCCCGTGTTGTGAACCAGATGTTCAGCGTGGGCATCTGGAGCTGCCTGTCTGCAGGAGGAAGCAGCCAAACGTCATGCAGCATCCAAGAAATTTCCTATATTGTTTCTCACCGTATTTTAGTCACCCTTCCGACTGCATCTCAGCATCCGACAGGGTAATAACTCCTGCCGGTGACCTTGTTGGAATGGGCAGCGATAACCACCAGGAAATGAACTTTTTTTTTTGCAATGGATGTTTGATTCCAACCTTGTAAAGAAACCTTTTGGAGGAGCACTAGTGAGGTATTCGCTTAAAAGTGGGAGCACTTTGCATGAAATCCAAGCGGGAGAAGTAATTTGAGAGGCGAGTTCACCTAAATGATGCCAGTGCTCTGTTTATCTTGCCAGTCATCAGGTTAAGAGCTGTTGTGCATAACTTTCCTAACCTTACCCCATCTGAGCATCCCCAGGGATTGAGCCTAACACAAGGGATAAAGGAAAATCAACGCCAAGTTTGGGTCTGGTAAACGTTTATGTCTGTATGCAAAGGACGAGGAGGGAGAGCTTGAAACCAGCTCTGGACAATGATCTTTTAATTAAATTAAGTCTTGGAAATGCTGAGTGCGATCTCTGCTGTGTTTTGGTTTCGCGAAAGATTAAGACTAGACTTGCCCGAACCAACTGGAACGTCTTGCATTTGTCAACCTCGCGCACAGCGGTTGGGAATTTGATCCATCCCGAGGCAAGGGATGGATCACATCCCTTTGACGTGGTGCTGTTTGCATTCCGCAGGTCCTGACAAGCGCTGGGACAAGATCTGCTCCCCGCAGCCGGCCGGGCAGCAGCGACGTTTGAAGCCGAGCGACCGCTCCGTATCGCCTTGTTAAGGCCCAGGTGTATCAGCTTACCGGCAGGTAACACGAGACGCAAGGAGAACGATTTTTACAGTGTTCAGCTGCTGAATGTCAAATGCTTGAGTTTTCCCCCATAAAAGAGGAACTTTCCCTTATGTAAATACATAGATTTCTTTTGGTACTGCTGGGAAACAGAATATCCCAACCTCCAGGTCTTTGCTACCACATCGCCCCTGCTTAGGCTGCTCTGAGCATCCCTTCTTGAAGGTGTTTTTATATAGATGAGCAAAGCTTTGGGGTGCAACCCCTCAACAGGGTGACCATCAGAGACCCTTTGGGACCTGCTACCCCCAGCACAGGTTCTTGCTTGTAGGATAACATAGATTCTTCCCAACACAAGGAGCAGGGGGAGGCTCTACCTCTACTGAACAGGGTTTTAATACTCCAGAAGTGTTCTCAGAGGTTGTTTGCGCAAATTATAATCAAAAAGTCTTTTTCCTAGAACAAAATTTCCCTGTGTTCTTATGTGACACCTTAAAGGAGGCGCTTTCCTGGGTCAGTTAATGTTGGTGCCTTTGGAGAGTCTTCCAGAAGTAGAAAAATCCTGTCTGAATTGCATCAATGTTGGGAAAGCTCACGGATGCATCCTAAATTTGCAGCCAGACTCAGTCCTTATTTCCTGCTGAATGAAATATAGAAAACACATAATGCAGATCCTAATATAGCCCCAGTATAGAAAGCTACACTGGAAGGTGAATAATTTGCCTCTGAGTGATGCAAAGTGCTGTTTTGCTTCTAAAAACCTGAGCGTTACTGATAGCGCAAGCAAAACAACGCTGAAAACATTTTGTAAGATGGTATCTGAAGCATTTTGGTGGTTGAACTTGAGGAAAGGGCACATATTATGAGCCCTTTTCCATTCTCCATTCACTGCAGGAGACTGTGAGAAAATAGTCTAGAAACAGGCAATCAATAATTTGTATAGTAAACACAGTGTGCTGTTAAGTGGCCTAATCTTTAGATCTCCTCAAACACAAGGTGATACAGAAGAGGAATAACTACCAAGGAGAAAGCGGCCCGAGATGTAATTCATAAGAACAAAGGCTTAAAGGAAAGTTGTACTACATTATTTTTGCATTAGAAAACCCGATAGGTCAGAGGACTCGGCTGGTCCTTCTCTATGAGCTCGCTACAATAAAAGCTGGTGCAGGAATGTGCTTGATTCAAGCACAAAACCCAGCATCTGTTTGTCACTTATTTTATCCTGTGCATCCTCTCACACAGTTTTAGTTTCTATTCTTTTTTTCTGTATACAAGACATAGAGGTTGACATTCTGAAGATGCTGCTGGTGGCTTTTTCTAACTTGCTTAAGTTTCATAGCTTTTAGAAAGAGCTATTGGGTGCTATTGTACTAAAAAGTCATTGCCATCACCCCAAACAGACAGACTATATGTTATTTTGCCAAAGGTTTGCATAACCTTCCCTGCAAGCTCTCCTTAGAGGTCCTGGTATTTGAAAGGGAAACAAAAATCCAGTAATTCCTGCGTTACTGTTTGCACAGCCGCACTCAGACTGTACAATCTCGTTGGTGCTATAAGGAGAACAAGGCAAGAGGCACCGGCTCAGGTCTGGGTGCCGAATACGACTTTCCCATTTTGACTTAATTAATCCGTTAAGTAATCCAACAGAACCATCAGATCCAGCAGGCCAGAAAAGGGCCCATTTAATGTGATCCGTGTAGCCTGAGCCATAAGATTTTCCAGTATGGTTAAATTTGTTTGAATGTAATTGGAATTTAATTTAATGAAGTAAATTAATCTTCTAGGGGGGAAAAAAGTAAACCTCAGTTTCAAACCAATGGGTCCACATGTGTGAGGGACTAGTCTGGAGAAGATTTTGGAGGGGGGAAAAGGACTAAATAATTTGGATAACAAGGAATAATGACAGGTTTTGTCTCCTGGTGCCCTATGCAGTCATTAGCTTCATAGGCAAAAACCTGACCAGGACTTTTAGGGCTCTAAGACATTTCCAGGGGCGACTCATTGGGTGAGAAGAGTTTTTGGTCCAGCGGGGCTGAGTAGATTAGCAGACTGTCTATAAACCGAGGGAAGGAGGAAAATACAAAGAGAGAGAATAAAAATTGGAATTGGAAAAACAATTGCCATTCCAGATGAAACATTTCATTACGTCTGATGGGTTTAAAAGAGGTTTGCCCAATAATTTTCGATTTGACAAGGTACTGTGTGAAACATGGCATTGCTCCTTACAGGAAATAAAGAGCAAGAAACCTACTTTTTTCTTGCGCGCTTTTATTGGAAATGATATGAAGTTGTAATGTAAAAGCAATCGCTCCAAACGGCAGCAGCCTTGTGGCATTTCCTTCTGGAAGTGCAGAGCATTATATAAATAAGAGAACGCCTGGCCTGGAAGGCTGTTGCCGACCTGTAGAAATTCCAACCAGAATTTTTTGCTCTTTCTTTTTTATTTTTACCCCACATAGTTGATAGCTCATGGGACCAAATGCTGAGGATGATCCCTAAGGACCCATGAGATATTGTAGGCTGTTTTGGGTTTGGCTGGGCACACAGATACACTAAGTCTACCCAAGGCTTTGGACTTTGGGGTTGACAACGGGCAATGCCACAAGCTGGTGACACCTTCAGAGAGTTCACAACCCCACAGGGACCTCTGCGTACTGCGAAAACTGCTTTATAGCCAGGCTTGAGCAATGTACCCATTAAAATGATGGTTTTGTTGAAATAGAGAAATTCCTTTTTCAATTTAACTGACTAAAGTAGTATCCCCAAAATAACACTTTGATATGCACTTACCTTAAAACACGGGGAAAGTCTCTTTACCATCCTCCCAGTTTTCTGTTACCTGCATGTTCACCAAATGGAATCCACTTTTCTCTCCTCAACGCCTTCTTTAGGGAACATGGTCCATACTTCTTGCTCCTTCAATATATGAAATTCTGCTTGTTCTACCCCAGCTCTGCAGCAAGTTTGCAGGAAATTTAGCACGATGCATTTGCTACTGGGCAGGCTGCCTCTGGATAACTAGGGGAAAGTTACTCCATGGAACAAGTGCATCAGGGTGGGTTTGATGTGATCTCGCCCTGGATTGCGAAGGAAAGTGATTAAAGAAGCCTAAACCTAAAGCTTGGCAGCAACTGTTGGGAACAAAAATGGAAATAGTTGAAGAGAACAGAGCAGGCAATAACTCACTTGGGGGGTCGGCAAAGGACCAGAAGAAGTGGCCAGACTGACATTGCTTGGTTTTATTAACTCATCCATAATTAGCCCATAGCTTAGATACAATTTAGCTTGTGCCATATGGGCTAATATAGTGCTGAAAGTTACCCCCCATGCAGGTGCCAGTCTGTCACCCTGGAAGAAGATTAGCATAAAACAAACAACAATGCACTCTTAATTATAGGAGCTCCATTTGCAACGCCGTGGTTAAGGATGTATAAGCACCTCCATTATATCCCAGTCCTCGAGATTTTATTAAGTGGGCATAAAGGGCTCATGCATGCACGCACACGCACCCGCTCCATAGCCCTGTAAGTCTTTGCTAGACTTCTCAATGAAAATCTTTTTGTTCTCTATTTTTTTAATTGCAACTAAAGTGCCTGATGCACGCCCGTATTTACAGCAACGCCAGTTTTCCTCGGAGCAGTGTGTGGTAGGGCCGGCCCAGGGAGCACACTTCGGGCAAGGAAAACTAGTAGTTTGTGCATTAATAAATGCGCAGCGCAGTGGCTCTGCATCGAGCCCCATCGGAAATAAGAAAGCAGCACCAGAGCTGCTTGTAGTATGCACAAATCTAACCCCATAGCAGCAGTACCTATAGAAGCAATAGCTGTTCTGCGAGAATAATTTATACCGGGAAGCAAGCGAGCCACTGTCTTTTATCGATCCTGCCTTATTGAATAGCAATTGCTCTATTAAAGCCATGCCCGTGTGCTGTGGACGCGTCCGGCGTCTATGTTAATTTGGCTACGCGCCGCCAATATTTTTATTTTTAAAATAAAGAAGGAATCGCAGCGCCAGAGCCTTTTCCAGGCTGCACGGGGCTGCGACACAGAGCAGCAGAAGCCATTAGCATCCTCGGCTCGTGCTGTTGAGCCGCTGCTGCTCTGCCCCTGCTCATCCGCCTCCTCGATGAACGGGAAGTTTTGCAGACTTTTCTTTTGAAAGGTAGCCCTCCCATTTTAAATCTTTTAAATGGAATGAGTTTTGTTATGCAGACAGGAGTTAATTTTTTTTTTTTCTCCAGCTCTCATCAGCTATTTATGTGACTCTGTGGTTTTCAAATGGTCTAATGCTAGAGGATGCCAAATGTCCTGCCATTTAATAACCAGTAGCACACAGAGCTCTTTTCAAAATGCCACCACTCTGAGCATCTGTTGTTATTAAGTAAGATGATCAAATTTTGTACAGGACTTCAATTTTGCTTTTCACATCACTTATAGAGCAAGAATAATATGCAGTCTGTGTATAAAGCTAATGTGCTGGGATCATTGAGCCAATTGCTGGGTTTTGTGTTCTGCTTTATTGCAGACTGTAAAATAAACTTTGGCCTTTTTTTAATAAATGTTATAAAAATGCTCTGTGAATCAGGAGAGTGTCAGCAATTAAAGCCATTTAACATCATAATAATTAAAAATGCAATACTCCAGTGTAGTCAGCACATAAAAAGCCACATTGTTGGTCCTTAATAATTACATTTTTTGACCGACATGCTAAAGAAGAGGAAAAGGTGTGCGTTGCTAGCATCCAACGAACAACTAATTCTTATTGTTTCTGGAAATTGCTCTAAAATCCTCTAGCATTTGTGCCTCTCGGTTAACAGATGTGCAGGAATGTCCTCAGCTCACATCGCTCCTCTCTCCCGCAGAATATGACTGACAACACAACAACACAAGGGAACAGCTGGGTCGAAACACATAATATTTTCCTGGTAGAGAAGGAGGCTGATTAGGCTGCGGAGCGCCTAATTGGGTAAGATGCCCCTCATTTCCAAACTATAAAATTCAGATAGTGTGTGGCAGGAGGGAGAGGAGGGGTTGGCAGGAGCCTTATGCTCGTCTCGCGGCAGAACTGGACCTTTAAAACGAGCAGGGCTTTTACAGCTGTGCTGCAGCAATGTGCCTGCTTTGCAGCTCAACACGGGCCAAATTCCTGCGCTGGGAGTGAGCTCGGGCACAGCAGTGCTTAGACGGAGCCTCTGCATCTCAACCTGTTCTCCTCTGCCTTCCCTCTGCGTTTCCTAGGTGGAAGGGGAGGATTTGCCCTTCACGATGCTCAATTTTTCCTTTTCCCCATGAAAAATAAAGAAAAAAACAAAAGAAATCCTGCACTGATACGTGCTTTCCGAGGACATCAGTGTTGTGGAGGTCTTCCTTGCTTTCATTTGCTTTCACATTTTGGTGAATTCTGTCTCGGTGCATCAAAGAGGGATGGGGACAGCGCGGTTCTGTCCTACGCGGTTGGTTGGGAGAAGCCCTCTGCTCTTCCAGCTCTTTCCCACTGTCCCTCCACCCTCCAGGTTGGAGAGCAGGGAGTTGGATGTGGTTTTGCCTTTGGGCAGCCTCAGCATGTGCCTGTAGCTGTGATTCTGATCGCATAGCATCCTTTGGGAAAAATAGTAAGAAAAATGGCTTAATAATCTTGTGAGACCCAGTATCAAAGACCAGCAAGAATAGAAATCAATCTTTGGTGGAACATTAAGTCAACTGGCATGGAAAAACTATTGCTCTGATTTCAATTTCCTTCGGTATCTTGTCTACTCCAGAATGAATTTAATAGCTTGTTATGGGCAGCACTTGCTGTTCTTCAATGAAACTAATGATGGGGCATCAAGAGTTTGATATTGGGAAAAAGGAGTAATAAATATGCACGAGGTTTGTGATAAATAAGTTGAGAATTCATGTCAATAGTGGTGTGAACTTAAATATATATCTGAATGACCCTCAGAACAAGGAAAGATGGTATGAAGAGCTATCTCCCCTAGAACATCTTGGGCAACTATTTGTCCTTCCAGAGCTCCTGGCCTGGAGTGATGGAAAAGTAAAACGAACAGGAACACATTCAAAAATTGTGAATAGCAGCAGTGTTGGCAGCAGAGCTCCAGGTATCCCGAAGCAAAGAGCAGTGGCACATCCCAAAGGCCAGGTGCACGCATTGGAAAAGCAGGGAAGCCAACTGAAGGATTCTGCACCCTCCCTCCCTTGGATGTAATTCATATGTGTGCAATTATTTTAGTTCAAATATTAGCCTTAGATTTTAAACAGATTATAATTTTGTAGGGAAATAGCAATAATTGCATGACAGAAGGGGGTTTGATTCACAGTTTTCTGAAAAACAATCTGCTTCTTGAGCACAGAAGACTCCTTAGGTGAAAGTATAAAAGAACCACATTATCCCCTGATTAACCCACATCAAATAATGGAAACAGAATTCCATCTGCTGTAGAAGTCATAAATAATAAATACATTATTAAATCAATAAACTGAACACAACAATGAATTTTAAACCTTGTGTTGTGATTAGAGCCAGCTCTTTCCTTGGGACGTATCAAACTGTATTTACAGCACACTTTTATTTTTTTTAAATAGGTGATCTGTTTCTTTTTCAGGAAGTTCATATGAAGTTTCCGAGCCTCCAGTTTTCCCCCTGGGGAGAAGAAGCCCGGAAATAAGGTGAAAGTGTTGGGAAAGAAATGGGGAAGTTTCAAAAGGGGAAAAATAGAGCACGTTATAGAAACACCGGTTAATAAAATATAACCAACAAGGAGAATAAGGAACCTGGTTAACCCATTGCATGTCATTTTCCTGTAGCCAGCCAAGTGAATGAACGTGTGAATGAATGTAGAACATTGGGAATTACAGCTCTGTGTGCAAGTGACATTGATCCATGAGGTTTCTGGAACATTTAAAATAGAAGAAAATATAACGTGCAAAGGATAAGTGTAAATAAATGTATAAAATCAATGTTTTTTGAGTCTTTCATAAGGAGTCATCCTGAAAAAAAAAAGACAAGCATTCAATGAGGAAAAATTTGTCAATGTTCAAAAAGTTGATTTTAGGACATCTGTTGTTGAGATTGAGGACTCTTTTATATGATCCTGCATTTGTAGCACAGATGTGGTCACCATAATCTCCCTTGACCTGGAGGAAAATTTTAAAAAATCAGTATTTTATTGTTGCTGATACATTAATTCACATGATGTCTTAAATCCTCTATAGGAGCCAATCTAGAAGTCCTTAGAGATAGCTCTAGATCTCTCGGCCATGCCTGGGTATCCACTAACTACCACTGCAGGGCTGGTTTTGATGGCACCTCTTTGTCTGAAAGAGATGCTCAAAGCTATTAAACTGTGGGCTCAATTCTGCAGAAAAGCTGCAGAGAAGCAGCGTGTTGGCCAGGTGGATCCCGCAGCTTCCAGACGGGACCTTCACTCTCTTCAAGCATCTCGTGCCCTATCTCGTGCCCAGGACAGCCCCAAAGGCCCTAGGCGTTATTCTTCACCTTGCCAGTCCTTCTCTCCCACCAGTATTACCCAACCCTTAGGTTTCAAAATTACTGACAGGGTGCCTGAATTTAGAGGACGAACTAAATCTTGACATTCAACTTGACAACATTTTTTGTCACTTTGCCTGTTTTCCCTGTGACTTCTTTTTCCCCCTTCTTTTAATGCAAATCAGAAGACGATTAGCTGTTCTCTCTCCTCATTGTGTTTATTTTTGCCTCATCTTGGCTGAATTCGCTTCCCTCGTCCTCCCTTCCCGTGTTTCTGCTCTGCTCTGTGTTCTCTGCCCTTTGTTCTCCGCTGCTCCTTTTCCCCCCTTCTTCCTTTTGTGCCTCCCTTGCATATTTTCTCGGGCTCTATCATCTCCGTCCTTTGTCTTTTCTTTTCTTTGTCTTTTCATTTTGCCTGTCTTTGTTCTGTGTCCTCTTTGGTGTCTCCCTGTTCTTTGTCTTCTCTTTTTCCTTGTTCTTTCTCTTCCTCTGTCTGTCTCTTTTCATGATTGCTTTTTATCTTCGGTGTGTTCTGTGTAGGCTCGTCTTGATCTTTGTCTTTGCGGAGAACGTGCTCAAATGAAGACAAAACACACCATTCAAACAGAAATTGCTTATTAATTATAACATGGACACACTGCCTAAGCCCAAGCCTCCCACAAAGCCTGCAGCCCAAAATCAGGGGTGTTGCGTAGGGCTGCGCGCGATGGTCATCGGTCATCGGAGACCTTGCCATTCCCTAGGGATTGGCCACCGCTTCCCACCCCGCTCCCATCCTGCGGGTTGTTCAACCCAT
>JAUBNY010000073.1:4813170-4824163 GCA_032275445.1 Crypturellus soui | reverse complement strand
CAAAGGCTGTTGAACCCTGTGAGGACTCAGTGCTGCAGTGTGACCTGGGGACTCCCTGTTGCACCCCACTTAAATCCGTGGCTTTTCCTTTTGCAACCCATTTTGCTGAAAATTTCACTGTGAAGTTGAAGACCTTTCCCACCCCATTACTTAATACTGGCCAAAAAAAATAAAATAAATAAATAAAGGTCTAGAAATCTGCGAATTAAGAAAAGTGCTGTTGAGTTGAGTGGGCACAGGACAATGCAGAGGAAGGTTACAAGTATATTAGGATAAGGGCACCACAATTATATGAAGAAGCCTGGAGAGAAAAGATTACATTGTTCCGACAACAACATTTTT
Organism: Crypturellus soui; assembly: GCA_032275445.1. NCBI lineage: Eukaryota > Metazoa > Chordata > Aves > Tinamiformes > Tinamidae > Crypturellus > Crypturellus soui. The sequence continues at coordinate 4,823,821 of JAUBNY010000073.1, read as the reverse complement.
CAAACATTTAGACCTTTAATATCATTAATTTAAAGTGCAAGATTAAATATCTTATGCAAATATTCGACAACAGCAAAGAGCTCCACATATTAGGATTTAAAACAAATTGAAAGCATGCAAGACATATTCATTTCTTAAGCAGTTTAGTTAAAAAATCGGTATTGTCTCTATTAGGATTAACTGACAGTAACTCTTTGTGTTCAAATGGATTTAACTTCACTGTGGTTTGTTTTGCAGATATCATTGTCCTCCAATAATCATGGATAAAGGGAAATGTAAAAGGACAGATCAAGTAAAAATATATCTTCACATCATAAACACAGAATTATGTTTAAATTTCATTACTAAATGGGATTTCAGCTTCATATACCATGCCTAATCCTGCACTATAAAAGATGTATAAAACCTCTTGACAAATTCTAACACACTTTGAGGAAGTTGCATATATTGATTAAAACATCAAGCAGTTACATACAAACCAATAATGAATTACTTCTTGTTGGAAGATAAAACTTTGTGATATTTAAAATTACAGACTTGAAAGTGAGTAAAATTACCCCTAATTATGCAGAAGGGAGCAACACCTTAGCAGTAAACAAGATAAGCACCTCAAACAGCACTAATAATTTTAATTAACATTTTCTAGTTTCCTTTCACCTCCTTTCAAGGTCATCTGCTGCCTTCTCCTAGCACAATATTACAGCACAGTGTTAAAAACTTACATTCCATTACTAATCACTTTGATAAGCCCCAAAAATTACTTTCCAAGACAGATTTTTTTTTCCTTTCTAAATCACTTTATCGTGTGCAAAAGCAAATATTGCGCTGTGTAGAGCTGTCGGAAAGGTTTCTTGGAAAACTGCTCTCGGAAGTCCTATTCCCGAAGCCGTTTCAGCTGGTATTTTGGGGCCCAATTCTGAAACTCAGAGGGAAAAAAAACCTCATCTGGAAGTTTTGGCCAGGAAAAAAAAAATAGCAGAAAGTGTAAGGCAAATCCTGCTGGTATTTGAGGCGTGAGTTTAAAACACAGGACTGTGCCTGAACTGTTGAATATTTGGATTGCTTTCTGTGGTCAAAAGCATCCTAAACTGTAAACACAGTAAATGAAAATCTGGCATAACACCAAAATCTACACAGTATCAGGATTCCTTTTTTTTTTTTCTTTTTTTTTTGAGCACAAATGCAAATTATTAAACATGCACTCAAGACTTTGTTGCACTGTGCTTCTCTCTTTTTTTTTTTTTCTCCTAAAATCCAAAACTTGGTAAGAAAAGGGCTTTGTTATATCAGTGGGTTTGTTCCATGCCACAAATTTAATGTACGAGGTCACTTGGAATATAATGTGTAGTGAAAGAATCTCATTAGGCTAAAATGAATGTAAAATGTGTCAATTTGATCCAAATGAGAACTGTAGTAAAACCATGTTTGATGTTCATGTGCAATAAATCTTTAACATTTGTCTGTAAAGTATTAGAGAACCCATAGGGAAATCTCTATTTGTGATAGCTGCACATTTTCAATGATTTTTCTCTATAATCCTTTGTTGACATTTAGCATATGGTAACCGAAAGGAAGATCCTAAAATGAGAATTATTAATTATTATTCTAAGGTAAACAAGATGGACACCTTGCATGGAGCTAGATGGGTTTTGAGGGAGATATAGATAGAATTTATTAAAGCAACCCACTGCCCTCCATTATATTAATGACTGGTCATCTTTCCTTCATTTTTAGGTAAAAAAAGTACCAAATCAGACAAACCCTTATCCGGAGGGTGGTCGGTTCAGTGTTAAAATGCTTGGTGGCCGCATCCTGCCAGCTCGGTCTTATTTTGATATATTCACATTGTTAATTACTGTTGTATTTCAATTTTCTCCCTAGTATTTTTGTTCATTCATAATAGCTTTATGGTTCAGTGGACCGAAAGGACTAAAATGAAAGATTTCCAAGATTTCTTCTGGGAGTAATTTACAAAAGACCACAATTTTTTAATTGCTCCTGATGTTTAGTTCTGGATATTTGAAAGAGGAGAAATCAGCCCAACTCTTTTAGTTGCCACACCAACCGTATCGACTATGGATTTTTGATCTCTCTTGATTGCTCCGTTCCTTGCAGCCCCCCATCCCTGGTTGCGGGGCTCCGCCAGAGCCTCATTTGTGTTTCTGCAGCTCCCACTTGTTTCCGCAGGAGAATTCCTGCCTCCTTAGGTCCTTTGAGGAGGCTCGGGGAACAACGGGTGAAATGTCAGAAACAATTAAGAGAAATGGAGGCATTTCACTTAACCGGTGGAAGAAATACATAACTTTTCCGCCGAGCGGCTGAACTCGGAGCGCCGCGAGATTGCTCCAATATGAGCCCCTGGCTCCCGAAGCTCACGCCGTTCCTTAACAAAAACAACCTTGCAGCGCTCGCATGCCAAAGGTTGCAACACGAGGCCCTGGCAGGAAGCGCGGGATCGCGCTAGCCTGGGAAAACTCGGAGCAGCCGCGCGCGGGGCTGATTTACGCTTCCCCCCGCGCTCCAGCTCGGGGCTGGGGAAGGGGATGCATGGGGAGAGCCCCCCAAATCCCTCCCTGCCACCCCCCGGCTCCTTTTATTGCACTCGCGCATCCCGGGGTTGCTGCACGGGCCCTTTCTCGAGAACCGCGGCGTTCCCGGGCGAGTTTTCCTTGGCTCTTTCGTGCTGCCTTGCGAAACCGCCGCATACTTGACAGTTTGCCCTAGTTGAAAAACTCTCCGCGCGGCGAAAGCCCCAAGAATGAAACAGGATCTGGTGTTGTAAAAGCTTGACCAGATCCTGAAATATCGCAAAGCCCCTGTCAGCCTCGAGGTGGTTTCTGCAGGTCGTGGTCGAGGGGGTTGTGAGCTCCGCGCTGTGTCCTCGGGAACACGCAAAGTCCCCCTTGGTATTTGCTGCCTTCTGCTCCTCTGTTTTTGACGCTACATCCACTTGGGTGAGGAGATTACGTGCTAAACATGGGAATATGCATCAAGGTGGGGGAAAAAAGCACCTCTGCCCACTGGGTTTCATTGCTCTATTTATGCCTAAGGGATTAGCAATTATCCAATAACCCAGAGAAAAATCCATCCAAGGTAGAGGTGGTGGAAACAGCGGTGGTGGTAACAACTCCCAGCTCCTGCTGCTCATTCCTCGCTCTTTCCTGAGGGTGTTGAGCCCATTAACACCCGTTTTTACAGGCAGGGAAACTGAGGCACGGACAAACGAAGCTCTGTCCCCAAAGACCAGCAAGCCAGGGGTGTCTGGATATTCCTGTGCCAGGCCTGAATAGGCAAAGTCCTTCTGTCGACAGGAACTTTATGGGCCGACTTGCAAGCATCTGCTTAAAATCGTGCTGAAATGGAACACAAACTTTGGTATTTTGCCTAGCATTCTGCCTGATATTAATAATTTGACTGGTATTTTGACCAGTCACATGGGCCAGCTGTGTCCATTACAAGTCAATACGTTCCAATCAAGCCCTGTGTCCTTACGTCACACGCTCCAGCTAGTGCCGAACGCGGGGAATTTTGCTGAGGGCAAATCACCCGGTACCGGCACGGCTTCCCACGGAGAACCGGGGCAAGGAGGGCATGTCCAAGGCATGGTGATCTGGGCAGGTCACTGGCAATTCCTACAGTTTAATTGGAAGGGGAAAGACCTCGTTTTGTATTTCCTTATTAGCCCCAGGCTTCTGCTGTCCTGTTGTTTTTCCCAAGTTCTCAGTGCTGGACTCACGTGTCCACCCAGCCTCCGTGGAGGCCACCCAGTGCCCACGTAGAGGGTTTCTGGGGTTGCTCCGAGCTCCCCATGAGGATGACACATTCCTAGGGCCCAAGACGTGTCTCCTACGGCTCTCCAGGTGTTACTGAATCAGTCACATCATTTTTAATAGTCTCAATAGCTCTTTTCCCTTGGCCTCACTTCCTTCCATCCCTCTTGAAACCCTTGACAAGCTTTCATCAAATGCTTCAGACAAACTCGAAGAATATCTACAATAGGCACCAAAAATTTAGTACTGTAATTTTACGGCTACGTTACAGTTCCTGAGTATTACTATTATTTTACAGAATAGTTTTTCCTCCCTTTCTTTGGTCTTTCTTCCTATGTTCTTCTGCAGAGTTGTAGGTGAAATGTGTTTCTTGGCTGCTGTTTCATCTTTTGTTCATACAGTTAAATATTGCGCTAGTTAAAGATTGCACGAGGCCCCCACAATAAAATTTTATTGTATTTTTGTATTTATTTTTGGCCCGGATCTGGAGGCCACTGAGGCCCAGGCCTTGTGTAATTTTATTGGCTTGTGGGTGGAGGAAAGGACAAAAATGAGGTTTGTGGCCAGAATGTTATCTTTGGCCGCATGCAGAAGGCTGAGGGTCTGATTCCTCCCTGATTTGCAAGCGTGTAAATCACGAGCCGCTCCGGTGGAAATGCAGAAGTTCAAGTGATGCAAAACCGGTGTAAATTAGGTCAGAATTACCCCTGTGACGCATGCAGAGTAAGCACGTTGCCATCGATGATTTAACTCTGAGCTGTTGACTCGCCTCTCTAAAGATAAGAGCTTCCTATAACTCAGTTTTTTCCTTTTTGTTTAATGACGACGGGCCAAACTGCAGAGCAGGACGGTCCTTTTGAGGAGCTCCACTGCCTACCAGCCACAGCCAGGGACACCAAACTCGTTAGCCCGGGGCGGATATTTAGTAGCCTTGTTTTTTGACTGGAAAGTGCTTTATTTCACCTTGGATCCATTTTATAACACTGTTTCATTCAAGGCCTGATAAACATGGATTTGAGCACTCAGTGTCTTAAAAGAGAGGGTTCACGTGGCCAGGACATGGCGAGGTGATGTCCACTTGGACATCCTTAGATAGGTCCTTATCATAAGGGCTGTTATTGACATCTCAATAAAGGCAGGAAGAACTACAAGAATTTTTGCTATATTACAGCAGTGCTGGAAGCCTGATCTCAACCTGGACTAACTATCCCTGCCCTCTCTGCCCTCTCTTTCCAAATTATAGTCCCCTCTACCATAAAATCACCTTCCTGGCCAATGCTCTACCCTTCTCCATGCCCTATTCACCCCTTGAATCACAGCACCTCCCCTTCCTCTGCTGGTTGCAAATTCTCTTTCTCTTTGCAATTTCTCTTTCTGCCCCAAGGCCTCTGTCCTCACCAAAACCTGTCTTTCTCTCACATTTTTTTTCAACATTTTCTTCATGTCAGGGCTTTGGCTTGGAAACCCCTTCTCCTGTGAGCCAAACCACCTTATTCTGCACTTTAAAATCCTTATGAAATCTGGCTTCCTTTCCCAGGCTAAACCTCAGCTCCCTAGTTACCCTTCTAAATATAAAACATTTTTATTGCATTAAGCTATGTCAAAAGGAAGAAAAAAAAAAGGAAAGGGAAAGGAAGAAAGGAAAGAAAATCCCTGGCCCCAATCTAAAGCAAACGCGCAGAATTACATAATAGGGTGTCACGCGTCCTCCTGTTTTGTCTCCCAATTGTCCATACTTTGGGACTCGCTCTGTGTTGCTCCCACCTGCCCCCAGCAATGAAAAACCCAGAACCGTCGTCACCAAAAGAGCCGTTTCCAGGCTAAAACAGAAACCTCTTGGCAATGGGCATCATGTGGCATCGTATTGGGCATCAATGCCCATCACATGGGCATCAGTGGGCATCATGTGGCATCATATTGATCATGAGGCATCACTTTCTAAGAAAAAAAAATGGTTTCTAGGGTATTCATTTAGCACCCTTCGACTACACAAGACTTTTCCATACAACTTAAGGTGCCCTTTTAATGGGTTTATTTATTCTTTTATATATGCTTTACATTCATTATTTCAAATGTGATTTTATTCATTTCAACAAAGAGGCATCTTAATATTCCCAATAATGGCACTTGTTACTTTAAATATTAAAATTCACATTAGGAATTCCCCTGACTGCATATGCATTATTTGCATTATAGATTGTGTGCATGTCTCTCTGTGTGTAAGTATATATATATATAAATAAATATATATATAGAAACATACATGCATTTATGTACACATATAGTAGTTTTTTTTAAAAAAATCAGAAGGTCCTAAATGATTCCACTGTTGATTTGCAAACATAGAGCAAATGCCAGGGAGATTAGTGATAAACAAGGTCCTAACACTCCAAAATTAAAAGCTCCTAATTTCCAACTTTAAATAAATCCTTATTGTATAGCAGAAATAATTTCTCATACAGCGTTTCCAGCATTCAGAGAATGCTTTTAGGACATACAGCATTAACATAATTTTTTCGACTGGGGTTCTCACAGGACATCTGATGAAGTCTCTACCCTTAATTTTAATTGCGTAGGCTGCATTCTTAATTAAAAACTGTACAAATGGATTTTATGCCATGCCAAAAGAAATCTGAGTTCATTAGTTATAAAACCTTTTAAAAATTGATGTAAATATGTGAATTCTTTAAAAGTTTGAATGCGCAGCCCTCATTTTATGTTGAGTAGGCTTTTATCTAGAGAATAATGAAGCCAATATAAATTAAGATAGTCTAAGTTTCTCTTCATCGTCATTTTCCTTCTCCTGCTTTTTCCTTATGTGGGTCGCGAGAGTCAACGAGTGTGGGGGTTAGGTCTTTATGCCATTATCAAATCCATTTAAACCTAAACTGTGAAGAAAATTCAAGGGGGGAAATGCACTGACCTTTTTGTACTGGGTTATATAAACATAAGTTCGCATATCTTTTATTAATTCTTCTTATTAAAATGCAATCACATCATCTCAAGGCAATAAAATTAACGGAAATCTGTCAGACTGTAACTTTGGAGGAAAACTCTGGGCATTGCTAAAAGAAATATGTGCGTCGTATTGATTTTTTATTTTAAAATCTGCGAGCTGTTAATTAAAATGCTTTTCCATAACTTGACAAGTCTTCAAATAACAAATGGGGACCTCTCCTCTCCCGTGTCCGGAGCCAGGAGCCGTCGCTTTGCCTTTTCCCATAGGTGACACCAAACCTTGCACACAAAATACTAACGACTTAAAGAAAAGAGGGGAGAAAAAAAAAAAACAAAAACAAGCATGAGAACTGAATGCTGAGGCCAGCTTTTCCTGGGTTTCGAATTAATCCGTAGGATTTCCTGCGGAAGGTCCCGGCGGCACTCGGGACCACACCGTGTCCTCGCAACGAGCCTCTGCGGGCTTTGATGCCCTGGCTAGCGGCAAGCAAAGGGGAGGGAAAAAGTGAAGCCGAAGTGATGGTGTTTCCACTCGGTAGTCAAACGTGCTTTAGCAGGAATGCAAATTACGCGATAAATAAACCAGACTGTACACGGAATCGCTCTGCTCCGTGCCGGCCCCTCCATTGTTTGGTGTTTTTGAACATCTCGCCGCTGCGGAGCTCCAGCCGAGCGTGGCGGCAGGGGTGTTGAAACACCACATGAACCGCCGCGTAAGTGCTTGTGACATTTACAACATGATCTGAGACAGGAAGCACCAGAAATCTCGCAGGAGATAAGTTCTCAGGAGTTTCCAACCCAATTTGGCACAGGGAAGAAGTTAGAGAGTCTTTGTGGAGGCGTCTTAATTTCTGTTTTTTCTTTTTGATGCTCATTTCAGGCCATAAAATCTTAGCATTCGGGCAACAAAACCTTGCCACCTTCTGAGCTTTGTCCGTGACCACATCCTATGGATCATGCAAGCAATATCCCTATGCAATTTCATATTTTTCTGCAGAAGCAAACTGAGCAGGAGAGCAAAGTGTGTCCACCAGCAAGTTCAATAGACTTCTCAAAGGATGCAAATGCCTCTTACTATTCCCCTATTTGAAATTTCTGAACACACTCATGAAACTGAGCATTCAAGCCAGAAGGAATCACTGAATTTAATGCCTTAAGGAAGCAGAGACTTGTAAATTTACTTCAACAAGTTCCAACTGTGCTGCTCGTGCTGCAGTGAAAAGCGGCATTAAGAACGTGGTCACAACACACTCTGAAACTTGCATTTCTCCTGTTTTTCTTTCTTTAAACTCTCCTAGTAGGAAAGAGAATAAGAGAATTTGAGGCCAGACAAATGTGGAGATCACAGTAAAGGCTAAAAAAACAATAGAGAAATGGGGCTAGATTTCTTCGAAAGTTAAAGAGGCAGCCTGTAGCACATTTCATGCATTTTTGGTTGGTTTAAACTGGAATTAATGGCACTATAAGGAAGTTTTGAAACAAAAGGGGCTCTCCTCATATTTATATACTTTTCCTTTCATATTTAAGAGAGATTGAAGAGGGAAAAATTAAGCAGGCAACTCTTTCTCCTTCCCAAACTCTTCCCAAACGGGATCCCAGGTACCACTTATGGGCTCCTGAATTGCTGAGGATTTTAGGGCAAACTGAATACGGATTTTAGGAGAATCACAAAAATCTTTCTCATCTGACCTTTGCTTAGGTCTTTGCCATCTGGGAAGAGGAATATGAAACACGAGATGGTTCCTTCCACTTTTGAAGCTCCTGCACGTGCCACACACTTCAGCCTGCGTTTATCTCATCTACCTTTAAGACCTCTAATTTCAATTAAATTAAGTACCACGAGTACATCGATGGCGAATGGTCTCAGTAGAGTTGAAGGCAAGAAGCAGGAGTCTCCAAAGACTTCCTGAAGCTTCGGGTGGCCTTCGTCATCCTCTGGAGGTGCCTTCAGTGCTGCAGGGAACCAAAATGCTAAATGGGGTGGTGAAAACCCTGAGAAAAACCCGCTCCTATTAGGAAAGTCATATTTAAATACTGCTCACTGCAGTGTATGCAAGTTCTGCTTGAATGGGAAAAGCAAAAATAGCACCAAGGGGTCCTACATCTCCAATATTCTACAAAACAAAACAAAACAAAAAAATCGACTTTAATTGCACTCAAAATATTGCCTTCACAGAGCAGCAGAGGGATTCATCTGCAAAATGGCAGGCAGATTTGCAAGCCCTTGATCCATGCACCTATTTTGCAGCAGCCAAGCTCATTCCTCCCGTGATAACGGCTCTGTGATTGAAACCACAATATGTTTGCTGAGCACATCCTTACCCCGTGGTTATGTTCACATACCAGCTTCCATGCCAGCTCTACCCAGAAGTGAAGCAAAACATTTGTTCTCCAGAAAAATTCACAGAAAGGGACACAAACAATTCGGTATAATTGATAGTTTTATAAGATTGAACTCTGTAAATTTTTTTAAGCTTATCCTTCTCGATCCAGTTTATATGCACATTTGAACAATGACTTCATATCCTTTCCAAGCAGAGATTCTGGGATTCAGTCTCGTCATTTGGCCAACAAAAATCCCTGAGTGCCAAGAATTTCCAGTTTTGTTTTGTTTTATGTTTGCCTCTGACTTGTTCGTTTACAGGATTCCTACTCAAACCAGTCGGTTCGTGGAATCCTTCCAGTTTGCATCAGAGGAAGATGCATAAATCTCTAAAACATTTTAAAAAATGATGTGGTTTTTGTTATCTCTTCTGATCCAGATTTGATTTTCAAATCTTACATATTAATCTACTGTAAAGAAATGGGTTTACAGATGACTGAAACATTTACTTGGGAGTCGTGGATAAATTCTGCTTGAATTTTCAGACTCTTTTCCATTACTAGTGCACCCAAGAACCGCCAGACCCATGTGAGGGCTGGGGGGAGTGCATGATATTTGTCACCCTAAACATTTTTTCTCCAAATTATCCTTTCTGCTTATGTCATAATCTGTGACCACAATAACATCTCTGATATTTTTTTTCTAAAGACTCTTTTGCAGCCAAACCAGATCCCTGAAGACGTGTGCTGCCTCTGAGTAGATTACATTGCATTTGTGAGACATAGCCCCCTAAAAGAAAAAAAATCCACAGCATTTATTTTCTGGCCACCTAGACATACAAATGCAAAACTTAATTACAAAGCTTCTTTCTGGGTCAGTTTGGGACATATTTTGACCACTGTTTGGGAAACAGTTGACCTTGCAATAGTGCTCCATGGCTTTGAGGTCAAGGCATTGCCTTGCTCATGATGCCTCAAGTCTTCTGCACTGAGAGGAAGCCAACATGCTAAGAGGGATCCAAATCCCAGGATGTATTCCCATGAGAATTCTGCTTTTGATGCCGGTTTTGGGATGAAGTCCTGTGCGATTTTCTGAGCGTTCTGGAAAGGGTAGAAGGGAAAGGGGAAAGAAGCGCTTGAGATGCCCAGGCTGCCTCGAGAGCCAAATTAGCACGGTGCGAAGCCCCAGGTAATTAGCATGGAGGACGTGACTGATCGAGGACATCTGGGAGGGCGGTGGGAGGCAGGAACGGCTTGGAAAGGATCAACTTTGGCTCGTTTGAACATGCTGGCCACTTATCCTGGTATTTCTAACAAAGCTCCAAGAGCCGTGGTTTTCCTAACCGTGAAAAACTGAAGGAATAAAGATTTGTCCTGTGCTAGATGAGAATGCTTCTAATTTCATTGCATGAGACATTTCAAGTTACTTAACACATATTTTTTTAGCAAGTTGGAGTAGTGATAAATGCTTCAGAATACGTCCATATGAATTGAGCAGATCCTAAGAGGGTGGCCTTGGAAGAGCACCAGTGCACACGGGGCAGTGGCTGCATTTGGGACACTGGCTGCTGAAAAACACCCCAGAATGGTGAAAAACACCC
>JAUBNY010000073.1:4455787-4463061 GCA_032275445.1 Crypturellus soui | reverse complement strand
CTGACTGTCATCCAACAGAGCTTCTGCAAGTATATTCCTCTCAAGAGTTTAAAAAATAAATCTTACTCAAATTTGGGGATTCTCTGTATTATCTGTAGATATTTGAATCTAAAATTTGAACCTAAAATACCTGTGTAAGTTCAGAGAGTCTATACAAGAAAGAGGTTTATTTTTAAACTTTTAAGCACACTGAATGCTGCAACGTTGAGAATAAAGCATATGCTATGAGCATTAGTAGGATTAGTAATTATACCGAACTACTAGGCTTGCACAACAATTTAAAAATATTTAGGTAGTGAGAGTATTTTGGTATACTAAAAATATTGAGTATAGTTGAGACTGGAAATACTGCAGGTTTCAGGTAGGTGCCTAATTGATCTAACCAGAGCAGTTTCCTGAGGATCCATTCAGCACACGCATATTTAAGACGTGCTCAAATTAACGTCTCGGAAGAGAATTCCTTTCATCTCTCCCTTAATATTTGTGTATGTTGGAAAAATTTTAATCAGATACATAGAGCTGTCTAATCCAAGACTATAACCTTCAAGCTTATAAAATAGATGATAGAAAAAAAATTTAAATGATTTTTTTTTGTAAAAAAATGTGCAATTGCACCAACATTGGTGTAATTGCACCCTCTTCGGAGGGGATCCGTGCTACAAGCGGGCAGATGATAGGGAGGATGAACACGGGCCGACCCTGTAACAAATGTCAGCTCGTGGACAACTCCTATCTCCACCACAGAGCTTTGCTAATGATGCAACTTTGCATTGTTTCAATGCAAGTTTGGGTATTTAAAAATCAATAGTCATCTGCAGCAATTTACATTCAGCCTGTGAATAGTAAATGTATTGACTAAAAACCCTTGTGGAAATATACTTATTCTGTATGCCTACACAACGGATTTACAAATTCCTTAGAAATTTTAGATTTTTTGTAGGATACATGGAAAAGGTCTAGGAAATTCTTTTAAAATAGAAATATTTTTGATATCCAGAATATTTTTGCCAGGCTTTGCCTTTGGTCTTTGGCAAGCCGCATTCGATACAGTTGCAACTTCCCTCTTTGTACATGATGTTCAGGTCCATCAGAGTGTCTTTAAACCAATCTTTACGAAAATCACCTTGCAAAAAAAAAAAAATTATTGCATCTTATAAAGATTCAGACTTCCCAGAAACTAAAGTCTGACAAAAACACTAGCAAGCTTTGTAATTATAGCAGTAACATAACACTGGTTACGCAACAGCACATGAAGTTCCAAAACACAATCAACTCATTATATTTTTAACCCTAAGCTGCTGGGTGTTTTCCACATCCCCAAGCTACGTTTTCCACTTAAGGCCTTATGCAAAGTCAATGGAAATGCTTCTTTTGAGCTCAATCAATGGAATTGCAAACAGGATCCAAACGAGTTTAATGGAAGAGCGGTGTAGGCAAGGATAGCAGGAACTCGCTAAAAACGGGCATTTTGCTGGATATCTTCCAACGCAATTGAGCTTTATCTGTTTGCGATCTTGCGTTCATCGCATGAGAACAAGATGATTACATCTGCAGCAAAATATCACCTTCCACCTTTTATCTTTGATTTAAGACTTTGAGAAGTTTTTAGCGTTTCAATCAGGCTATCATAATAAAAATAGCAATAATCTTTAGGAAAATAAAAATACATTAGTCAGGAACCTTATTTTTACTGTTTAGCTCTGCAGTATGTATGTAGCTACATACATGTGACTGTACAGTATGTAGCTGTACAGAAAAGAAGGAGAAAAGCATTTTTTTCATTCTCAGAGAAAACAAAGTAAAAGGCCTTATTCGACACTCAGATTTCCTGAGTATTACGTGAAACCAAGATGACCCTTTTGTCCTTTTTTAAGATGAATTACTATCTCCTCACGGCTGCATTTTGTCAGTTTGGGTACAGCAGAGTCAATACCTTCACCTTGACACGGAAACTTTGTGATTTATCAGTCCTTCTGTTGCTCAATGTTATCACAACCTGGAGGAGCACAGCCAATCATGACACAGAGAGCAGACTTTGGTCACAGCTACTTGGAAAAAAATAAAGCACTCTCTGATGATAGACAAATGTGTCTTGTTAGCAACAGCCAAAAAGCGCTTGACTTGTACTAATAACAAAAAGGCCATGTTGGTCACCATGGGTCTAAAGACGAAGCACCCTGTCACTGCCTTGGTTGGGAAATTAGCAAATAATGTTCCTTTTCCTTGATAAATGGGTGACAGTTCTCTCTCACCAATCATTTTTTAACATTTTGATGCATGTCTATGATCCCGCTGGAGGAACAGAAAAGTTTACTGGCCCTCAATTTTCAGATGATGAATGGAACACTCTAAATGTGCGATTTCTGTATGAGGTATAGTTCATTTTAAGCAATTCTAGTAAATGGGTGTCACTGATTAGGACAAATAGTCTACTTGTGCAATAGCACAAATGGTATGTCTCATTCTTCTGGCCTCCTTTGAGACAGAAAAGAAAGGGGACAACAATGACCCTGATAAACCTGGAATTGCCACTGTTTAAAAAAGAGCTGTTATATAATATACATTATCCAATATGCTATTGACTTGATGCTACTAAATCATTTTTGTATGTTTAGCATTGCCCTATTAATTAAAAATGTATGTCATGCTGAAACCCCTTCTTTATAAGAAAAGACAGTTAACCAGAATCTTTTTGCCTATGGCGTTAGGCTGTTTTGAGTGAAATGTGTTTTATTCTAGCTTTTTGTTTGGAGAAAAGTGTGTTTTATTCTAGCTTTTTAGCATATTAACAGAGAGAGCTTTTTATTTTAGCTTTTTAACACTAACTTTGCCTGACTTGGGAAGAAACATCTTGAAGAAAGGCTAGGAACATCTGTTCTATGTTGATTTTTTTGAGCTTGCTAACAGCCAGCGCTGACACAAGGCCTGATCAATAAATAACCAATACTGTAATAACAGTGACTGCAAGTTGCTTCAGGACAGCAGCACTTAGAGAAAGCAGATGCAATATATGTGAATTAGAAATGCTGAGGATTTCACTACAATAAATGTCAACAGCACGTTTCTTTCTAAAGGACTACCAATAAACCCCTCTATCTGTTATATAAATTTTAGCATTCATTTTGCCAAATCGCCCCATTTCATACTAAAGAACAATAATTGAATATATACAAGAAATAATCAGGTGGTTTAAATTTAACTAAGGCATTAGCACTTAGTTTAGCGTAGTAAAAATAGTATGATTTGTGGGAGGCAATTAACAATCATTTGCTCTGTGGATACAAGTAATTTGTTTAAAGAGCACTGACCTATGAGACAGCTAGTTTGTGTTGGCTGTGATGGAAGGGAGCTATTGACTCTCCACAGTGTAACAGCACCATTGACAGAACCGCATTTGAATGCACACAAAAGGTCTCTAAAATACTTCAGAACACGAGATCTTTCAGAGGGTGAAGTGGAGTGGGGGTTAAACGAGGGGAAGCAGCCAAAGGAGAGGTCTTGGTATGGAGATAAAAACCAGTCAAACTGAAAAACCTGCACAATGCGGTGGCTAAATGGGGCTTTCCCCCCTTGGTACTGTGCCAGCCTTGCATCGCGATCCGGCTTTCCCAACACAAATACTCGATCGGAAAGACTCCGAGCGATTGCCACGTGAGTGATGGTTTCATAAGTTTATAATCGAATGCAAGTCTTTGTGCAAAATAATCGTTTTTCGTTCGCACGTAGTAAATGCATCGCGGACCCGGGAACGGTTCCAGTGTCCAGCGTTCAGGCCCCGCGATGTCCGTGTTGGACACGTTTGAGCACCCAGGGTTTGCAGGGCACCCGGTGCCGCCTGTGCAAACGACGCGTCGTCCCCTGCGACAACGTGGTCTTTAACCGAGCAACAGAAGTTACCAAAACGCGGGGGTATCCCAAAACACTAGGGCAAAGGCGGTCAACATTCACGCTCAGATGAGACACAGTCACGCTGGCTGAATAACCTTCCTTGAAATTATTTTCCTATTTCCTAATTTGGCGTTCCTCGGCTAGGAAAGAGCACACGCTTAGAGGAAACAGCAACGCAGAGGCACAAATACACCGTAAATACAGGACCACTGCTGGCCTTAAAGTAAACCCACAGAATCCACCGGGCTCGTGGCTTAAAATATGTGTATAAAAGTGCAATTTTATCTGTAACATAATTTCATTTAGAAGCATACAAATCACAATTTGCCTTAATCAAATAACACTGCAGTGCTCATGCTCTAATTAAAAAATAATCTCTGATATTTAATTTAGCAACCTGGAAGACTTTACCAGCAAAATTATGGTTGCAATCTGTACAAACTGCTCGATTTAACCAAATAGAGATTTTTTTCAGGTAGAACTTTTAAAATTGTCATGATGCAAGTAAACGGCGCAGCATTAGATAAATATTAAAACAAGTATTATACTCAGTTATTAATTTGCACTATTCACTTTTAAATGCAGCAAATACCTCATTAATTTAATTTTAGGTGCCCACCAGTTTATATTGCATTTTACAGTCTAGAAGGCAATTTACTATTAACTGGCAATTACATACAGAATGATTGTTAATTCTGCTCCTAAGTGCTAGCTGCTTGAAAATTGTTATCTCTCTCTAATTTTTGACCTTCTTACAACAGGGGTGAGCTACACTGGGAATACAAAGGACTAGTAGAGAAGAGCCGGACATGTCATTTGTGACTCATTCTTTTAATTCACCGTGCTAATCAACTGAACTGCCACAGCCTCCCAAGGTAATTGTATCTTTATAGGAGTTGAAAGCGGCGGGCAAAGAGGCAGGGATGGATGGGGAAAGGCCCCGGCTCTGCCTGCTGCGACGGCGCGGGGCCCCTTCGGCGTGACGCTAATGGGGCCTCCGCGGCGCGCGGCACCTCCGCGCTGCCACCCCGCTCGTTTAGCGCCGCCGCGGCGGCTCCGCGGCCTCGCTCCCCTCCTGCCGCGGGGTTAAACGCGGCAGCGCCCGGGCGGCCGCGGCGCGCGGGGACCCTCGTGGGGAACAGATGCCCCGGGGACTCCTGGCGCGGGCGGCGGGATGGTCCCTGCGGGAAGCGCGCGCAGGCCTGGCCCGTCCTCCGTGATCCCCGGAGCAGCTCTCCCTGTACCCTCTCCGCCCGGGATGCAGCGAACAGGCAGCGGGTTCTCGGGCCGGCAGCTCTCACTGCGTCTCCTCCTGCTTTTCGCTGGGGTAAATCTTCTGGGCCTCTCGCTTGCTGCGCTAAATGCTAAGAATTCAACCTTTCTGCAGCGTAATTTCTCCAGAAGTGGCTGAAACCCTCATCCTTCACTTGAACACCCTCATTTAATGAAAAAACAAAAATGAAGATGACCCCAGAACTGGAAAAACTCACACATTTTCCATACATTTTCCTACAGTTTTGCATTTGCATGTTAAAAAGAGGTTTAAACTCTCAAAATTTGCACTTGGGAAACTCGCGAAAGGCAGCAGTACAAAGCACGTCAAAATTGCAGGCCTGCGCACGCGGAGCCAGCTCGTCATCTGGTTCGAATCTACAGCGCTTCCTTGTGTGGCGCGGAGCTCCGCCAGTCTACAGCAGCTAACAAACCCGCAGCTAACTCCAAGGTTTTTAATCCATTCACATTTTATTTCGCTGAGCGTTTACCCCGAGCGCGCCGCGCGCCCCGTGGCGTCCGCTGCGGCGCCGCATGCGCCGCCCCTGCGCTGCAGCCTGCAGGAAGGCCAGCCCAGGGTAATGCTGTTAGCACCACTACGGTCACATCTGGCCGCTTGGAAACACTGGAATCACCAAGATGGAGAGATTTAAATGTTCCCTCCCTTTTCAAGCTAAGGAATCGGAGGCAGAACTAAAAAACATGGGCGAGTTTTAGCACTGCCGGTGCTCAGGTTTTACCTTCTTCGGGGACAAATGCAAGAGGAATCTCCTCCACAGCTATCAGTTCCTTCACTTAAAAGCTCATCTCAGTGATAGAACTTAAACCGGTAGAAAAACCTAGCTTCAGTGCACTCACTGCTTAAAAAGTCCTAGCTTAAAACTACCCAGGAACAGACTTTTCCCATTAGATCAAAATTAATAGATAGAAACAGTTGCAGTCTAGTGGGAAAATATTCATCAAAATGCACATCATCTGCGCATCATCTGCAATCTGCATTATCTACCCAACAAGCAATAAGGGCTCTCCCCGAATCCCTGCAGTCTGTCAAGTAAACAGTTAAAGGCTATTTGTTTTCAAAAGGGAGATTGATTCATCAGATCAAATGTATTACTTAGAATCCTCATCCAAAAGAATTCTAAATTATTGTATCTACCTCCCCCCTCACCAGCATCTTATTTAAATTCATTCTTAAACACCAAAAAAATAAAAAAAAGGAATACACATTTTAGATTAAAATCCAGGAAGGTTTCATTCCAAAATGAGAATTTTCATGTTAAAAACACCAGAAACCACACAAAGTTCTGATTTTTTCTTATGCAATTGTAAATTAAACTCAAATGCATTTAAAAGAATTGGCACACATAAATCATTTCCAAGCTTGTGAATTTATATGCTAAGACTCAAGCACGAAGGAATTTTTAGAGACAAATTATGAACAGGGTGGATAAAGTTATCTGGATCCAACAACAGCCACTTGAACCAGAGCCTAAAACGTCAACGAAACCTTTAGGGAAGTTTGAGACACTTGGATAGACAGTCTAAAAAATATTTGTATCACTGAATACTTTTTAATTTCTTTTTTTTTCTGGAAGGAGCGGAGTAGGAAATACCGTTGTTAATGCATTTCTGAATGAAAACAGGAGTGACCAGGCGGCTTGTGGGAGCGCTCCGTCCCGTGGGATACGGACACCCCTGAGGACCCGGACAGGCACCAGCGCTCCAGGTGCCTTAGGAACAGTTAGGTTGAGGGTCAGCTACCAGCTGCATTTCTAACACAACTCAAATACGACCCGATAGAAGTCCCATCAAACACATTCTGGTTTTAGGACCGCTGTAAGGTTCAGGCTTTGCACGGTCCCTGCAGCGACACAGGAACGGCGCACTCACCGGTGTAGACGAATCGGCCCGGAGCACCTTTGCAGAACTGTTTGGATTTGTAGGACAGAGTCACCTCCACAACCCCCGGGATGTGCCGCGGCGGCGTCTGCACTCGGATGGCGTGGGGCGTGATCAGCTGCAGAAATCACGCAGAAAACACGTTTTGAGTCGAGGTGGCGCGACGCGCCCGCAGCCGCGCACAACTACAACAGCAACTCAATTCTACTCATCCT
>JAUBNY010000073.1:4445787-4450787 GCA_032275445.1 Crypturellus soui | reverse complement strand
TTAGTGACGGTTGCTAGGCAAAACACACACCTACTTTGGGTGCATACGAACGAGATAAACAATACGTCATGGGCCATAATGACTCCTGCGCTCAGGGCGACCTTTAATTATTATATTTTTGTTCTCTTATACCTTAGTTATTAATGCAGAAAAACAAATTAGTGTGTGTGTGGGGGGGGGCTGTGTGACTGCAGCAGACTCATCAACTGTTTTCCATTTTTTGATATCGAGATCACATTTCCTTCTGATAATTATTGCTTGCCTCATCCATTTTTCTGGGTGTGCGCTGGAAAGCGTTGTTTGAAACATAAAGTGACAATGATTATATTAGCAGCTTACTGCTCAGTTACTCCTTCGGGTGTTTAATTCTGTTAGTGGGAAAAGCCATGGTCCTGTCCCCACCTGGAGGTCCCACAGCTCCGGAGCGCAGCCCCGCGCTCGGGTTGGTCATGGGGAGGTTTCTAACGGCAGAGCTCGTGCAAACCCTAGTTCTTTAAAAACCAAAGTGTGTTTGACCTAAATGCACTCAGTTTTATTAGAAGTGAGTTACTTGAGGGTCGCTGTGGGTGTTGCATGTTACAGCAGAGCGATACTCAAACCCAGCCGGTTCCCCCGTGCTTTGGGAGCGCGGCCGCGTGCCCGATCCCGGGGGTGCGGAGACCCTCTCCACGCTCCTCCTCGCCCGGACTATCTTCTCCCAGCAGTTGGGGCCAGGAGGAGGCAATCACACCGAGCCGGGCTGAACAAAACCGCTTTGCGCTGTGTTTCCCATACCCCGGCCCACGGCGGCAACGCGCAGCGCGGCCGGCAACAGGAAACTGAGCTCACTGCAAATTCCTTGCAGATTCGGTCATGTTTTTAACCGTCCACTTAAGCTTGCGTACATAACCTGAGACCGTACCTCTGGATCGAGGAATATGGCAAGCCAAAATAAAATCAAATCAAATTAAATAGCGAGAAAAAGCTGCAAGCAAAACAAGGCTGAAAAAAAAAAAAAAAGGAGAAAGATGAAAAATTGGTTGTGACTGCAAAACTTTAAGTATTAAATAAAGAAAGAAGTCCAAAGCAAATTCAAAAGAGGCCGTATTCTGGTTGAAGGGTTGAGAGGTACTAATGGACTTTTTTAATGGGTGGTTTGATAGATGAAGAATGAAATCATGTAAAAGTAGATGTAGTAGTGTATCAACATAAAGTATGGTGCGAAAAAAGCATTGCAAATAAAAAAAGACATGTAAATGTGTGCCTACCATTTTCCAGATAAGAAGGGGCCGTACCTTCTGAGGGGTCAAGGCGGCGAGCCCGCCTCCCATGTTTGGAATTGTTGTGTACAAACATGTTGTCGGAGACAGCCAGAACGTGGCCATCCACATTGACTGTTGTTGATACAACAACCTGGAACAGAGAGAGAGGAAAAAAAAAAAACAATTAAAAACCTGCGTGTTTTCAGAAACGCAGATAAAAAGCGGCTCTCTTAAGACAAGCGAGTTCACAGGCTGGTACTTCTCCCTTTGAATGCGGTGAATGACAAGCAGGAGCACATCTTTGTTTCTGTGGCTAACGCGGGTGATTTTTAACTCACAATTGTTTCTGTTCAGAACCTGCTACACTAATTAGACTTTAATCTCCTATTATGCTAACAAATGAATTCAATTCAGGGAAATATTCTTCTAGCCATTAGTTTCAGAAACACCCCTCTAGCCACTCATTTTAAAAGCTGCTGTTTTGATTGATCTGTTGATATATTGATTAGATAGTTTATCTAATTAAAATTTGTTCACTTGAGACTGTCTTCAAATGAAGGGTTGTGAGGATTCCAAATAAAAAAGCTTAATAAATCAGGAACCATCGTAACTCCCCATTTTTTCTTCAGCAAATGATCTCCAGGTCAGTTTTACAATTACATTTAATGTCTGATAATGAACTTTTTTGCATCTGAAAAGGCTGAGTTGAATATGAATAGTGAAAGTGTTTTCAATCCGCGACAAGTATCCCCTCTCAAGTTCATTTGGATGGTGATTGACCCTGGTATGTCAATGGAATTTCCTCCTTTATTTTTGAGTGAAAGGCTCCTATTCTTGTGGCCAGGTTCAGAGTCCGGCCATAGGAGAGATGATGGATAGGGCCTTCTTGGGCTTCCAGCTGCTTCTTAGTGCAAAACGGGGAAGGAACATATGCAAAATGCACAACCTTCCTGCTAAAACACCTACACAAGGGGCTTGTGAAATACCCTCCGGAAATGATACTGCGCGAACGCAAGCCAGAGAGGAAATTATAAAATGTGCGTGTGCTTGTGTGCAACACAGCTTCATACGCTGCTTGTTACTGTCCCGAACAGACATCTACATCCTAGTTAAATACCCCGGCACAGCCGTCGTGGTGCCGGTTCGGGATTTTCTAAATGAAGAATCCCTGGGGCATTTTCTTGCTGGTTTTGTTAGTCGAGTTCTTGCAGTCAGTGGCCAAGTCAGGCTACTCGGCCTTTTCAAGCACACTAGTGGTGGCAGCAAAAGCCGGCACAAATTTGTGTTTTCACCTCCTGGTTAACTTACTTGTGGCTGTAACAAAAATGATTTTCTCGCAACAGCTCTTATGCCAAATAGATTAAAAAAATGAAGGGGAAAACTATTCTGCTTCTGCGCAGAGCTAGTCCAAGGCACCAGAGGGCAATTCCTGCCTGTGTTTCGGATCCCCTCTGGTCCCGTTTGGTATTCCCAGCCCGTAATTAGCTCTCGGCCCACGGGTGGACGTTTCCACTCTCGTCCACGTCCGCTCCGGAGCGTGCCGCGCGTGCAGACTCGCCCGAGCTATCGCCGTGCCACCGGGCATCTGCTTTCTCCTCTAATGAGATTTGCAGACCTCAAGAATACCGCGGAACGCACAAGTGTGGTTTTCAGCGCCGGTTTCTGCATTTGGACCCTAGAACACGGGGTATGGAAAAGGCAGAGAAAGGCGAACATAGAAATGACAACTATTTTTGTTCTGTCATGTATATATAGGTCAGTCACCAGGGGAAAATAGTGTAGTTCAGCAAAAGAAAGCAGACAAGCTGTGTTTTGTTATCTCGGCTTATTGCTGCAGCGCACCTAAAGGACGGTGCTGAGAGAGGGAAACCAGTTAATATTGTTCAAGATCTGACACACCGTTAAGTCCAGTTAAACCTTCTGAGAGGCAGGGAGCTTAGCGAGAGACCCAGGAAAGTCCTCCTGGTTCTGCTGGCTCCACCGCCGACCACGAGATCACTCGTGACTGATGCTTCATTTAGTCATCGGTGAGACACAGAGGACATTTCCACTCATTCCAGGTTTGACCTTCTGTTCTGCTCAGATGGATCAATATCACCAACGCCACGTGAGGCCGAGAGGCATGAAAAATGGGAGCTTGGCTCAATTGTTCTGAAGAAATATTTTTCCCAGCTACAGATCTTTCCTGTTGGCTGGTTCAAGGGTTCTGGCTGCACCGGTTGGTCGGCTGTGCGTGAAAACAGATGTCACATGTTTTGCTACCAGCTTTAACCACAAGATATTCTTCTCAAATCTTAGAAAGTTTTGAACAGCTCAATGGTAGTTGGTCGCTTGTTAGTAAATATGAATCATTTTGAAATAATTTGAAATAAAAAAAGATATATTTCTTAATAAGCATTTCAAATGACTCCTAATACGAAGGAAATCATTTGTCCAACAGGTCTTTGTGTAGTGTTATGATTCACCACAGGGTATTTCAAAAGCTGCAGGAGGAAAATGAAGTATTAAACACTTTCTGAAACAGCTGGAATAAAAATACGCGGGTTGAACGACCACTGCTGGATCTGCAAGTTGTGTGATCAGGAGAACTACAGTGTGAGATCCAAACTCCCCTGCCCTCCACGGCTGCTTTTCTGCTGTTTAATACAAATCTGATGACCCTCAGACCCGTGTGTAAGAAGTTCTCTACAGGTCTCAGCATCTTCAGGGCTACAATGAAACCAGCATGAAGGAACCGTCTACTATTGACCTTGTTGAGTCCCAAGAACAAGCATTGAAGTTAGGAGGGAAAATGTAAAATATTGCTAGCACTTTTTTTGAAAGATATACAGCATCGAAACTAAACTAAACAGAAGCACTGACATTATATTTTCAGGAAGAAAAGTTCACAATTGAGCAACGTGAATTTTTGTACTCATATATCGTTTGTCTTTTAAGAACGTCTCTGTACCTGGAATCTCCGCATATCTCGTGGGTTTCCT
The DNA here is from genome assembly GCA_032275445.1 of Crypturellus soui. Taxonomy (NCBI): domain Eukaryota; kingdom Metazoa; phylum Chordata; class Aves; order Tinamiformes; family Tinamidae; genus Crypturellus; species Crypturellus soui. The sequence continues at coordinate 4,446,565 of JAUBNY010000073.1, read as the reverse complement.
GCATTCTTCAAGCAGTTCTGATTGCACTTGAGGAAAAACTTTAGAAAGAATCTATAAAAACAGAAAATTGAAATCTATTAGATTCATCAAAATGTAAATCCAATTAAAAGAAGTTTAATAAAATTTATTCATAAATAGTTACACCCAAAAGAATACTGGTCGTGAAATATTGCTTTCCTATTACTTAATGAACTTGTTTTAAAGCATAAGATCTCTGTCACAAACAGAACACTACTGCCAGGGAAAGGTAAATTTATATTTTTAATTTTTCAACAACTATAAATGTATTGACTCCAGGCCATATCCTGAGCTGTTGTAAATCGGTGTGGGAAAGTTGATTTCGATGAGTCACTGACTTCAAAGGCAATGACTTACACCGGGGGAGAGTTTGTTGCTATTTATTTAATAAGTTTTATTTTTCACAATGCGGATCAGCAGTAACGACCTCTCTGTCGAGAAACTCCCAGGTAATGAAGGATGAGTCCTCTGGAAAGCTCTTGGCTTCGCCTCCGGTTCAAAGGGACTCGATCCAAGTCCTGCTGTCTGCAGCGAGAGTCCAACAGGGATCTGCCCGGGAACGCCCCTGGCACTCCGTGTTTAAACGCATGGAGAACACGGAGAAGGATATCCTGTTTTCTGGCCATTTCACCCATTCCCAGCCTCGCACTGCGAGGAGCCACGCTCCTCAGGACACAGATCCGGCTGGTTTGAGCGGAGCGGCGAGCGGGAATTATTCAGGACTAGAGGACCCCGTGGAGGCTCTTCCCCAGAGCGCAGC
>JAUBNY010000073.1:4417086-4424586 GCA_032275445.1 Crypturellus soui | reverse complement strand
CTGCGCCAGACCCTGCGCTTCGTGAATCCAGAACCAACTCCAACGCACGCTCGTCTCCGAACCGTTTTCCTTCACCAAAACAGCGAAACATTTAGCCTTGTGCTGTACGCAAGTTGTCCAACAACAACCTCTGATTTCCGACTGATTTGCTTGTTAGTCTTTACTGTCTGATACACAATTTATGAGCAGAAATGATATGTTATGAATTGCAAATGCAGCCGTGCAATTATTTATTTGGCGGCGGCGGCGGAGGATGCCGGGTTGCCGTCACGTGGCTCCACAGCGAGGTCCTCCCGCGCGAGGCCGCTGACCGGAGCCTGCACCTCCTGCTAGAAACGCAGTGAAACCCCATTTGTGTGGCCCCAAAGGGACATCTGTGTCACTTAATGGGGTTTTTGGGGGTGTTTTGAGAGCCACGTCCTCCTCTCGTTGTGTTGCCCAAGGAAACAACGAGGAGGTTGTGGGGAGAGGAGCCTCCATTCGCCCCGTCCTCCCGAGCCTCCGTCAGGCCGCTCCCTCCTCCTTGATTGATGCTTTTCTCCAAGTTGTCATTAGTTAAATTAATTTCCTTGCAAAGACTGTGGAATAGGGGTCCACGAAGGGAAATCTTATGAGACTGTAAAAATAGACTATAAATTGGAGGAAATTCAGATGCGTTCCTTGCTCTTGTCATCACTGCAGAGAAACACTTTAATTTGATAAGAATTTCTCAAGAGAAACTTTAAATTAACTTAGATTTAGCTATGTTTGAGGTATAGCAATTCAAAGCAACAAAATAAATGACTCTTTGCTGACTCGGGTGTTTCTACGTTCATGCTTCTCTATGTTCTTTTTTATTTTCTGCTCAGGCTAAATAAATGCCAATATTCACCTTGAAAGAGTCATCATAAAGTAACTCCCGTGGGATATAAAAATATACTTCTCTCATCCTCCATCCAAACAGTGTCAGATGAAGTTAAAAGACATGGTAAATGTGCTAAAATCTGCTTATCTGATTTTTTTCAGCAGAACTGAAGAGCCATCGCCTCACCTGCCAAGCTGCACTGCACAAAGTGCACTGCTCTACACTCATATATATTGAGAAAGGGGCAGCGAGCTCCTCGGTATGCAAAACTCTGCTAAAAGCACATATATTAGGCATTACTACTGCCTAGGTCGGCTCCAGGGTACCTGCGTTGAAAGGAATCAACAATAAAAATATTATTTCAAGAGGCCTATTTAAAACTGAGCACTGCGGTTTACACAGTTACATCCGCCTCGGTTTTTGGGGAGAATTTGCACGTGTGGAAATAAGGAAACTGCCCCAAACGCAGCGCCTTGCTGCTTCGTAGTCAAGAACCGGGCAAGCTAAACTCTGTATTTTTGTGTGCAAGAAACTGGCAAAGGAGGGAGCCAGGGAGACATGTGCTGCAACCGGGCGCAAGGCAGAGGGAAGCAGAAAACGCGGTTTAAAAACCAGTTATTGGTGGCGAACGGGCAACGAGAGCGGGGCCTAATTCCAAGCAAGGAACTTCCCTCCCACGGTGCATTCTTGGGTAACATCCCGAGGATCTGTCACTTTTAGTTTGTAATTTTGTAGGGTTATTTAAGTATTTTATTGAAAATTTGTGAAGGATATCTTGCAAACCTTCGTCGAAAAATATTTATTCCCCGTTTATTTCAGTGGAAATGAAGCTCTGTCTGCAGATAACTTGAAACCTGTGCTCCGATAAGACATATATCTTTAATTATTCATTATTACTCTTATTGGTATCTTATATTGCCCTTAACAGCAAGGGAGGTATCTGCTCCATCCGAGTTTTAGGAATAGCTCTGTGCACAGCAGAGGCAGTGACGGAAGCAACGAGAACGCAGACGTTGCCTTAAGAACTGCCAGAACACGATGTTCCACCAGCGCAAAACGCCGTTTTGACAGGAGCGCTCGGGCTCCTTCCCGCTGTTTTGCTGTATTTATCATTATCGTTGAGGAGCTGCTCGCCCTATAGAATCCGTGCTGTTCCCAGAGGAGAGGATTCCTCCCGGAGCTGCAAACGGGCTCTCCGTGGGGTGTTTTGGGGATCGGGCGCTCGCGCGGGTGCAAACTCAGGAGCAGGGCGCTTGGAGAGGCCTGGCCGGGTCCCCGCTGCTCCTACAGCGCGGGCTGCAACCGAGGGAGCTGCGGATCTGTGTTTATCTTTAATCAGTCTGTAATTCTTATTTACCAAAACACACATTAAAGTGTATCGCGACAGCCATAGCGCAGTCCGGGAGCGCCTCAAGCTGGAGTCTCCGTTTTGTTCCGTGCATTTGCAGGATGCAGCAGGCCCTGAGCAACGGATTGACCCATCCTGTCCATGGGTCTCCCGTTCCAGCGGGAAGCGGAGGATTGGGCGCCAGTCCATCCCGTGCACTAACCACATGGCCGTGCTCTCCCAACAGGAGCGAGCCAGGACAACGGCTGCCTGCGAATTCCCGGCCAGCACCGGCCTCCATGGGGAAAGGGATCCTTGTCACCCCATGGGAGCGGTGGTGACCGTCCCCGGGGCTGCCCTCGGCCGCCATCCCGACACCGGGGCTGCTACCAGCCCAAAACCATCAATATCCCCAAAAAGGGATATAAAAAAAGGAGAGCAGGAAGCAGAGTGAAGGGCACTGCAAGGCCCAAGGCTCCAGGGCACGGCCCTTTTCCAGAGCCGGATGAGCCAACGCGCTCCATGCGGATCGAGCGCGGAACATCTGGACTCTCGTAACTTCCACGCATTCCCTTAATTGCAGTTTTGAATGAAACTGCCATAAAAGATGTCTCAAGAATTCTGATTTTAACTGTCTGGATGAGCTGCAACGTACGCTCCTCTCATTCGTCTTAATTTTATTTCACGATCGCTAACCGTAGACACTACTTCGGAAATATTTGGAATTTAGTTTTAATTGTACAGCTTTCAACTCACGCCACATTTCTCTTTGTGTTGAAAGCATCACGGTGATTTATCCTCATTATTGTGTAAATAGGTTTCGGCAGTTCTCAGTAAATAAAACAAAGAGTGACAGGAGGAGAAGGGGGAATTTGCTTTCCTACCAATTAGAGTAGCCTTAGGCAGTACTTTTAAGAGGAGATAAATCCTGCAAATCACTAAAATGATCCTGTCACATGCACCAAATATTAAAATCACACAGCGGCGCACTTCATACAGTTTGCTTTGGTCTAATGAGTTGGGGTGGGCTCCGTCGCGAGGTTTGCATCTCGCGGTTGGGGACTGCTGATTGACAGTGAAGATCATGCCCAACTGCAGCTCCCCAACCAGTAGGGCCAGATGGAAAATCACAATTCATGTTTAATATGCAGTTTTTCAGCTAACGAAAATTCCCAAATTGTCTCCTCACCTCCTACCTGAATTTTTTTTTTCCCATAATAAATGCAAAATATGCTTCATATTAGCCAAGGCTGCTTTTTCGCCCTTCCAGCAAGTTATTAAAAAAAAAAAATCCTGTATAAATGATCCCTATTAAGTGAACAACCTGTTAACTTCTTCAATTATGTAAGTTCTCCGAGATTAACAGACAAGTTCACCCAACATCTGCTGTCACCCTCAGACACCTTCCAACGCGAGCAGTACGTCAGGGGGAAATGGGCTTGCCTATGAGGAAGGCACTTTCCAAGCACTAAACAAACGCTTTGTTTTACTCCTTTACCAAACGCCACTAAATTTTCCGTCCTGTGTAAAGACACCGCCAGGCTCCTAGAGCATCCTGGTAACGGTGCCGTAGCTCACTTGGTGCTTGCCTTTACGGCAGCGAACGGGATCACGTAAGTTTTCCTACGAAGGGCTTTTTCTCAGGCACTGAAGCAAAATCCACCGCTGCGGTGCCCTGTATGGACCGAGGAGATGGTGAATATCAAGCACTGCATATGCTCTACCAGCAGCGTATTGCACGGTGCTGCCCGAGCCCTGGTGCTGCTATAGCCGCCCGTGTCCTATTTTCAATTATTATCTCCGCGCGCTGCTCTCCTGCAGCCGGGTTTTACACTCTGACATTTATACTTAGGATATTGAGCAATGATTGTTACCTTGTTCCAGCATTTTTTTGTGCGATGCTTTATGAGAGTGGAACGAAATGTATGACAGGAACCCCAGTAACCCGAGACCCTGGGTCAGTAATGTATTAAAACAAAACAAGACACACATGGCTCCGGCACAGCAAGAAATCATGCAGGAATGGGGGCTCGGACAGGCTGAGATAAAGAAGGGCTACCTAACAGCTGCAATTATAGCCCGCGTTATACGAGTCCATCCATTACTGCGCGGGGCCTTGACAAATTACCATAAACGCCAAACGAGAGCAGCCGTGGAGTCATTTAGCTTCGTGCTGGACATTTGGAAAGTTGGGGCATCTAAATGTATCAGCAAAACCTAATTAATTCATCAGCGCTGTTGCTGGTATCATGATTTTGAGTCTTTTCTTTTTTTTAATGTAAAAAACTTCCTCCAACTGAACAACTGGAAAATTATGATTATTGTAGTTAGAGAAGAGCGTCATTGATTTGTATTCTTATTCAAAATATAACAACACATCAATTTGTAAATCTCCGCAAATAAACAGTTGCTTGCGCCATCTTTTCCCAGTATTGATTTACAAATATTAGAATATACGGCTGCACATTATGGCTAGCGCACAGGCAGAACATCTGCTCTGCTCGGGACGCAGGATGGAGCCGGATGGATGAACGCGGCCTCGGCGGGTCCTCCGCTCCCTGAAGATGGGCAGCGCCACGACCTGCACAGGACACATCACCCACCTTGGGGGTACTCAAGAAACATCACCCTCTTGGAGACGTTTTCCCTGCATTCAGGTATCCCAAACGGAGACCTTTGCCCTTCCAGGGGGCGAGATCCCCGGTCCCGTTCTCCTCTCCAAAGCTCCTCTCCGCCTTTCCCAAGGTTTTGCTCCAGCATCTGCCCCACGTCCCGGTCACCGCAGAACCCAGAGCGCCCACGGTCCTTCAGGGCCTGGTTCCGAGTCCCAGAGTCACAGGGGGCAGAGGGTGGCAGGGAGCACTGGAAATACCTCCGAGCCCTGCTCCAGCGGGGACACCCAGCAGGGGCTGCTGCCCACCGGGACCCGTCGCTCCCGCGCGCAAAGCTCCAGGGTCCCACGCAGGACGCTCCGGAGAGGAGGATGCAGCTCGGGAAAACCACGTGGCCCCTGCCCAGCCCGAGATCTGCTCATCTGGACCAGAAATGCGGGAAAGAGCAGGGCCAGGAACAGTATCTGGGGCTCGTTTCAACAGCAGGAACCGCCGGCACCAGCAGGTTCCTCCTCGGACACTAAGGTCAGCGCGGGCAGCAGCGGAGCACACGGAGCAGCTGAATCACGAGATGGGAGAGGTAAAGGTCTATCCCAGCGCCAAGGACACACCAGGCAGCTCCACTCCTGCCAACGTGGTGACCGTGTCACCTTGTCACCGTGTCACGTCCTGCCGGGCCACCTCCTGCCTTCCACCCCGGGGCACTTCGCCCTCCTCCGCAATTCCCATCTCCTTCCTGCGTCCTGTGGGTGGTTCCCACACCACGCGAGGCAGGAAGAGCCACGAGGGAAAGAAGTCATGGCCGGGCACTCAGATTCATTATTGACTTTCTCTTGGTATCAATTCTCCGGAGGACGGGGGATACTGGAGATATTGGATATATATACCACATTTCCAGAGGACAGTCTGATTTGTTCAGTCTTCTGCACCTCTGACTGTAGGTACAATTAATTGGAATCATCGCCCGACACTTTTTTGGAAAAAAAGATGTTAAATGGAAGTCGAGAGATGTGAATTAAGTGTTTTCTGAAGCAGCACGGGCGGCCGCGGGGGCTGCGCTCGACGCTGAGCCCCTTCCTGGCACCGGGTCACTGCCCCTTCCTTCACCTAAACCGGGATGCACTAAAAATGCACCGTTTTATACATCCCCGTGTATAAAATTCCACTAGAGATACGACTATCGCACGGGCTGCATCACTGAGGCAAGGCCACCAAGGTGCTGCCCACAACAAATTGTTATCTTAGGTGGGGTTTTTTTTTTGGATCAGTTGCTCCCTGTTTTATTCCCCAATAAACGCGAGTCCGTGGCACAAATCGATCTGAAATCCTGGAGCTGGAGCTACGCGTGCGTCCTGCTGCTCGGAAGGGAGTCCCCGGAGGGGCCGGGGAGCCTTCTCCTTCCCCGCGCTCCTCGTGACGTCCCCATTTTCCTCCTCCGGAACGTCACGTCCCAGCAGTGCAATTCCTGGTTTGTGCCTCTGCATCCCTGCTCCGTGCAAATCCAGGGACGGTCCTGCCCGCGGAACCAGGGAGAGCTGCACGGGAACCGCGACGGGCGAGACACCGCGCAGCGCCACGCTTTTAATTAATTGAATATTCAAATGCTGTGCGGGATTCGGGATTGATTCCTGCGCTGATTTCCGCAGGATGATTTACATAGCGGCTGAGTATAAATTTAAAATAATTTGGGCTGAATGGTCCTTACTAGAATAGATGGCCTCAAGAAAAGGGTGGAAAATAAAAGTAGCTTTAGTCAGAATCTAAGCAATTTGCTGCCAAATACAAGCAGCATTTCCCCAGATTATAATTTACACTGTATTAACTGTCAAGAGTACTTTTGAGAAATATAGATAACAATTCAGATGCAATCGATAGGGAGTGACAGTTGATTTTAAAGCTTAATGCAAGACAAGAAAGAAATGACTGGGGTATCAGCTCTGGAAGAATAAATTTGTTTTGTATTTGATTTTTGTGTTAAATTTATTACTGCCAAGAACAGCTCTCTTTCAATAATATTAAGAACAAGATTGTGAAATTGCAACGTGTTTGTCTCCCACAGTTTTCACAGCATATCCAATATAAAATGATGCCCCTTCTCAGTACTATAAATAGATCAAATTAAACTGCTATATACATTCCTTTTCTATCTACACCGTTTAAGTAAAGTGCAGGAAAAAAACTCTGCAAAATCCCAAACTTTTTGTGTAATTACCATTCCGGGGTGCAATAATTCACCCCAGGGAGGGGGAATCACCCTGGAGAACATTAGCTGCCTCCATCACTGCGGTTTCTGCCGCGTGTGCTAGGATTTTCCCCTCGGAGCAGCCCCATCCCAGGCAGCAGCAGCCTCTGCCCGTCATGTGCGAGTGTCTGACCCGCAACGGCCCTCCCAAATGCTGGAAAACCATTTCCCTGCTTCCCGGCTCTGGCACGCTGCTCGTTCCGCCTGCAGCCGGGCTTGCCCGCGCGCCGGGAATGAAATGATGGGACCTGCCACGGCTCAAACTTCTCCATTCCCCTCACTCGTGACATGATTGATTTCCCTCCGCGCGCTCCGGCACGGGACTGCATCCCTCCTTCCCTTGCCTTCCCTTGCCTTCCCTTGCCTTCCCTTCTCTTCCCTTGCCTTCCCTTGCCTTCCCTTGCCTTGCCTTGCCTTGCCTTGCCTTGCCTTGCCTTCCCTTCCCTTCCCTTCCCTTCCCTTCCCTTCCCTTCCC
>JAUBNY010000073.1:4402824-4413514 GCA_032275445.1 Crypturellus soui | reverse complement strand
CGCGGGGCGACGCGACGGGGGCTGCAGGCGCCGTCCGCACGGACGCGGCCTCCCCGTCGCCCTCCCCGCGCTTTGGGATGGTGCGAGGAGGGGGAATTTGCCCTCACTGAGCTCCACGTCCTCTGCGGCGCTCCGGAGCCGGCCCACGGCAGTCTGGAGGTGCTGGTTAAAACAATAACTGCAGGGATCCTTTTCACATCTTTGCTAGTAAAGATGCTATACTTAGCCATTTTGATACGAGTAAATGACTCCTACTGAATTGTTATTTTTAAGGGTTTTTTCTAAAATACCCACGTAAGCTTTAGCGGAGCTATTTTTTTCAATATATTCAAATAAGGCTGCAATAAAATCGCAGGAAATCCATTCTGAATGTGGTAAACAGAAAGCATTTTGCAAAGTGGCCGCCACACAACGTGCTGCAGGGCCCTGGCACCCTCCGTGCTGTGGGCACCGGTCCTGCCGGGCTGCTCCGCTGCCCCAGCTCCATCCCTGTCCCGCATCGCCCGCACGGGATGCCCCCGGCAGCTCTTTGTGCTGAGCAGGAACGCTTGGATCCAGCAGAACCACACACACAACTCCCAGGCTGCCCGTACCCGGCACTGCTTTGCCAGAAAACAAGCTTGAAGCGTGCACAAAAATGCCAGGCATGCCGAGCGCCGGCGGCCTCCAAGAGCAGGGCTAGATGACTTCAACACATGGCCGGGGTTAAGAAATACGAAGAAAATTTCTTAAGCTTCACTCCCTGCTATCAACAGTTTGGAATTTACACTCGCGCTTTACATCATTACCCCAGTCGTTCACAGCTTTTTAGGGCCCTAATGCAAACCACATGCGGGCGCGGGCGCTGCAGGGCCGCGGGCGGCACCGGCTGCTGCGGGTGGGAAACCCGGGGTCTCCGAGGGGAAAGAGCAACAAACAGATCTCTTGTCTGCAGAGCGCAACCCCGAGCATTTTTCATGCATTGTGGGCTCCTCGGGAAGCAGCAAGCTGTTTAAAAAAAAATACCTGGCCCAAATTGAGCATTTGCTTGACATGATGGAAAAGTGAGTGCTATTTTCTGTTATATTGCCCCTATTCTACATCGACAAGAATATATTTTTTTTTTGCTGTTCCCAACTGATTTCACAGTAGTGAACTCCGTTTATGAATTATCTGACACATTTCTTGCAATTCTTCTGACAACAGTGCTCAGTGGAAATTTCAAGGCACCTCTCTTCTGACAAGTAGAAATATCAATATTTGAATAAATTGTGGATTTTAAACTTCTCACTCTGATGCACCACAGCAAGGAAGACTGAATTTTTCTTTTACTGGGTCTAATCCCCTTGAGCCTAAAGGAAGAAATCTGTATGCAGCGTTTCATTACAAGAAAGCTGTACTGAGTGACATTTGAAGCACACATCTAAGTCGACCTGATGAAGTTTACTTCCTTCAAACAACAAATAGCAGCTTTGTATTATTTCCCCTTCTTGGGGGGAGGAAAGAGAAAAAAAAAAGCCGAAGCATGATGTCTGAGCAAAAAGCCGAAATGTTGATTCACAAATTGACAGGCCAATCTTTAAACAAATGTGTTTCTTGGGGGAAAAATGCAGCTTTGTTCAAGCTGAGCATTTTTCTTGTGCCTGACAGAGGCATTCGGGGCTGATTAGAAGGAACTTGTTAGGGTTCTGTCTCAGACACTCTGACTCCACTTTTTAACAAGCATGCAAAGAAAACAACATAAAGATAACAAAACATTGTCATTACCATCTACGGGCTCTATTTTGGCCCTTTTTAACGCTCGCTCTCTGCGTTTTCCCCCACTCATCTTGCACGCTGCAGCGCGGGCGCAGCGGCTGCGCGGTATTTAGGGCCCTGGCGTAATATTGCGCGTGAGCGGCGGGATGTGCCGGCTCTGGCAGCTCCCGCTCTCCATCCCGGCGCTCTGTGTAGCGTTACAGACGGTGGGTGACTCCAGAACAGGCAAAACGCAGGCAGTAGCAGCAGGAGTGACGCGCGGGGCCGGTTTCCAGGCGCGCTGCCTCGCGGGAGCGCTCGGAGCCGCAAGCCGGAGGGGCAGGATGGGCTCCCTCGCACGGTGCTCCCACAAACATCATCGAAAGCGCCTGCTGCATCGCTTAGCCCTGTCCTCGCGTTTCCTCCCAAGCATTCCCTATCTCTTCGCGTCAAGGGAGGAGAAGGCGGCGCGGACTTGGCGCCAGCATCAAACGAACGCGTTTCCGTTCCTTGCACAACCCGGGCAGCGCGGGGCTCTGGGGCTCTTCTCCCGGCTTTACCAAGACACTCGTCTGCAGTCACAAAACAGCGTTGTCTGACGGGACGAGAAACCCGCTCTGAGCAGAGACCTCAAATAGATACCCCAGGCCGGGGCTGCGGTGCTTCCAAGGGGCCGCGCTCGTGTGCCGTACGCGCCTTCCCCACGGGCACCCCTCTGAACACTGCTAAGAAAACACTATTTAAGTCAAAATAAAAGGGAAAAATATGGATATCTGGTTGGGAAGGTCTGTCCTCATCTGAGAGCTGGTGTTAGCACATTCTGCTGGCCAGGAGCACCTAGAGGGTATGGAGGTTCCATGGGAAGAGGAGCAGCAACTCAACTCAAAGCATGGACAGAGCCATCAGACCTAGGACAGGGTTTTAATCAAGAGTAATTTATTGCCAATGTTGGCTGCCAGGTTCGCACTGTTCAGTAAGACCAGAAATCTACTTGAAATGTTTCTTGTTGAAAGCCAAGGCCATTTTGAGGGGCACTTAAGTGAGCAAGGGCAGCGGACGGAGCTACGGGATGGGACAGGGGATCCTCATCACCTAGGGGGTAACAGCGTCACCTGGTCACACTGGGAGAAGGGAGGAACCGCAAAGCCCCAGTGAAGTCCCCAGGGCACTGATGAGGCCCCTGCTCCCATCCAAGGCTGCAGGAGAGCCCGGAACGGCGGGCAGGAGGGGAGGAGAGGAGCCCGGCCACGAGGAGGCACCGGGAACCTCCTGGGAATGCGGCGGAGGTCCCCGCCGCGCTGGGCGTCCCAACGGGACACAGCAAGGGCCTTCCAGCACTGACAATAAACCCTAGTGTGCCTCAGCGTGGCAAGAAAGTGAAGAACGGGAATAAATGGCAGCTCTTCTGTGCGGATAAGTGAAACTTGCCTTCCTGCTGTTGGGAATCCTCCTGCTGAAAGTCTGGTATTTGGGGGAATACCCTAACCGTAAGCAAAACGCTTTCAGGAAGGCTCTCTGAAGGTCTCCAGTAACTTTTCTGTAGGTTAGGGACAACTCTTTGCAGTACCCTAAAGTATGGATAGGCAGGAAAAGAGCAACCTGCGTTTTTTTTTTGTTTGTTTGTTTGTTTACCTTTTTGCCACATTTCCAGTAAGACATGTTATCGACCAGTACTCTTGGTTAAAAACTACGTATTTAGGTACTCACACTAATTCATATATATAATGCAAATGGTTACTTTCTCCTCTTTTCCCTTAGGTCAAGGGAGACAAGCATCTTGCAGAGCTCGCCCTTGCCCTTTATATTCCCTCTTTTGTCCCTTGCACGCACACAAGGAAAACAGAGGGGCCTCCCAGCTCCTGTAACGAGAGCAAGGAACAGGCCCAGGAACAGGCCCAGGAACGGGCCCTGCTCAGCAGATCCCCAGCTCCACATGCGACCAATTCCCCCCTGGAGCAAAGATCCCAGGAGACTGCGGAGCCACCCGGCCTCCCCTCGTCACACCAGACCAGCCTCTTGTCTCCTACATCCCTGCCCAAAATGAGGGTGTAGGAAGAGGCCTAACTTGTTTGGGAAACAAACAAACAAAAAAAAGAAGCAACTGAAACCAGAAATGGGGCTCCCGTTCTCAGCCTTATGAAAGACGGTAAAACTAGTGTAAAATCAGTGTAAGTTAATTGACTTTCCAATGGTAATTTATGCTAATGAAGGTTCTGGTCCATAGTTTTCACCTGGGAACTCAATAGCGATGAGTGATGGCTCCAATTAGTCATTATAATTGTGAGTTGCTAGAGCTAATATTAGTACAAGCGCCTGACATTGCGGGTATCTCCCCAAACTTTCCTGGTAATGAGCACCCTGCCGGAGCAGGGGACCGGCGGCTCCGCTGCGTGTCCTTGGGGCCACTGAGGAACATTTGTGCTCATGGTCCCCTCTATAAAGCACCACAGACGCCTGAGCCCGGCTCAACGCGACACTCAACTGGGTGAACGGTCAACGGTTGGGCCCTGCTCTAGCACCCACTTGACATCCTGACATCAAATGGTGTCTTGTTTGGTGGCATCCACTCTAACTGAGTATTACAACACGTTAAATAAGTATTATTTCAGTCAAAACCTGCCAACACTCCACTGTCCTCCTCTGTTTTTGTTTGGGCAATGTTTGTCTTCCAGGTTCCATCAAGACCCTTCAGATTCTGCAATAGGAAGCTCTGTGTGTTGGGTTGGGTAAATGTAGCACCTCTACACACAAATGGAGCTTCTGCAGCAACTTCAAACATGCTACATGAGTTCAAATATATTAAAAATAATCTATCGTGCTTTCCTTTATTCATTTTTAATTGATATTAAGTTTTACATTGCCTATAGATGTTGGGTTATTGCTGTGGTGAAAATTTTAAATTAGAAATAGTCAAATGTATTAAAAAAAAACAGTCTAACAGATGAGTAAATCTAAGAGATGAGTAAGTACGAGGTGGAGATGTTGACACGCACCGCAGGATTTCTGCAGTGGATAAATGTACCTAGGAGTCGGCATGATTCAGCAGGGAAGAAGCTGGTCGCAGCTACATGACAGGAGGGAGATGGGATTTGCAGCTTCAGATTTTCCAAGTTCATTTCTCCTTGCGATAAATTAGACAGTTTCTGTTTCTCAAAACTACCGATTCAGATTGCCTGCACACTCAGGTAGACATCTCTATGCTAATTTTTGCATAATTATATTTTGGTTTCCCCCACACACATATGCACACAGCAGATTTAAAAGGAGGTCCAAACAGACCATTCAAATATGATTTTATTTATTAATTAGCACTAAGCCCAGGCCTAGTTTTAGAGCAGTTTCTTTGGAAAGGTGTTTTGTTCTTCTTATTTACCTTTTGAATTAACTTCCCAGATTTTTGTGCTAGGGGAATATACTTTACTTTGGCTTAAACTGATGGAAAATGCATCAAATGTGTGTGCCTCAACTGTGCTCAACATTACCACCATTCCCCGATGATGGAGGCAATAACCACTGAAATGGGAGAAGGGAATTTGCACCACAGTGGATAGAACAGATAGGATAACTTCAGCCTTTATACGAGACTGTGAAGTGAGGATATTGCATATTACGACAAATTATCAGTTTTCAAGCCATCATTTCCACAGATGGTAACAGGTTGCCATTTTGTGAGATTTTCCAATTTATTTATGTCACTTATTCACGAATAAGAGCCTGTCCAAGGAGTTAACTGAGTATAAAAACAAAAAGAGAGAATAAACTCTAGCGCATTGGGCAGCACTTGTTGGAAGAACCTCTTCCCATGCGATCCGCAGCCGCCGCCGCCGCTCGAGCGGACACCCCGGCTCCTGCCCAGGGCAGAGGTGCCCTCGGAGCCCTCCTGCAGCACTGTGCTTGGGTCAAGACAACGGCATCGGCCAGGGGTGACGGCTCCTGCCCTTTGGGAATGACTGCGTGGAACCTCATCAAGGGGTTTGGCCTCATCCTCTTGCCAAGGGAGGCTCCTGTCCTCCACCTGCGATGAGCTTTGTAAGGGACATCACAACGTCCCCACTTCTGAGCTGCAAGATTTTCCTTTGGTGAAGCAAAATCTCAAGCTGAAAGCTAAAACCTAAACCCAAAAGCTGAGCCTACATGAGTTGAGCAGCGTAGACGTGCCCGTAGACACGCAACTCGCTCAGCAATCTACAGAACAGAGCGGTACAAGAAACAACCTGCTCACTGATGGATGTTGGAAGCTCTGGGCTGCGCTGGGTGTTTGGTAAAAAAGTCCATGCCATATGGGATACAAAAGAAGTTATACGCTTATTTTGGTCCACGATTAATACAGGAAATAAAATAATACTACAAAGTACATAACAAATCGTGACATTAATCATTTCCCATCTGTGCAGAAGAACGCAGCACAGAACCAGTATTAAGAACATAACTTTTACTTTCAGAGAATTATTTAGCTGCACTTTTATACTGCAATGAAGGAGGGATTGGTTTCCTTCCCCGAGTGCTGCTCTGGAAACGGCTATGCTGGCTCCAGGAAAAACTAACTAGATGGATGCGCACGGTCTCCATATTAAGGGACACGCTGAAATTACCCAAGGCTTTCTGGAGGGTTGCTCCACGGTGTCACAAGTATTTATATTGCAAGAAAGCTCTAAGTCAACTATGGAAAATGCAGCAAGGAAATTCTTTAAGAAGGGACGAGAAAGAACGAGAATACAGGGAGGAACAATAGTAAGGATCTGCCACGAGCCACTTGATGGTTCCACCTCAGAGAGCACTGTAATTACACAAGAGTTTTAGCCACTGAGAGATCTGTACAACGACGTACAACTGAGTGTTAAGGCTCTTATCTTTTGTAGAGGATAATTTTAGGTTGCTGTAAATAAAGATTTAGTTTTTGTCCACAAAGATTCCTTGGAAGTAAGAAACAAAGTTCTAGTTCTCAGCTTATTTTGGCAACTAATCCAATTAGCAACAGTGGTTGATAGATCAACTGAGATGAACTTGCCTGTAAATCTCATATTTACTACCTTTAGCAGCTCCCTTGCCTTTATTTTCCCTTGCTTTGGAATTCATGGTTACCTCCTCTTATTTAAGACCCTCCTTTGTTTGTTTTTCTTCTCTTTCCGTATCTCTCTGCTGCCAAAACCCCTCACTGCAGCATGTGCGTGTCTGGCACGGGGAGAAGCCAGGAGTTCCATGCTGGGAATCACCGGGAATCACTGGGAATTGCTGCTCGCGGTTCCCTGTGCCCCATCCCCGGGCTCTCACAGCTCCTGACGTCTCCCTGCTCCTTGTCCCAGCTCCCCTCCTTCTGCTCCTTCGTGCCCATCACCCTCAGCCCAGTTTCATTCCTCTTTTTTGTTCCAACTTTGTCAAACAATTGTTTTCCGACGCTGATCCTTCCTTAAAGGGCGTCTGCTTGCAGGGAATCTGTTCTTCCTGAATACTCCAACATGAAGGTGGCAGAGCGGTTCTTCTGCAACTGTCCTTTGACTACTGATTAATTTAACTGGAAGAATTTTCTGAGAATGAGAGCAACAGAACATGTTCCTGCTACTCTCTCCTCTTTCATAGCTCAGATCGGGTTCAAGCTTCCTCAACATCACCATTTCTTTGCTATAAACAAACACTTGCTGACTTTTAGGGATTGTTTCTATTAGTACAAGTCCACAGCTAAGTGTAATCAAGTCTCTGCAGTAGATTTAAAGGTTTCAAAGCTTTTGATATCCCAGTATCCCATGGACAGGTGAAAATAATATGTCGGGGCTTTCTTAAACACATGTTAAATTGCATAAAGGACCTTATTTTGCACCCATACCATCCAGTGTTAAATGTTACGTGATTATGCACTTAAAACTACCGCCTTTGCAAGACCATTCCTCATATAATTGAAATGAAGGCTTCATTAAAGATATGTCTCCTTAATGAAAACCTCTTCTGCCTTGTTGATAACTGTAAAAATTGGGAAGAAGATAACTCAGGACTTTGGAGGACATATAGGCAAGGCAATTAGCAGCGCTCTGTACGACACTGCAGCCCTGTCCCTGCACGGAACTTCACTCAGGAATTCCAGCCAGGCCTACTGGAGCAAGACCTTTCACAGAGAAAGATTCATTCTGCCTAACTTATTTTTTGGAGCCTGACTTGCAACTCCAGGTTATGATTTGTGCATATAGCTACAATCAAAGTCAATGATAGCCGTGTTTTAGACACATAAAACGCTACACAAAGACAAGTGCTCTGAAAAAATCAGATTCCAGCCATCTCAAGTGGCGTTCTTACAGATATACTTCATTCCTAATTTCTTTGTGCTTCAATTCCCCATTTCTAAAGCAGGGATAATTCTACTTCATGTGACAAGGATATTGTAGAAATAAATTTCTGCTGCAGATCTGCACATCTGTGGGAGCTTAGTAAGACGGCCCATGGCAAAATCTGGGGGGCAGGGGGTGAGACAGAGCTTGAATAATGTCCAATAACCAGAGCATGGTGGGACCACACATGCACGTGAGGAAAAATATACGGGATAGCTGCCCATTTAATGAACACTAATCAGGGTGCTGAGCGAGGCAGGGATCGCGTGGGGCTGGAGCAAACCCTGCTCCTCGTTGTGCAAGTCCAACCGATCTCCTAAGGCCCAATCTTGGGCCTAATGCCCAGCTCTTGGGTGGGGGCTCTGCTCTTCGCTCCGGCACGCCAGCCCGTTCACCCTTAAGAACGTTCTTGTTTGTATGATTAAGGGAGCAAGACGAGAGAGAAACTAGGCCCATTAGTAAATGAGGGAAAGAATAAAATTAATGACAATTCAGAAATAACTAGAACCGGCTCTACACTAGGGATCTGCCCTAGTTACAGTCTTCAGTGGCCAGTCACCAGCACCATCATGCAAATAAGGAAAATTGTTGCAACTCCGGTAAGCTGTGGAAATGAGGCTGAGGTGATTCACACAACTTAATTCTTAATTTTTATTTTTGCTATGTCTGCCAAGTCTTGGATTTTATATAGCAGCTAGATCGTATCGAAGTCCATTAATCTTTAAAATTCCCACCGAGAAGGTCAAACATATCCTTAAAAACGAGGAAATTCTGCTTTTTACAGGAAGGGAGGAGAAAATTTGCAAAGACAGTGAGACTGACCTGTTTAAAGAGCTATTACTTAACAAAAGATAAACTGTAAAGGGTGGTTATGGAGCCTGGGCATAGGGTGTGCATTATTGGATACACGGAAAGTGCGACCGATGGCTATCCTGGAGTGACGAAGAAGCAGGGTGGTGCTGGAAATTAGAGAAAGGCGAAGAAGCTGATTCCTGATGAAGGATTAGAGCGGCTGAGCAGGTGTCCGCTTGGCTCGCTGGCAAACGAGAAGGTGTGTGTAACAAATACCCGAAAGGCTGTAACGGAACCCAGCGGCTCCGCAGGGCTCCAAGTAGGGCTAACAGCAAAAGGGGGAAAGCTGCGAGGAAGAGAGGGAAAAATTAAAGGAGGATCCAGGGAAATGCTTGGATAATGACCTGGGTTCAGCGGTGAAACCGTCACGTGAGGGAGCCGACGCTTAGGGCGTTTGGAATCAGGCTGGACCAGACACGGCGACGCGGGCGCTCGGGACCGCGGGGAGACCCAAGGCACCAGGGTCAGTGCAGATGCAGAGCCCGTTGGCAGGGCTGTGGGTCCCCACTGCGTCCCTCCACGGATGTTTATTTAGGGGGAAACCAGAAGGCTCGGTGGGGATAAGAATTCCATGCTTTTAAACTCCAGGAGGACTCGCAGAGAAGCAGACTTTGCCATGAACGTCTCCAAACATGACTGAGTGTCAACGAGCAGCGCAGACGGGCACCGTCGGGCTCCATCCTCCCGGCTCCATCCCCTCTGGATCTCCATCCCCGTCTGGGGAAGAGTATAAGGGACTGCCCTAAAAGAGAGGACTGGACACTCAAGACATTGGTATCTAACGCAACGGGCACCAGGGCACAGGTTTGCACGGCCTGGGGAGCAGAGCCGGAGGACGGTGACGAGGATGGGGCTGGAGAGGCTGCTGCAACCCGAAGGAGACCCGGGATGACAATTCTACCCGGTTAACGAAGGACTAAGTACGAAGCTGCTGTCACGGAAGGGTGATGTGTCTGTAACTTGGAAGCCAAGTGCTGTATTCAAGGCCAGCGCTGGCCCAAGCAATGGAGCTTCAAAATGGTATCAAAACTGGAATATTTTGAAAATATTCAAGATAGATGGAAATAATCAAAGATAGATGGCTCTGCATCCTACCCACATGGAAGGAACAGGACCAAGAGGAATGGGCCTTGGTAATTAACAGAAGACTAAAGATGACTTTTTTTCCTTCCCTCCACCAGCACTGAAGTTATCTTATTATTAGCAGTGAAATTGCTTACAGCACACACAATTCTGCAATGGAGAAAATAAAGGATTTGTGACTGGGCTGAATATTGAGACTTCTAATTGCAATATATTTTAGCTTAAAATAACAGTAACCGGAATATTCTCGCGCTCCCATCGCTTCCTTCAGAAAGCATCAGGCAGCGGCAGCCGCGCGGCCCCGTTCCGCGCTGTCCCCCGCTGTCCCCCGCCGGAGGGGGACATGTCCTGCTCCCCGTGTCCTGCTGCCTTGTCCACGCAGCGGCTGCAGCCCCCTCGCTGCCCCGGCCGACCGAGCACTTTGCAAAAACCAACCGGCCTGCGAGGCACCAGCTTATTTGCCACATTCAGAGCTCCCATTCCAGCATCCAAGGGCTGGGATTCCCTACAGCACAGGGCAGCAGCGTCGCTGCAGGAAGAAGCAGGAATTTGCGTAGACGTAAATGGCTGTACTTCACTCTCTGGAAACACCAGTTCAGATCATTCAGACGGACAGACAGAACGTGCAGCTAGATGTATACACACATATATACGTGGGCCTTCTGCACTGAGGTTCGAAGGGCCCTGGTGTCCCCGCACGAGGACATCGCACCAACGCACTT
>JAUBNY010000073.1:4398788-4402218 GCA_032275445.1 Crypturellus soui | reverse complement strand
ATATATACGTGGGCCTTCTGCACTGAGGTTCGAAGGGCCCTGGTGTCCCCGCACGAGGACATCGCACCAACGCACTTAGGCTGGGCTTTTTTCCCCCTTTTTTTTTCAATTTCGGGATGTTCAGTGTACCAATAATGCTCTGATGCATTTCACTCTTGACTGGATACAGTGAGATTGCTAATCAGGATTACTTGATTCAGTCAACACTGATTTCAATAAAAAGACAAAAAAAATTATCATAAATATAGAGAAAGTGCTGGCGGCGGTGACAGGTGATTAAAATCTCATTCACTTGGAATCAGCCTGATTCATGGTAGTCGAATAGAGGAAGTCTTCATATCAGCAGCGGATGATTATTATCTCACTCACTCCAAGTCACTTCTGATTGCACATGCACACACAAATTGGCACAAAGTAGATTCATGAACAACAAATCATCATGCAGGGGTCTGACCTCCTTAAAATGAGGCTTTGTATAATAATTCTTCAGAAACAAGCAGATATAGGGGTGGATAATGCTAATTTAGCAAGTAGGCATAAGCAAGCGCGGCCACATTAAACATTCAGCACGGCGAGGAAGTAAACAGCGGACAATAAATTCTCAGTATTAAGCCGAAATACTTGGATTAATTGATTTGAAGTGCTGTTTTCATCTGCTTACAAACAGTGCCAATAATCAAAACTAAGGAATTTTTCAACGCAGCGCATCGAAGAAACGGGGGAAGATTCAGACCCCGGGATCTCCGGGTACCTCCGAGCGGCATCGCCTGCGTCAGGGCGTCCAGTTGCCCACGACGGGCACCCTCCTGCCCACCAGGCCGGAGGAACGCAGCGGATCAGAACGGTTTTACCTCTGATTTCTGAACTCAAACTAAAGAGCACAATGGTGCTGGCCTGTTTTCCATCCTTAATGCACACCGGTGCGCTCCCCGTTTGGTTTTCGCTGCAGGAGGTTCCCGCAGCGCCCCGGGGGCCCCGTGCACCCCGGCCGTGCCGCACGGCCGGAGCCAGCACCGTTCTGAACCGGGTCCAAAGCCAAAACCCCCGAGACGGGAGTTTTGCGCCGCAGAAACACGCATGGAGCCAACCACGCAACATCCACCCCACGCCAGTGCGTCCTGTGAATAATTACAGACTAAATAGAGAACCGTCATGCTGATGTTAAAGCACTTTTCTTCAAAAGGCCCAAAGAGCGCGCGCCGTCACACTTTGTTTCAGCAGAGAGCTCGGCTCATTCCGCCACGCAGCTGAAAGCGAGCGACCTTCCCAAAGTGTGTCCAGCTTAGGGGGTAAAACAGCACTATGTGGTGCCAGAATTAACCGGGAATATGCAGAGAGGCGTCTAGAATCTGTTTATGATAAGCACCCGTGAAATATTCAGCAGTGGTGGATTAATATTGTTAGCAGTGATCAGCGCGCGCTGCACGCCGCGATGCCAGAGGACGGGACGGGGAAGCTGGAGCAGGACGGAGCCAAGAGCTCCTTGTTCCCTGCCAGTTGCAGGGTCTGGGGGTGGACGGTGCCATCAGACACAGTAGCAGGGCCAGTGTCAGAGTGCAAGTCGATATCTTAGTTAGATGCTGCCTAATCGAAACGAGGAACAGCAGCTGCAGGTGAGGGAGGACTCGCTCGGCTCCAAGGATCTGGCTCGTGTTCCCAGCAATTACAGAGCGAAGGGGGAGAAGGCAAGGCAGGAGGTTATTTAGTACGGCCGTGGCCCATAAACCCAACCTGTTGAAGGACGCAGAAAGGGAGAACTTTGGGGAGGCAGCCCGTAAAAGCCCATTTCGGGCGTCTGGCTTCTGTCAGGCTGACGGAGAAGGAAGCCGCGGAGCTAAGGAAGTGACCCAGTAGTCCCAACACCGCGAGGAGATAATGTTCAATTCCCTGCAGTGTCTGCATCTGATAACCCAATTATCCTCACTCCGTTTTTTTCCGAGCCTCTTTGAACCTGTAACCCGCCGCAAACAAAGTGTATTTGTGTTTTTCCCAACCGTTAAACTCTAATACAACAGAGGCCTTGTGAAACCGTGGCCAGCTTGCACAGTTCTTTAAGTTTTGAAACAATTTGATTTAAATCGACTCAGTGCATTATTTTTAAAGGTGGCATTTTCTATCTGGAGGAAGTTGACTGGCAAAAGCAATTAAAACCCGGGGGCTCAGGCCATTCCTGCTCTGCCAACAGGAGCATCCGAAGGCAGGAAGAACTTTGCTGGGTTATTTAACGCAGGTTAACGCTGACGCTGCTGCTGTTGCACAAATGCTAATTCGGATCCCGCTCATTCGGTGGCACTCCGATGTTGGACAACCATCTCATCCGTGAACTACTTCCTAGCAGAATGCATTCCGGGGATGCACGCACTTTTAAACTTTCCAAACACATTTTGTTATGTAAGTGACACTTTGGGACGGGAGAAAAAAAAAAACAGCCCTTTATCTAAAGCAGTGTTTCTCAAAGCCTACGTTAGCAATTAGCAGTGTGACTCACTATTACATTTATTCATCTATTTTAGTACTGCCGACTTCACCTTCCTTCAGCATGAGCAAGGTTACCTGCATTTTGTGTCGGTGTTTATGCTGTATTTTGAGGAATAAGCAGGTACACACATAAAAAGAGTAGAATTTATACCTGCAGTTAATTAAAGCTGCGATTATTCGGGAGCTCAAATGATGTCATGCCAGAACAGAAACCTCTTTTCACAGGCAGAACCCCAGAGAGCGAGTAATCTGAAAATTATATTCTGCAATCAGGGGTAATCAGCGCGCCAGTTTATCACAACACGGCAAATTAGGGCCGGGCTGGTTGTGCAGCCGAGATCCTCCCGCACGCGATGCCGACGGGATCGACCCGCGAGCCCGGACCTCTCCCGGGCTTAAACACACCCAACGGGATGGAGGGTGCGCGCCGGGCACCGGGATGCAGGATGCGCGCGGGGCACGGATACTGCTTAGCGAAATTACGTTAAAAAAAATGACTGACTTCATTTAAATAAACATCCATACATCGAATGACCCCCACACCCGTCTTAGCACACAAAATAAAAATTTATATTGCCTTCAGAAGCAAGATCAATTGTTAATTCTACCATATGTTCAAGCATATTCTGTTACATTACTGTCTTTAGAGCAGCTCGTGGAGTAGACTGGAATGTGTGAAAACACGCATGCTGTGCCAGTAAGTAGTTATTTTATGTTTGTAATTTTAGTTTTACTGACTTTGGGCCTCATCCAGTACCAAGAGCCACAGCGATGCTCGACTCAGATCTCCTTAACTGGAGCCACGGTGAAGCGCTCCGGGGTTGAGTGGCCTGTTTGGCGTGGAGCGGATCCAGACCCGCGCTCGCGAGGGGGCCGCGCACGTGGGACGTGGGACTCGTCCCCTTGGTGGCCACGAGGACAATTAGCAAAGTGCTCCGAGGAGCGGGACCAA
>JAUBNY010000073.1:4386288-4393788 GCA_032275445.1 Crypturellus soui | reverse complement strand
TAAAGCTGGCCTAACATTTTGTTTGGCAATTAAGAAAATTTGTAGTTTAATTTATTAAACCAAAAGAAAAAACAACTACACAGAACACAATTAGTTCCATTTTTACTGTAGCTCAATCTACCTTCTATTCTAATTATTTATAATCGCTCTGGTTTGCATTTTACTCTCTATTATTTCAAAATTATGTGGCTTCGAGAACAGACACAGATAACATTACAGCACTCAGTCCCTAAAAGTGAATGCACTGGAGCAAACGACCACAGTTAAGGAAAGGTTGTTAAACTCTTGGAGGATGGACCCGTTCCAACACCGGCCTGGCTATGAAGGGGATGAGTGTATGAGAACAAAGCCCCAGGAAAAAGTTAGATAGCTGCAAATCAAAGGACGTCAAATAGCTCATGTATGTCTCAAAGTACTTCAAGCAAGAAGTTCATGGAACAAAACTGAAATAATTTCGGATTATGGAGAAAAAGAGAAAAAAAATCCATAAAATTATTTATGGAATTATTCAAAGACGTCAGCTAATACGCAAGCTAGCGCATCTTCTGAGAGCCAAGGTCAAACTGCAGTGGAAAGGAACAAAGTATTTTTAATGCATTTTCCTACGATTTACTGGTCTGCACTCCTGGTCCAGGCCTGCGGGTCCGAGTGGCTCCGGCCCTGCCGCGCCGCTCCGCATCCCGCGCCATTCCCGCCAGGACAAGTATCGCTCAAGTTCGCTATCCAGGTAGCCAAATATATACACACAGAGCTATGCACACATGTATATATGTTAATAACGCTGCTCGGATTAGATAAGGGCAGGCTGCTGCCCAGCAGCGTCTCACCGAGCCCACAAGAACTGCACAAACATATAGAGGAAATCCTAATCAAATCTGGATTGGTCAAGAGCATTCCTGACAATCCCCACAATACCAAGACCAATTCAATTTCACTGCTTGTTATTCAAAATAAAGGGCACTCGCATCCATCCTTTGTGTATTAATAACCTCACTCAAGCTGTAGGATTGTGATTTTTTTTTTGTAGATTGAGATTTTTGATAGGTCTCCTTGTTGTTTGCTTAGGACTGAAGCGAGTCTCCGTGCAGCCACGAGTCCAGAGGCAGCGCAGGGCGTTTCAGATTCTCAGCAGTGAATTTCCCTGCTCAATGAGTGTATCGCTTCCTCGCTCGCAGTCAGATTCGTTTCTCCCAGTGAATGTATGTCACAGTAACATGAATTTATCCTACAATTAAGCCTGGACTTTTGCTTTTTAAAAACTCCTTCAACTTCCCGATTAATTTTTTTTGCCTGAATTTCTCCTCGTTTTGAATCGAAACTTCCACCAAGTGCCGCGGGGGCTGCACATGGAACTCGCTGTTTGCATCCCCCCCGCCCCGCTTTAAAAGCCTGCCTAACCCGTGTTTAAGGATTAGGCCGGGCTTCTTTATTTCCTCCCCGACCGCTTCTTTATCATTAAGGGCAAGGAGTTTTTGCGGAGCAGATCCCGCTAATCGCCTCCCCCCGCCCCCCGGCTTTGTGTCTGTGCGCGGCGGCTCTCGCCGGGCGCCCGCGCCGCGCTCTCGCCGCGCGCCCTGCTCCTTCTCACCAGATGTGCGGCCGCGTCTCGTCTTGCGCGAGAGACAAGCTGGAGCCGACTCCTTCCGCCCGCCGGGCCCGTGCTACATGTCTTACAACAACACCCATGTAAGCCCCTTCCTTTCCACACATGTTAAACTCATTTCCTAGTGAATTATTGGGAAAACACGGCGCTATCCTCACCGCTGTTTTCACATGGTGCCGTTTACGCGCTCCTGGCACCGCGGCCATCTGATGGCTGGGGCCGTGCACATTTCTGGCTGTGAAAGTTTTGCTGAAAGTATCAGGAGATTTTTTTTTCCCCTCTTTTTTTAATTTGCCTCCAGCCCCAGCACACCGGAGCCCGCAAACACCGTGGCACAAACGCATTGCCATGCCACAAAACAAATGCTATCCACGCTCGGGGCTTTTCCACCTTTTGAAGGCTAAAAAGGGTTCCTGCAATAGCAAAATAAATCCTGGAATGGGGCAATACCTGATGGCAGCTCAACTGATACACCAAAAAGCCACGAGTTCGCCTCGGCCTAAAATGCTAATGAACCAAAACAGTTAACAGAAAAGCCAAATCGCTGAATCTCGTAAAACCCAGAGTACCCTGTAAAATTCCCCAGCTTCAGATTTTTTTTTTCTGTAAAGCGCAGTTACATCTTTATTTTAATAGAGTACTAATAATGCCAGTATAACGTTGTATTATATGGAGTTTTGACCGCAAACATTTTTGTGAGATCTGCCATTAAGATAAACAAACAAGAGGAGCTTGTGCCCCGGCGGCGCGGCCGCCTGAATGGTTTTCATTTTCTTAGAGCGTAAGCTCTGCAAGCGCTGCCAAGCCCAGGTTAAGCTCCCCGAGTTTTCACTTCCTGTAGCCCTGCTTGTCAATCACTTCCTGGCATCTGCAGGGACAATTTCCACCCGCTCCGGCTTGGAATTTCCATCTCCGTCCGCGCGGCTCCGCGCGCTCCGAAGGGCGCCCGGCCCCGCTCCGCGCGCGCGCCCGCTCCCAGGCCCTTCCTTTGCGCCCGCACAAACCCGGCATCATTAAAACCCCTCCTGCCACTTGGCTTCACAGGTTGTTTTTTTTAATTATCTGCTGTCTGAGGGTAATTATTTACTTCCTGTAAGCCCCGCGTACCAGAACTCGGAGTTTGAAAGATTTTTCCATAACCTAATCCAATTCATCAAAGGCAACCTAACAAAATTACGGGCTCTGGCAGTATCTTTGCTTTTCACCTGATAAGGCTGCAGCAGAAGCACAGGATGGTTTGTATCAGGGTCCCTCCTGTAGTATAGTTTTTGACAGCTTTGCTCAGCCCCCTTCCCCCTCTCTTCCTTTCTCACAAGAACACGCTATTTTATTATTCCTTTGTACAGCAGTAACGCAATACTTGCGGCTTCGTACAAATAATCAGGCATTATACAGGGGAAAAAAAAAAAAAAAAAAAAGAAGTGTTACAGAAGTCTCATCTAACACGTCTGGGATTTACTGGAGAGCCGGGGTTTTGAGGATGGATGCGAGCGCATTCCTCGGCTGGCGCGGGAGGCATTTGCACAGATTTCATTAACGGGAGTTTGGGCTGAGGAGGAGCGGAGCCGCGGGGAGGGTGATGCAAGCGGCGGAACCCGGGCGGCCCGAGCCGGGAGCGGGAGGAGGACGAGCGGGAGAGGAGGGGAGCGCGGGCGGCGCGGCCGCTGCCGCGGGCTGCTTCCACGCGGGGATGTCAGCCCCGCCGAGTCCTCATTCCCATCTGGAATTCCCGGCTGCTCCCCGGCAGCCCCTGCCCCGCGGCCTCCGGAGCCGGCGCCGGGATCGGGCGCAGCGTTCCCAGAGAACTGGCTCTTAAACCAGGAAAAGGCTTTTTTTTTTTTTTTTAAATATACTCTTAACCCAGCAGTCCCAATAGGACGATGAAAGCAAAAATGAATGACTGAGATATTCTGAGCTCCCTCCTGTTTGCCAATGGTTATGTGCACATCTTATATAAAAAAAAATCTTATTTTTCTTTAAAAAAGACGCAAAACTCTTCTGTTTTCATTGCATTATGTAGATGAAATGACAAGTTGTCTTTTAAGAAGTTAATAAACAGTCCCCATTTTGCAGGTTATCCAAATGCTACTGAATAGAAAACCTTGGATCCCTAAATGATGTGTAATTAAAATTATTTAAAAAATCCTCCTTGACAGGCCAGGGCTTAGCCAAAATGTAAATGACATTAAAGAAGACAATGAATTTAATTTTATTTAATGTCCCTTTTTGCAGATCCTCATTTACATAGCATTTTTAACAAAAGCGTTGACCTTATAAATGCTGGCATTTGTACAGCTTCGGCAGAGTTGGATTTAATCACGCTCTCGCAAAGCCATAAGGGAAAAAGCTTTAAGTTCTCTGGTTGGATATGGAGTAGGAATAAAAACATTGGGACTGGTCAAATGTTTATCCTCCTCGCTTCTGAAAACAACCTGACAAGAAGATGTAAAGGTCTAGGGAATAACCCATTGCTGTTTGTAAGGCTCGGTAATAATCATACATAATCGTTTGGAAATATAGCTAATAAAAAATATAATGAGTGTTCAGCAAAATCGGCATTAGGCCCAAATTACATGATATTAATACTTGAACAGGTGCAGAAAGGCGCTTTAAATGAGGTAAATGAATAAAATGTCCCAGAGCACAACTGTGTGCGCTGACAAAAAGTCAATCACATGAATAATTCAGCGCCGAGGACTGCCAGCAAAGGTCGCCTCGCGGTGACCTTTGTGACAGGAAGTGAAAGGAAACACTGTTGACTAAAAAAAAATAAAAAATCGGGAAAAAAATCCCCGCGCCGGCGTCAGCGCCGCAGCCGCGCGGGACGCGGGACGCGGGAGCCCCGGGCAGCAGGAGGTTAAGGGGGTGTCTGCGGGCGCCGGCGGCCCCGGGTAAAACCTGAGGTCAGTTGAAAGGTATTTTAAGAGCCTCCAGGATTGAAATTCGGTAACAGCTGTTAAATAGGACAAAACTTTTTCATTCCCCCCCCAAACTCGAGCTATTCCAAACTCCGTATGAAAGAAATGGGATAAACAGATGTCTGGCTTCCATACAGGAAAGTAGGACACACTTGGAATGATAAGTCTCCTAAACTCCGCCGAATAGCGTCAGATTTATCGGGGAGGGGGTATTTACTGCCCACGGAGATGCCAGCGAGCGGCGTGCCGGCGACGGGACCATCTGGAAAAGCGCTGCGGAGCCCCGGGAAGGCGGCGGGAGCGCGCGGCCCCGCGCGGCCGCCGCCTGTTCGGGCAGTAACGCGACCCGCCGCCACGGCCGCTCCCTTCGGCTTGCAACAGTTGGACACGGAGCCCGCGGACGCATCCAGGGTACAGCAGGCCAGGAGCAGCCCGCGGGACGTGTCCGCCCGGGAATTTCCATACCTGCTAATAAAACCCCCCGCGATGGCACCGCGGAATTGTTTTAGCACGCGGAGTGGTTCTGGTTTAGCGGCTCCGGCGGCACCCTGTAATCACTCACAGCCCTTGGAATGTATGGGTGAAATAGGATAGATTTATCTGTTCATAGTTGTGATATGTAGACAATGGGTGTTCCTAATGAGGAACATCTGCTTTTGTGTTTTCCCAGAAAACATTATTCCACTATGAAAATGATACTCCCATCCTTTTCAGCAGCACCGCAAAGAAAATATGGGCCTTTTCCTTTCTTTTATTTGCTTTTCTTTGGGTCAGTCTCATTTCCCAGGGACACTTTTTCTGTGGCATCTTTTTACTGACTGCACTGCAATTTATGGTGGGGTTGTTCTTCACTGTGTGAGTTACTGTGTTGTCTGAACAGCCCTGATACGCCAGAACATATTTAAATGTATACTGTAATAAAACTGTATATCCCCAGCCAGGCTTCCTGAGAAAGAGCAAGTTGATGTAAGTAAATATTCCCAGCGAATTAAAAGCTTGGGAAGGCGTGCAAAATATCAAACTGTTTTTGTGGCCTTTGTCTTTTTTTTCCCTCATTTAAAATCTACTGTGAGATTCCAGTGTACAATTTACATAAGTTTGCTTAAAGTATTTCAAACATTCAGAAATCCGTGCTGCCGAAGCACCAGAGTTGGGTTTTTCCCCTTTTCTCCCAGTGTGATAAACAATTCAGATCCTCCCGCAGACTCTCAGTGTGGGCTGCACCAAATGGGTGGCCATAGATCTCAATTCAGGGTTGAATTATTGGTTTGTATCCCGAGGACAAATATGCCTTATCTGGTCAAAAGCTGCTAAACGTATCCAAAGGACAAAGGGATCTGCTGAAACATATTGTAGATAATTCTTTCCTTAAGCCAACACAGCCCTTCTTATGGGCAACTGTAAATTGACCCGCAAATTTGACGGGGGAAAATTTTGCTTCTGTGATGCTCGGGAGGAAACACAAGCCAGGAATTCAGCACCGGCGACAAACGCAGGTAACAAGCTGTATCAATGCGTGGATCGAGCCGATGTAAATTATTATGAGGAATTTAAAATGCCCCCGATCGCTCCGCAGGACCCGCCGGGGCCGCCGCACGCGGGCGCCTCCTTGCCCGGCCGCCGCGGTCCCGCGCGCCCGAGCTCCGGCTCCGGCAGCGGCGCGGCGCGAGACACGACAACTCTCTTTAGGAGGCTAAAACAGGTCCCGTTCCCCCAAATGCGAAACCTTGAAAAATCCTCCTGCAGAAAGTGATTAAGATTCCTATAAAATTGCCATATCTTTAAATTTAGAAGCACAGCAGATTTTTCATCAATAATTAAGATCTCTAAAGCATTTATGCTAGGCATAAATGGAGTTTCAATCTTCCTTATTCAAATAAACATGATAAACCCATTAACCAAATGTTTTCTGATTTTTTATATCTTCTCATGCTTCTAGAATATCAAATTGTAACAGACTTCCGAGAGTTTGGAGAGGGTACAAAAGCACAGATCTCGCAGGGCTTACTGCGATTTTGCTGGGATCACCCTTCGCAGAACTAATATAATTTGACTCGCCGTGATTCCAGCACATTATTAGCTATGTATCAATATAATCCCTAATTATTGCAAAAGCGCCATTTGCATGGCGTCTCATCGCGCATATGGACTATAAACACGACCTGCTTGTAAACGTGTCAACGTGCGCTCACGAGGCAAGAACTGCTCGCCCTGACCATATCTCCAATTCGAAGCCTGACCTAACGGCGAAATATTCTTCTAATGGTCATTTCCAGCGCGTTTCCTCGTGCGGTGGTCGCACCTTGACGCAATTCATCACGTACCCGCGCGCCCGCCGCGCATCTTGCAAACTCCGAGCGATGACCCTGCCCGCGGCGCGCGAGCGGAAGCCCCGGCGCGCTCCCGCGCTGGCCGCGCCGCCCGGATCCCTCCGCTCCCAAAGAGTCCCAGCCAATAAAGCAGAAATAAATTCAGCCCACAAGGCAACAATCCACTGCTGTATGATTTCCATAGCTAAAACACTAAAGACAAATATAATGATATTGATTTTTGTACTCGGAGTTCTATAAAGTGTTGAACTTGTTCTCAATTGCCTGACACAATCCCGGAGTGATGGCAACAACTGGTCAGCCCTATTTGATTACTAATAAGAGAGATGTCCCTTCTGTCAGATACCTCACATTCTCCACTAAGCAAACAGCTATTTCAGCTAGTTAAACATTAGCATTGCTCTCCACTGGTGGTGCATATTTCTTTAGGCTTAACTCGCCGAGTTCTCCGGGTTTAATTTTTCAGTCACTGGACAGCAAAGTTCATGATCAAAAGATAACTTTGTAATGAAAGCTACTGAAACACAAGCCTTCTTCAAAACGGCCTGGCCCTCTTCTTCGCAATACTGGTGTCATATGCACATTTCTTGCTTCCATTTATTACTTTGAGGACCCATTTCAACGTCTACGGTCCGTCAGAAATTGACTT
>JAUBNY010000073.1:3808726-3820020 GCA_032275445.1 Crypturellus soui | reverse complement strand
CACTCCAAATTAGTGCCAGTGTCTTACATTCATCTGCTGCTTCATCAACAACCTCAGGATGCCCCGGTGAACCCTGTGAAGAGCCAGATACCTTTTCTGCTTCTTAATGTATGCTTTACAGTTATTATTAACGTTACAAACCTCTGCTGCTCTGTAAGAACAACCCCGAGGGCAAACGGGCTCTTCCCCAGCAGCCGGGGCAGCTCTCTGAGGCAGGGGCACCAGCGCAGCTTGTGGTGGCCTCACCCCAAGCAGAGGCACGAGTGCGACACCCGCGTGCCGGTACCAGCGGCCGCCGTGGAACGCATCACCCGCTCCAAGGTCAGCACCCACAACACGGGGCTTCTTAGTGCTCCTCCGTGCCCAGAACGGAGCCGCCTCCCTGCAAAACTCTCTTATTCCGGTAGAAGGCCATTTCACAATGATCCTCCCCTCCGCAAATCGGGAAGAGCCTCCAGCAGACGGCCCAAGGGTGCAGCAGTGCCCGCCACGGCAACGCGTCCGGCCCTCCCAAAGGACAAACACACACGGGACTGGCCAGGGGCACGAGTGCAGGGCCCAACCGGGGTTACCAGCGGCACTGAAGTGACAGAGGGGACAAACAAACGTCATCCAGGAGTTCATCCTGGGGGAGAGCTGACGGCAGCCTGCCCGTGCTGAGCAGAGGGGCAGGTGAGCCTTCCCCCGTGCTCGGCATGGGGAGGCCACACGGCAGTGCTGGTCCAGCTCTGGGCTCCCCAGAACAAGACAGACATGGACCCCATGGAGCGAGCCCAGCAGAGGACCACGGAGGTGACCAAGGGACCTCCTGGAGCCCATCTCAAAGAAGAGGCTGGGAGAGCTGGCACTGTCCAGCCTGCCGAAGAGCCAGCTCGCGGGGACCTTGCCGGTGTACAGGTGGCCGAGGGGATGATAGATGACGGGCCAGAATCTTCTGGATGGTGCCCAGCCGCAGGAGAGAGGCAGTGGACACAAACTGACACCAGGGAGCGACCGTGTCCAGGGGTCCCCTCCGGCCACGGCCCCGCCTGGCTCTGTGACCAGCCACAGGTCAGACCTTGCCGGGCTTCAGAGGCAGCCGGGAGCGAGCGGGAGGCTCTGCCCCAGCGCGGGCGGCCCCTGCGCCCCGGGCGCGCGGTGCCCACAGTCCGCACTGCCGAACCGCTCATTCCTCTGCATCTTCTGCGGGTTTTGTTCTGCGCTACCTCGCTTATTACTTTCAAATTCCAACATTTGCAGGCCTTCCTGTATTATTACCAAGACTGATCCACTCAACAAGACAAGGAGACCATTTCCTGGGGAAGGATTCTAATTATTTTGGAGGTTCTTTCTCTAGACTGGCATAATGTTCGGATCACGATACGATGCTTGGTAAGTGTTATTTAGGTACGTTTCTATGGCTTGCATCTAAGTGTTATTTTCTCCATTGTGCACCGCTGAAAGTAGGCATTCGTCCTTATGTTAAATACACTACTTAAAATCCACAGATGGAGTTATTATTCTTAATGACTATTATTATTACCGTAAAGCAAGCGGTAATTGTTCGCTCTTACCACACAGCAAAGGGGAAACACTGGCTGGCTGCGGCCGTGCAGCACGTGGCGCTGCCGCGAGCAGACGGCACGGCCGGCGCCCAGAGCCGCGGCTGCCCGGAGCCGGCCGCATCCATCCCCTCCCGGCGCCGGCGCCGCGCGGAGCACGCGCAGCACCGCGGTGTGGGTACCCGGAGCGCCTGAGGCCTCGGCGTGACCAGGAAGGCAGCGGCACACCAAGGATCGTCTGCACCGTCCCCGAAAGCCAAGCCCGAGGCTCCCTGCCGCTCCCTGCTCAGCGGGGCCAGCTCCGCGCGGCCGTGGCGCTCGGAGCGGGCAGGACTCGTGTCTGCGCGTGCTGCTGTACAGCCCCGCTTCACACAAAACACAGCCGGGAGGTGAAAGCCACAGTTTTTCAGTGTGTAGGAGAGCAGGAGATGCAGCAGTGCAGCCCCAGCCGAGACAACGCGGCTTGGAAGACTCCTGTGTCCCAAAGCTGCCCCTCTGCTCCGGGCACCCATCCGCATCAACTCCGACGCACCGCGGGCACCACTGAACCAGCGCGGCTACCGCAGAGGTTAACATGAAAATGGAGTGGGGCGGCACCGAACCAGGCTGCACGGCCGCCGCTGCCGCTGCCGGCTGGCTCTGCAGGATAACCTCGTTTCTCCTCTCATGCACGAGCAATTATTTCTCTTTCTCTCCCCGCTCTTTATCCCAGAATAGAACAAGAGGATCAGGAAGGTTATTTGAACCATTTAATTTGGGGACAGTTCTATCATAATTAAAAAGTTCAATTTCTTTCCGGCTGCACAGGGTAAAAAGAAGCAAGCCAAGAAGGTGCTCGGGCACCTTCCAACCCCGGCAGCCCGGCCGCTGCTCGCACGGGCCTGAGCAGCCATCCCGCTCCGGCCCCTCTGCGCAGGCAGCTGCGCTCTGCCTTGCCCGGGCCGGCACACAGAACAGGTCCTGAGCGGGCGGAAACCAGGGCCGGCGTGGCACCACGCGGGCCGTGCTCCGCTAGCAGCGAGCGCGGGGCCGGCGTGCGGAGAGTTGCACATACCGCGGCACAAGCAGCCCTGCGGGGCCGGCATGCGGAGCGTTGCAGATACCGCGGCACGAGCAGCCCCGCGGGGCCGGTGTGCGGAGCGTCGCAGCCTGCGCAACGGGATCCTGCTGCATGCAGGAGCTCCTGGCGGGGCGGCAAAACCACCACTCTAATGGGCAGGATTCAGAGCGGGAAAACTACCACTGAAGTGTATGAGGACACTCTTGAGTACCCTGAATGCATGGAAGTTTGCATTAGAAAATCCGACTCATTAAATACTGAGTCAACCTCCATGTCTTTCCAAGCTGACAGACTGCACGTGTACTTCAGCCTTTCATTTTATTTTGCTTCAACAGCTTAGGAAATTTAATTTCAAGTAACTGAAATTGATTTACCAAAAAAGAATAACATCTTTATAGCACACTTTTATAGTAATATAACATTAGCAATAAACATCTGCTAAATGTTACTTAACGTTTTTGCAACATATGTTATAAATGATAAATGGATGACTTCAGGTGCTCTATAAATTATTTAGGCTGTATTGTGTTTAATGCTAGGCTGTGGCTATGAAAAAGTCTAATGTGAACAGAAAGAAGAAGCTGTGAAATATTCCTTAGTAAAGCCAAATTAATAGTTTTAGATGAATTTATTTCAATAAAAATCGTAAATTAGCCTATACTGAAACATATAATTCATCTTTTCAATTTCAATTAAATTTTACAGTGTTTAAGGAAGTAGGAAAACTGGTTTCATTGCAATGCTTTCAAAACTGAACATAAGAATGACTTTCCATCTAATAAAAACCTTTTCTTATTATTTTCAAAGGGTAAAAGATTAAATAAATAAACAAAATAAAATGTTTGATTTTTACATTGTTACGAATCCTCTGAAATGCAGGTGAAGCTGCAACCCGTGCCCTCCCCAGCAGCTCCCATAGCCCTGAGCCTTCCCATAGCCCTGAGCCAGCTGCACTCGCTCCGGTGGGTGCATTCACCCAGCGCCAGGAGCGGCCGGGGCAGGAGGCGGCTGCAGCGCGGGCCGGAATGGCAGCCCTGCGCCCCGGCCCCATGTCCCAACCCCACATCCCAGCCCTGCGACCCGGCCCCATGTCCCAACCCCACATCCCAGCCCTGCGACCCGGCTCCGCGTCCCAACCTCACATCCCAGCCCTGCGTCCCGGCCCCATGTCCCAACCCCACATCCCAGCCCTGCGTCCCGGTCCCGTGTCCCAGTCCCGCGTCCCAGCCCTGCATCCCGGCCCCGCACCCCGGTCCCGGCCCCCTGCACCGCCGCTGCCCGCCGGGAAGCAGCTCCGCGCCCGCAGCTGCAGCCCCCGCAGCTCTGCCCTTCGCACCACAGCCCAGGGACACGGTCCCACCAAACCCGCTTTGACGGAGGGAACGTGCTCCCATCAAATTAAAAAAAGACTCTTATTTAAGTCTGCTTAGCTTGAAAACTTGGTTCCAAACAAGAGTTTGGGGCAACTTTGCTATTGCTTCAACTTAAAAATATAAAGCTGCTGATCTATTTTGCTGAGGAAAACATAAAAGTTTTGGTTTTGTCAGTTCACCTGAAACAACGTGAAAAAGCGTTTCATTTTTTATGGACGCGCCATATGTTTTGGCCCTGCAGTGGCAAGGTTTGCTGAGCAATGCCAGTTTAAATAAAGATCTTCCCGTAAGAGGAGCCTGAAACGTCTGGTAATCAGAAATGCAGTCAGTGAAGAAATATGCTGTTTCCATACGGAAACTTACTGCTAGGCATCGGCTCCAGCGCCCCACGCTTCGGAGAAGGGGGCAAACACCTTCGGATTAAGCCCAAGTCCACGGGGCTCGTGCCGTGCACCAGCAAGCAGGAGGTGAGGGCGGCACGGGAAGAGGGTTGGTTTGCAACCAAGTTGTGACTTAAGAACAGTCTCCAAAATTAGACTAAAAGATATGCAGAAAGAAATGATTTTTAAAAGTCTAATTAAGTAATCTAATTACAAATTCCTTTGATGTTGGATCAGTTTTTCTGTTTTGCTCTCTATGGGGCTGCATGCCCAGCCTCCCGGGAGCCTGAGTCTTAAAACCGAGTCCATATATCTCTGCGTACGACCAACGCACACGGCCAGCTTTGATTTGTTCGACACGCATTCCATTTGAGAGGGATGTGTAACAGGGAGATGCAAAAAGAAAACCCCTAAATGAGTTAATTTAGTGATTCAGATCTGCGGATACTTCCAGATTCTGCGTCTGCTCCCAAGTCAGACCTCTCCTAGGTGTCTGGAAGCCTCATGGTGAGAGTCTGCTTCTTTAGCTCAGAAGAAAAGGCTGCAAAAGATGAAAAATAAGATATATTTCAAACTGCTTTTCTCCATGTACTCTGAGAGATCATCAGTCCTGAATTCATCTGCCTTCTTCCAACTTCCCCTATTTCACTCCATACTTTTGTCTGCAAAGGCAGAAAATCAAAACCATGGAACCCACTTCTGAAGGTAAATGAAGACAACCCACAAAAATATTGCAAAAGAGGTTGTCTCCTTCAGAAATCAGCAATTAATTCCACCTACTGAGTAAGTATCATAATCAGTTACAAAAAATATTCTCTCAGGACCCAGATTTGCTTGGCAGAGTTTTCCCTGGAGCGTCCGGTTTCATCCCACAGCAATTTGCAGCGTCGGGGATTGGAGCAAGAGCAGCGGAGGGGACGCGGAGCTGCCGGGACAGAACCGGCACACAGAACTGCTCCAGATAACCCCTTTTTAGGCAGCTAACGCCAACTTTTGGTTACCAGGGTCTGCTAAAAAAAAAAAAAAAAAAAAAAAAAGGTAAATTCTGCATTTCCAGGGAATTAATCTGATAACTGGTATCACTGTCTACAACTATAATTCCAAATTTGTTAATGCTGTTACTTTTTAAGATCTCTTTGTAATATGAATTTGATGTAGATCATATGTAAGAGCTCATGTTTCTATCTAAAAGACCCAAAGACACGACATGATTTCATGGTTTATGCTGGCTCTACGCTGACCTGAGGGAGAACAGATAAAATCTGGTCTGGAAAAAATAATCTGCTGAGACAAAGTTATTCCCCTCCAAACCATCAGAATCAGCTCGAGCCTGGAGGACAAGTCTATACCAGCCTGTTCTGCATCATTAGAGTTTAACATTCCTGCTTCTGCCGCGCGACAGCCTCAGTCTTCCCCAAATGGCTGGAGTTTGTATTTCTAATAAACTGCACTCAGCCACCGGAGTGCTTGGTCCCATTTGCCGGGTGTCCCCGCAGACTGTGAAGGGCAGCCTCACAGGGATGGGGGTGCTACGTGCACACTTCCAAAATAAAAGGTTTCAACATTGCATTAAAAAAAAAAAAGTGTTGCTGGTCTAATTTAATTTGCTGCTTTCACACATTTCCAAATTAAACGCAATCTGCTACGGGCTACTCCCTGCAAGCACAGTGCGCCCGGGCTGCCCTGCACTGCGTCCATGACAATTTGTCCCTGCTGAGTCCTGTCTCATTCCAGCTTTTTGCTCCTTCAGTGCTTTCTAGAGCTGGAGGTGGCACCTCCAAACACTGGATCACACCAGCATGATCCTATCACACCAACCTGCAGGAAACTCACCGCAGCTGGGAGGAAACAGTGACTGATGAGAGTATCAAGCAAGAGATTGTTAACTTGCCGCCGCAGGAACGGATGATCAAGTGCAGGATCCAGACCAAGAGCTACAAGCGACTAGAAGAGGTTCACAAATGATTTGGGAAGTCTAAGGTCCAACTGAACCGTGCTTAGAGCAGCAGGGGCAGAGAGATGTTGACCGGGGAACAGCCCTGCACTGCCACATGCAGTAGGTGCGTTCCCGCACGGCCCGGCTGCTGCGGTGGCCGTCACGCTCTGCAGAGCCGCGCTCGCCGCGCTGTTACTCACGGCTCGTTCCAGCCTTCAGCGCGAACCACCTGTTCAGCTCAACAGCCAACAGCTCCCGCCACTCCCACCAACCTCCAAACCGCATCCGTGGAGAAATGCAGCGTGCACGCGGAAATGGCACCGATTCTAACTCGCAGCAGGACCAGCTCCTCTTGCTTTACGTGTAATTATCTGCAGTCAGGTGGCACTTGATGTTTCCCCTTCCTCAGCTAAGCCTAACAACTCACTTTTAATGATTCGAGAGTACGAACGCTGGTGGAGCTAATTAGGCCTCCTGGAGGGCTGAGCTCAACTTTCTGCATGGTGTCTAAACCAAAAACAAAATGTTCCCGAAGTCCTACTGTGTAGCTCCCACTGCACAGACGACTCATCTCTGCCAACCTGCAATAGCTCACTGATGTTTGCTGTGGAAAAGGAGAGTATCGCAGGAGATAAACTCTGAACGCTGGTTTCCCGTGGATGCTTTCAGATCGCTTCACCTTGACTCCAGTTCGAGGAGGATCACACTAGGAACCAAACCAAAAATTTGCTTCTATTCTATGAAATGGATAATTTAGTTACAGGCTAAATAAAAAAAAAAAAGCATAAACAACAAATTCCCCCGCGTGTGCCTCCATCGGGGGGTGAGGAAGGGCATGCTGTTAGTCACGGTTGGCATTAGCTGATCTCCCGCTGGCCGAAGCGCATCTGTTTGAACCCCAGAACGGAGTGTTTGGCGCACATGACGTGGCTGTGTCTACTGGACGTCCAGCGTCACCTAAGGGGGCAGGAGTCAGCCAGGAAAGGATGAGAAGGCAGCACCTACGAGCAGTTCCTGCCACCTGCACAGCCTCCCCCAGGGCACGCAGAGCTGCCCCTCGGCCTCCTCTCCGTGACGCCCCGCTGTGCTGAGCACCAGCCCTGCAGCCGGCAGCTCCTGATGGTTATAAATTGTATGAAACACGTTACTACCTAGTGCAGACGTGATGTTAACGTGAAAGCACCTCTTGCTAACGTAAGGATGTCGACTACATTTCATACCTTCTAGAGAAGACGAAAGCACAACATTCAGCAGAGCTTTTCAGACAAACAAATGCTGTTATCATAAGGCTAGCCCATTTTTGGGATGAGAGGAAACCTCCCTGTCTGCCGGTGGATATCTGCATCTTCTCAGAAGTGATGCAGCAAACCACAGCTCTGCAATATTATTTGTGGGGAAAAAAGAGTAATTTTTGTGCACGAGGCCAGAGAGCCAGTAACTTCGTGACTGTTGTGCTGCTGACGCAGGGAGCACTAACTCCCGAGGGCGCCGTGGGCCCCGCTACGCTCAAAGTGGCAGCGGGAACAGCCATGCCAGCACCGCTGTGCCAGTCAGGCCTTGGTGCTCACAGACCACACATTTTTATGAGAGATTTTTTTTACTTGCACATTTCATATCAGTAATTGGAGAACACTAGAGAGACCCTTAAAAATCTGATTCATTTTCTAGTATGTGGCTAGGCTTGGATGATCTCTGTTTCTACCTACGCTTCACAACACAGCAGCAAATCGGTTCGGGGTGAGGAGGAGCCATCCACACAGAGAGCCAGAAGGCTCCACCAGTGCCCTGTCACCGCACTTCCCTGGGACACTGGGGATCCAAACGGGGGTGCGACCTGTCCTCTGTGTACGGAGACAGCACAGTCCTGCCTTTCCACTTAAGCCCAGCCCGCTGGTGAGAGAAGCATCTTAAATGGAACAACAAACAGAAAAATGAACGAGCCCTTTCCAGAGCATTCTCTGTGGCTGTTCTCGAGAGGGACTATCTATCAGTCACAGCACGACTTAGCAAAGACTTCCTACTCCGGTCATCATTTTCCTCCCTTCGGAGCTCACTTTACAAGTTCCTCAAGAGAAATATACCCACCTAAAAGTATCCCCAGATCCCCCTTGGTCTCTCCTTACATTTTCTCCATGTAACTAGCAGATTTTTTCAGCCAACACGTAGCCTTCCCCATTCTCCACACACATCAGAAAGGGGATCTAATTACCATGTATTATAAGAGCAAATTGAAAAGTCCTCTGTGTCCAGGAAAAAGCGACTGTGCGAGACAGAGATAAGACTCCTGCTAATGAAGGATTAGTGCTGGCAGCGCCCGAGCAAAAGGGAAGCAAATCTCAGTCCGGGGCACAAACCAGCTCATTCAACAAGCGGTGAAAACTGCAATGACCCCTGTGTGCAGCTCTGCCTGGTTGGGAGCTGGGGCGACAGAGGGGTCCTTCCTGCTGTAACAGCCTGTTCGGGGTCATCAGCCAGGCTGCAGCACCAAGGGACCAGGAAAACATGAGGACATGAGGCTTGGACCATCCCAATGAGCAAGGAGCCGCTGCGAAGTGACGGACTGCGATGCTTCCGAAGAACTAACTGCGCAGGAGACGTGTCGAGCTCCTCCATCTCTGTTCCAGCCATTTCAATAGCTCTCTGGCAGCTCCACTAATAAAGAGGAAACAGCAAGCCAAAAATGCAGATATACTAGGGAAAGAAACATCATCAACATAACAATTACAAACAGGGGAAAATCATGCCATCTGGAGCTGATGGGTTTTCCATTCATATGTCAATGCGAATTCTCTTGCAGATTATCTACCTGTTGGTGCACTGGATTTAAAGCAATTCATCCCTAGGGTGCTGTTCCTGCGGAGCAGCCTTACCCCAGGCAGCCCTAGGTTTTCACGAGGAGGAAGCCGTGGGCAGCCTAGGTGAGAGACTAGTGAGAGACTAACATTTCCTAAAGTAGATGAATGGTATCCAGAAATATTCAAAAAGCCACTATAATGTGTGCGTGTATATATACGTATTCACACCACAATTAGCCACTGAGAGGAAAGAGCTTCTAGCTGCTGCAGCAGCGACAAGGTCTCCTGCTCCTGGTGTGCACGGGCGGCCCCACGGGACTCTTGCAGGGAAACCTTCAAAACACAACCCTCCACGTCCCCTGCAGCTCTGCGGTCACGGCCTCACCAGAATTACCTGTAGCAAAAGTGATACCTGGAGGACCATGGAACAAGAAAGTTCCATATTCCTAAAATTGCATCCTTTTTCTTGCCTTTTGTCTCTTCCCAGTCTGCAGCTTTTCTTTGAGGTATTTTAGGACACTAATTCTCGGGGCTGGTCTAGCTAGCGCTGTGCTCAGGAAGCACAGGATGAGATGTCACCGGTGTGCCCGCGTCAGCCCAACGCGCGCGACGAGCCGAGCTGCTGCCCGCTCCGTGCGCTGCGCCGTGACTCACCCGCTCGGCTCTCCGCTCGCGACCGCTCTGCACCTCACGGGCTCCGCGGAGCAGCCCAGCAGCAGCCGCGCGCTGCGGGCCGGGCTGCTCTCGGTGCCTCCACGACCACGAGAGCGGCAGCAGCGCGAACGGCTTCTCCTGCCTCGGGGTCGGAGACCTGCCCCGCGTGCAGAGCTGCCCAGCCTGCTCGCTCAAGGAACGGCTACACTTGGTCACATCACTTCAGCATTCTACTCGATTGCACAGGTTTTTGCTCAGACACACATCTGCCCAAAAAGATTCAGTCTCATCAACACCAGAGAAGTACAAATGTCGTCCACCATGCTGGCCAAGTCAGACTTGAGCCTTTTTTAGTAGTACAGATGTCTTTTATGCACCTACTCGGAATTCATAGGAAGCCCCCCTAAGGGGGAGAGCTCTGACTACAGGCACTGAACCATCTCCAGACAGGAACTTCCTCTAAAAAAGTCACTTTCCGGTCAAATCTTTGACATAATTAAAGGCCAAGCTTTGAAAATCCTTAGCCTTTTTTATTTTCTTTCTAAAATTGTCTTGTTAACTATGGGCTGACTTCTCTGAGCTCCAGTATGAGCGGGGCAATCGCTCTAGGATCACGGAGAGGGGAACGTCCCCATTCCAGCTGGTGCTGATGGGGACAAGGACAACAAACCTGCTGAGCTACCAGAGCACGGTCCCATCCACAGCTGAAATCCATACCCGCTAATTTGTATTTGCTTCTAAGAAACAGATTCTTTATCCAGATGTGAAACAAACCCCTAAACGTTCTCCAAGTCCATGGGGATTCAGATTTAAAATCATTATTCAGCTCTGCTATCCACATGTTTTTTTTAATAAGTATGTAATTTGCAATATTGAACAAAATATGGAATAAATACCACTTGTCACCATCCAATGCTACAAATCCATTTAAGCCTGTAATTACCTACAAAGCCTTCTCGTGCTGTGCGAGTCTCCCACAGACCTCCCCGCCGCCAGCTCGGGCTGCGTCACAACCGCTGTCCT
The DNA here is from genome assembly GCA_032275445.1 of Crypturellus soui. Taxonomy (NCBI): domain Eukaryota; kingdom Metazoa; phylum Chordata; class Aves; order Tinamiformes; family Tinamidae; genus Crypturellus; species Crypturellus soui. The sequence continues at coordinate 3,809,258 of JAUBNY010000073.1, read as the reverse complement.
CCACGAGGACGAGATGCGACCGCGGCTCCCTGGCCTCCGGGATGTACCCGGGACGGGGGGTCTGGGGCCCTGCCCGCCCGCGCAGCCGCCGCGCTCAGCCCCGCGCAGGGACGCTCCTCCAGCCCATCTCGGTTGCGCAGGACTGCGTTTTTAGCCCCAGAACGCTCGCAGTGCCTCTAACACTGGGGTCTCTTGCGTAAGCTCAGTGCTCCTGCATAGCCAAGTCCTCCGGCCCTGCGTGTGCTGCCAGCGCAGCCAAAGCGCATTCTGCGGGAGGGATCTGTGCGGACGGGGCTCCCAGCGCAGCTCACATGGGGCTCAGCACCAGCACTGAGCAGGTTTCACCGGGGCTCAGCTCCGCATCCTCTGCCTGTGCATGGCCAGGTCTTGCACATTACGAAGTGCAGGAGCTACGGGGACGGTACAAGCTGCTTTGCCAATTCCTTTAACCAGTTTGAGTCAATATTTTAAAACATAATGTATTTCTCCATATGCTTTGGGCAAGGAGCACTGGAAATGCATGTCCTGCTCC
>JAUBNY010000073.1:3788636-3801427 GCA_032275445.1 Crypturellus soui | reverse complement strand
CTGGGCACGGGCACGGCGGTCGGAGCAGCCCCGTCACGCTGCTGGGCACGGGCACAGCGGTCGGAGCTGCCCCGTCACACTGCTGGGCACGGGCACAGCGGCCAGAGCTGCCCCCTCGCTCTGCTGGGCACGGGCACGGCGGCTGGGGCTGCCCCGTCACGCTGCTGGGCACGGGCGCGCAGCCAGCCCGGCAGCACGCAGGGCGCTGCTCCTCCGCCAGGCAGGCCGCAGCAAAGAGCACCAGTGAGCTCCTTATTTACCTACAGTGTGGGATTTCGGCGTGTGTACATTGTACGTGCAGCTAATTTATACATTCCCCCGTGCGCGGAGCCTGCCATGCGGCAGCGCTGTCAACACAATTATGGAATCGTGAAAACAAACTCTGGATCCTTCTCCCAAGCAGAAGCCACTGGTGCACGTGCTGTTCGCAGCGCTCACGCAGCTATTTAAAGCCGCGATCCTATCTTTGTCCGGGAAGCTCCCGCGCAGCCGCCGCGCTCCCCCGGAGCAGGCCTGGCGGGCGCGAGCACCGCGCTCTGCAGAGGCGCTGCGGAGCCTCGGGCAGCGCTGCCGTGCGGGCGCCCCGCACGCCCTCGGGCCCAGCACAGCGCGGCAGGGGGCAGAGCGCAGGCCGCAGCGCCAGCCGCTCGCACGCTTCGGTGAGGAGCAGCGGGCAGCAAGGAGGTGCGCACAGCCCAGCGCAGCCCAGCGCGGGAGCCCGGCGGTGAGCGCTGCAGCCATGTGAGCTGCGGCAGGAGGCCACGCACAGCCCAGCGCGGGAGCCCGGCGGTGAGCGCTGCAGCGCCCGCGCCAGGAGGCCACGCACAGCCCAGCGTGGGAGCCTGGCGGTGAGCGCTGCAGCCGTGTGAGCCGCGGCGGGAGGCCACGCACAGTCCAGCGCGGGAGCCCAGCGGTGAGCGCTGCAGCGCCCGTGTGAGCCGCGGCAGGAGGCCACGCACAGCCCAGCGCGGGAGCCTGACCCGTGAGCGCTGCAGCGCCCGCGCCAGGAGGCCACGCAAGCTGCAATGTGCACAGGGCTTCACAGCCGCCACAGCGTTCCCCCAGAGCGCTCATCTGCCACCCCTCCTGGGGCTACAAACTGAAATGAGCCATGCAGCCCGTTTTACAGAATTCTGACAATTAAAAGCAGGTGTTGTTCTTGCAAAGAATGAAAAGTTAACATGAAGATAAGCTATGCATGCGGTCAGTTATGATAACTCTGCAATTGGAGAGACAGCCATGAGTGATTCAGGAACACAGGAGAACATTTTTGATGGGACCAGTTTGACCCCAGGTGAGAAAAACAACACGTTCTGGTTCTTCCTGAGCTCAACCAAATGTCTTCTTATTTTCAAGGTAACAGACTCAGGTGTCAGGGCAGATTTACATAGCAAATGGATCACACTGATGCTTCAAATCCCTGGAGCAGAGGAGGGATGGGGCCTGTATCCCGGATCCCGATGGGTGAAAGATGCCAGTTCTCTTGCTCAGGCCTCATCTGAGCTCAGATGAGAGATCCAAACTCACAGAACAGACATGACAAACATTCAAAGTTTAATTTCTCTGGGGAAAACACACATCCCACTTCTGTAATAAGCAATTCTCTCAAATACTGCTATGATCCAAATAACACTCCAAACAATACCTCATGGAAAAAAGATTTTAAAAGGAAGCATAGAGAGTACCTTTTCCGTGCTGCACGGCTTGCAAAGCTGAGGGCAAACCCTGTTCTCCGGCTGTAACAGTGCCCACTGGCAGCGCTTCTCAGCTTCGCTAAAAGCAACAAGGCGCAACGAAGGCGGGATGAAGGCCGGAGCCCTCCCGGCCCCCACCGGGCTCAGGCGGCACCGGGAAGCCTCTGCTCCCCCGTGCTCACCCGCTCGCGCCGAGCTGGCCCTGCCCGGGCTGGCAGCCGCTCACCCTCCGCTGCAGCTCATCCACACACAGGGATAAAACCCTCCTGCAGCACCAGCAAGGGACTAGGAGAAAGAGAGTGGCTGAAAACTCCCATTTTACAGCAGAAAGAAAGAGGAGAGAAGAGGGCATATCCCAAGATGCTGAATTAAGCAGACAAAACAGTAAAATTATTTACAAAGATTATTGAGGGGCAAATAATTATTGAAATATTTGTTGATCTTACTCAGTGTTTCGATGAACAGAAACAATTTGTTCTAGTTAAAAGAAAAGAGTTATTTTTAAATAACATCACAGATTGTCCTTTTCAAACATGACTCTGCCATCAAGATCAATATGCTGAAAACGCTCATTAATCAGTGCCTCAGTCGCCCCGTTGTCACAGCCGCACGCATTTTGGTGCCTGCTGTGGCACTTCACGTGCTGAGCGAACGTCCGCGCCGGGCGCAGGCAGGAGGCCGCTCGCCCGCTCGCCCGCTCCCGTCACCGGCCCGCGGAGCTGCACCGGGGCGGCCTCTGCAAGTCCCTGTCTGCAGCATCTGCAGCAACACAGCAACCCGGGGAGGCCCCGCGTCACCCCGAGCACACGCTGCCAGCTGGAACCCAACGGCAGAGCGGGAACCCAAAGGCAGAGCCCGCGGAGGGCACTGTGGCGCTCAGGGGCCATCCAGGAATTCCTGGCAGGGAACGTCTGCGCTGGAGGGATAAGCTGAGCAAGAAATACTTTGCAGACCAAACACACACCAAAGCTTTCACAAGATACATACTATTACACCATTTCATCCTGCATCCTACTCCCGGGCTTTGAGGCACGAAGGGAACGCCGTGTCCAGGTACACATCTAACGGCCGCCACCTGCCACAGCAAGAGTATCAGCGTATCGGAGGTCTTGACTCGCGCGGATTGTCCTCTGGATGACCGACTGCCATCTAACACGTGTGACTCCAAGCTGCGTTTACTTCATGTTGACTGGTAAGCGTAACTTGCTGGCACTTAGAGCCGCGGTTCCCACAGCACCTCACCCAGTCCTGAAGCAGACCTGCTCGGACGGGAACCTGAGCCTCGGGCCGCCAACGCCCCCACGCCGGCTGCGGGCAATGTTCTCACTTACTGGAGTTACGGACACCTTGGAGCTCTTCAGGTGACCGTTCCACATGCTCCTGCATTGCGCATCGTATCAAAACACTAAGAACATTAAAGTCCAATGCTGGGAAATGCCTTGGGTGCCAAGTTCCTAAGTATCACGTTAATCTCTTTTTAGTGTAATTTCTTCCTAGTTACTACTGAATTTCTGTGTTCAAAAATAATCCTAAAGTTTTCCTTTCCCTCCTTTTTTTTCCTGGCATTTTTTTTTGCTACCAGCTAAGACATCTAAACTCATCATGAGTCAAGACTTTAAACAATAAAATTAATTTTTGTTTATTTGTATTTTTTGAGTCAGGGATATACCTGAAATTAAGAAAAATATTTTTCCAAGCACAAAGACAGCTGCCCCTTTTACTTAAGCAGACCATGTGGAAACAGAAACCCAAAGAAAAGCAGTACATATAGAAAGCAACACTTCTGTGCATTTCTTTTTCTTACTGCCACTGCTTTACATCAGTCTTACCCGGTGCTCCCTCTCCAGCACTCCACAGCACTGTAATCAGAGCACTGCACACACAAATCACATTTACCCCTTGGAAAGCAAGGGTGTAATGAAATAAAACCCAGGCAGGAAGGCTGCCTGTGCTGGAGTAACGTTTTGCAGATCAATCCGGTAACGGCCTCGAGCATGCATCTAGGTCTCCAACTCTCCGTCAGCATCACCAGAACCAACCACTGTATTTCGGGATTACTAAACAAAAGCCCCCAGCTCCTAGAGCTGCCTCCCAGCTGTGAACACACTAGTGACCGCTGCTCAGCTCAGCTGCCCAGCACGGCCCGTGGTCAGGCTGCGAGGACTCGGCGGGCACCGCCAGGCCTGCAAAACACCGAGGCGGGTGCAGGCAGCGCGTGGATCTCTTCACTAGCCCCAGGTACTGGCCAGACCCTGAGCAGCAGAGGAGATGCGAATTAGCACATCAACATTCACACACTGTCATCTCGTATTGCTTAGCACCATTCAGAACCGTCTGTTCCCACACATCCTAAGCACTTTTAATTTTCCATAACTGTCACCTAAAGCAATTGAATTCCTGAAGAACAGTGGGAGAGGAAAAGAGGACTCTGACATTTATCTTCTCTTGTTAGGGGAAGCTAAGCTGCTCACGGCCCTCGCGCCTGTCCCCGCGCAGGGACGAATGCCGAAGCAGAGCTGCGCTGCCGCCGTGCCCCCTCGCCAGCTCTGCCCTGTCCACGCGCGGACGCGCTGCGCAGCACCCACTGCTCTGCTGCAGCGACACCGGCACCGGGCCGCTCCCCAGCGACTGCTGGCCGTGCCGTACAGCACGACGTTGTTACTGGTGACTAATATGTGTGTCTCCTTACCGGGTGCCCAGGACACAGAGGGAGAACAGCGCAGGAACAAGACACGGAGCTATAAAATGCTCTGCTGAATTGATGTGTATTTGAAACAGCAGCTAAAAGAAAAGGTCTCTGAAAAGCAGTGGGGAAAGAGCATCTAGCAATCACATCTGCTTTTAAATTCCAAGTACTTCTAAATGGGCCACACCAGTGGAAACTTAAATCATGACCTTGGTGAGCTGAAAGCACCAATTTTGATGCATATGTAAATGAATAACAGTGCAAACAAGTCTATTTCTGCTCCACACAAGTAACATACCACATGAAATTTCAGCCATTCTCACAAGAAATAAACCGATATTGTAAGAAAAATGCATATTATCCCCCACATGTGTGAATTCAAGAGTATAGCCCATGCTATACAGTGGTCTTTCAGGTGATGCACTACATCCCAGCCACCCTCATGATACAACTACATCAGCTGGATGCAGCTGCAGACAGCTTCCCTCCTCACTACCTTAGGGCTCTTTTTTCTTTTGTTTTTTCCCACAAAAGCAGTATCAAGTCACAAAAAGAACAGCCTGTTCCGCCGCCAGGGAGGTTGTGGTTTGCGAGCGCCACGCTCGGAGGCTCCGCCGTCACCGAGGGCGCCGCAGCAGCCCTCCCCTCGCGCCGAGCTGCCCCACACGCTTCCCCCAGCCCGAGCACTGCCGCTCCGGGGCAGAGGCTGCCTGCAGCGAGGGGCAGCGCTGCGCGTGGCACAACCGCTGCTGCGGGCACAGCACTGCTGCGGGCACAGAGAGCTCGGGCACAACCGCTGCTGCGGGCACAGCGCTGCTGTGAGCACAGAGCGCTCCGGGCACAGAGCGCTCCGGGCACAACACTACTCCGGGTGCGGAGCTCATCACACCAACGCCGGGAACACGATCGCATGCCCAAGCCAGGCACGTCCCCGCGGGGTGCTCACATCCATAAAGGTGCGCTCTTACTTATTCCAACTTCACTCAAAGTCCATTTTAAACAAATTGTAAAGATTCTGGCCTTTGGAGAACAGGTAAAGTAATGATTGAGTCTACCCTTCTGTGAACTGTATTGGTGATTATGTTTTCTTGATCTGGCCTTTTCCCTCTCAATAAATCAAGTGTTCCATGAATCACAGCTGTGGTTGCTGCAGCCGTTTTGTTTCCTTATTTAATTTCAGACAAACAGCCGTGGCTGCCTTCAGGGTCTGTTTTAACCTGATGTTCTCTTAGATTTCCCATAAACTAATTTGCCCCTCCAGGCCTTGCAATAATCTTTCTTCCTTTTCTTGAAAGTTATCTGGGTTGATTTTCGCATGAGGAAGGATGCTGTACTGACATTATAAATGTTGCCAGGACAGAGCAAAACCATATTAGGATTCTCTAATTGCATTAAGAGAGGAGAACATGATCGCACGAGCTAGAGAACGGGCCAGACGCTCCTCTCTGCCCTGCCGCTTGCGACGGCAGCCGCCACGAGGGCAGCATAGCTGGTCGGTAACAACACGTGTGCAGCCGCTTGGGCTCAGCACCCACGCGGAGGAGGACACCGGCGCCACGGGCGCATGTGGTTCCTCAGCACCACCGCCCGCGGCCGCGCTGCTCCGCGCCAGCGCTGCCTGCAGGGCCCGGCCTGGCCGCTGCGGTCCCTCGCGCTCAGCTCCGCAGCCCTCGGCACGGCGGCACCGGCGCCTGCACGCCGAGGGAGATCTTGGCCTGCGCTTCGCACGGGCGGCTTCAGAGCGCACCGAGGGACAGTCACAGAGCTCGTCCTCACACAGCTCCCTTGCCACGAAGGAGAGCTGGCTTGACCGCGCTGCCCTCCTGCCGTTCCCAGCAAGGGCCGCACTCGGCAGCAGCTCCGGCTCCCTCTGCACCACATGGAGCCATGACCGGCAGCAGCTCCGGCTCCGTCTGCACCACGCGGAGCCGAGGGCCCAGAGCCGAGCTCAGCGGAGCCGAGGGCCCGCGCTGGCCCCGCCGAGCTCAGCGCCGCTTCGCCGGGAAGGGCTGCTCCAACGCGAGTTGTGCGGCGGGCCCAGGGACACAGATGTCGTTTAGATACAGACATTCTGGGGAAGCGGTGAAGGGCTGGCAAGCAAACAGGGGTATCAGATACGACGTGCAAGACTTGCGAGGCAGAGAAGCAAAAATGTGTCATCTATTTAGAGATTAAACCACGATTTGGGAAAGAGCAGCATGACTGAATAGGGCCTACCTGATTTCTAAGGCACTCATAATACCCCTGTTGAAATCACTGAGAATTTGCATACATTTCCTAGGCTTAACTGGGAATATGACTGCTTAGTGACGTAATCATGATACTGCTTTAATTGATAAATCACAGCTGCTGCGATATGGATTCTCTAGACCACCGAGGAACTGCAACTTGCAGCTAACTAAAACATGAAGTGACAAAGCAAATGTGAGGAAAGTGAAGCAATCTGAAGGAGCAAAACAGCAGTGAAATACAAGAAACATCATTTTTGTGGTCTTTACATGTCATTTCTTCAAAGGACTTCTTGGTTTTTTAATCTGTTTAATCATTTTTCAAGTTGTAAATTACACTATTTAAACAAAAATATAACACAATGAAAAAAATAATGGTCTTCAGTAAGCAACAGTAGTAGTTTTATCTAGCTGCTTTTGCTATGCTCGGAGGGATGGTTCTGTCCCTTTTATTGATGTAAATCCAGAACAGCGTTTCTCCAGATTCATTTCAGTTGTACTGACAATGGATTATGGCCTCGAATGTGGATAAAGTGACAGCAAAATTGCCAATTAGTTCTGAGAGGAAAAAAAAGAGAGAGACAATAATCCAAATGTTGTGCATATCAGTATACACTTCCATAATTCTCAATTACAAAATTAGCTGGATTTGAACTCTTTCTGCATTTCCCCATGCACAAAGAGCTCTCCCGCAGGCAGGAGCTCCCGCACCAGCAGACCAGGGGGGATGGCTCATTTCTGCAGAGCTCTTCCCACGGCCGATTCCGTGATCCGCAATCCCACCGCCATCCCAGGGCTCACGGCGCAGTTTAAGGTCCGCCTGGCTCAGCCAGGAAATGCCCCTTCCTCCTCCTCCCTTTTCTCTTCTAGGCGAAGTGAGAGGGAGGTCAAGACTCAGCACTTCCTTTCCTTGATGAGCAGCAGAGCGTGTTATTTCCACCTCAGGTAGAGTTAATATGTCAATACAGCTATAATCAGAGAAAAATACCATATGGCATATGCATACATCCTAAACACACACATACAGCAACAGCGTGCATTAAAAGGGATCCTAACGGAGCACACGATGCTGCCGCGCTGCAGTGGGAAGTCTATTGCTGGCCATCCCGTTGCGATCCTTGCAGAAAGTATCTCGATGATTAAAGATCCATAAACCTGAGCTTCTGAATATCCCTTTACAAAGCAAGGAGCATGAAGTTTTGAACTACTAGTCCATACAAAGAGCAACCACTTTTCTAGGGAATTTACATAGCAGCAGATGTGTGACAGAAACTTGCACCTGCATAAACTGTGCAAAGAAGAGCCCCATGACTGTGGGAAAAGCCAGGCTGTGAAGAGACCAATGACAGCAGCAGAGCTCCCCACCAGCTCCCTGCAATTCCCACTCCTCCCCCACAAACACACTTACCGTTTGGAGGCAGCGGGGCTTTTTTTCGCCCTCTTGTTTCTAAATAACAGGCAAAGGCATCTGTGCGCCCAGCCCACACCGCTGAGAGTCAGGCTCTGCACAACGCTGGCTTTGCAATCCGATCGAGGTCTCTACAGAGCAGCAAACTGTATGGGCCTAGAGACAGGACTCCCGTGGTTACTATAGCAGGCTCATTTTGCCCTTCTTAAGAAAAAGTGCTAATAAGTAATACAAAGAACACAGAAGCTTAACATTTCTGTATTTGACCCTAGAGAAAAGAGGATTTGGGATTTTATAGGTGCCGTACTGGGCATTAGGCCATAGTTTCCTAATCAACAGCACAGCATTTCATTCACCAAATGGGGCAGAGCCTGCAAGCCCTGCTCAGCCCGCGCTGACCCGCTCTACAAAAGCACCGGGTTCTGCCACCGCTCGGGGCGCTTCGTCCTTCCCAGTGAGGGGCTACGGCCGGACCTGCCCCGCGGCACCGCCACGGCCGGACCTGCCCCTGGGGTTTGGTTCACCCTGGCAGCGCTGAGCGCGCGAGTCAGCTACGCAAACGCAGAGCTGCTGCGGGGCTGAAGCCAGCACGGACCCACACGGCACCCGGTGACGCACAGGGCAAACCGAGCAAGAGGATCCCGCTGCTCACCCGCTGCACCGTCTCTGTCTACACACAGGCTCTGCTCAGCTCAGTTAAGTGGGATAATAAAACTCTATCTGCAAAAACACAATGTAAATTATTCATTACTTGCCTGCATCCTAGTTTTTGAGGGATGCATTTGTTCAACAATATTGCACTTCGTTTCACAGAAACAAACATTTGAATTATTTTTGCGCAAAACCAGATGTTGCCAAAAAATAATAACACGACAGAAAATACTTGAACCGCGTAAAGCTTCCATGCTAGCGTTCCTGACTGCTGCTCCCCTCCCAGAGCGACGGGAGTCATAAGGACGATACACGACCCTGGTGTGAACCTCTGCAGAGGGTAAAGGCTCGAGTCGGCCCTGCTCCTTGCTCCGGCCGGTGCTTCTGCTCCCCGGCCGCGTCCCCCCGGCACCATCAGCAGCCTCGAGGCCGCGCTCGGCTCTCCCAGGGCCCCGGCTCCGTGGGTAAATGACTATGGTAGGAGAACCTCGATCTTTGAAATGGTGCTAAGCATCACTGGAAAAGCTGGACGTTTTGATCCCACTGAGTCAGAAAATGGGAAGCAAAGATAACCTACAAGCATCCTTTTCCAGCATCCTTATAACTCAGAAGTGATTTAAATTGATAACAAAACTTATGTCAGAGAAATTTGCCCTCTCCTGAGTTTCTGCCTGGGAGCAGCAGCATCCAGCAGGAGCAGACTCAAAGGGGAAGGCCACAAGGACAACGTGCAGGAGCCAGAGACAGGATAAGCACGGGAAAACGTGATCATTCCCCCATACATCAAATCATTTGCCCAACAAACTCCTCCAGTTTCTGCTCTCCAGATTATCACAGTGCAATAATAAGGATATATTTTCTGACGTGTGCGTAACCCCAGAGCCTGCTGGCACATTGTCTGAAATTAAAATGGAGATTATGGTAAGCCCGTTAGCCCAGGTTGCGCGACTCGGTGCCTGTTTCCATGGGGATGGAGCAGCGCGGCGCAGCACGGGGGCCGCTCCGGCTCCGCAAGGCGCCGATCCTCGAGCACCACCACCCGCGAGAGCCCTCGGGGCCCCAGACACCCCGGAACTCGAGCACTGCAGCTCCAGCAACCGGCACGCCAAGGAGGCAGCCTCGAGGTGCTTCCACCTTCCACCTGCGCACAGAAACACATCCCCCGGGAGGAGCGCGTCCCAGCTCGGGGACTTGCCAAGGGCAGCCACACAGACAGGCTCCTCTAAGCGACCACTTTTAGAGGCCATGACAACATCCTGATTTCGATGTTCCGGACACCCCCGTAAGGCTGGCAGGGGGCAGCGCGGCCACGAGTCCCTTCCAGCGCGGGGGAGTCTCCGGAGACGGCGGCTGCCACGCTGCACCCCGCCGCGGGCCGCTCCGAGCGCAGAGCCGAGTCACTGACGTACCGAGCGGGCTCCTCCTGTGCGCTGTAAAACCAGGAACTGCTTTACAAACTTGATGCTAATTCAGATAAGATAAACAGGAGACTGCATTTGCTCCCGTTAAAAAAGCCGTAAGAACATTGATAGAGAAGCATCCAGAGGAGAGGTCGGCAGCCACGAAATTAGGATAAAACACTAACTACATTTAAAATAATTACGTTGCAGACACTTTGATCCAGGAGGATCCACGGCCAAAAACTCACTCTTTGAATTATTCTTCGGTGCAGCTGCTTAGCAAGATGCATCACGCCATAATTTCTCCCCACACGGACGTAACCTGCTGTGGGCAGAGCTGCTACCCCCCAGGGTCAGAGTCCCTAGGACTTACTTTACTTGGACAGTTTTCACTTGCTGGCAACTTTGCCAACACTGAGGATATTCGGGCTCGAATAATCTTCTCGACTTGGAAATGGTGGTTTTCCCTTTTGGATAAAAATGTCAACAAAACTTGTCTGCTCGTTTCCCAGAATGACAGTAAAAGTATTTTCTACCTACACGAAAAGCAGATCTGACAACCGCCTTGCTGAGAAGCTGCTGAGCAGAGATTGGAAATTCCAGAGCTAGGAAATAACTTTGAAGGGAAGGGAAAAAACAGGGTCAATGCGGCATGCAGACCTTGACGCCTTCCGTTTCGGTGAAGAAATTCACAGATACAGGGATAAGGTTCTTACAGGAACACATAAGAAATCCAAAAAAAAGTCTTAGAGACAGAGACCTATTTTCCTGAGGGTGAACAGCGGAGGGAAGCACATGCCATAAACTCGCAAGGCCGAGCCCTTCCCTTCCGCCTGCTGAGGCCGCCGCAGCTCCAGCGCAGCCGGACTCGCTCGGCCTCCCCTCTCGGCGCGCGCCGCAGCACGGCGGCCCGCAGAGCCGCGCAGACCGACCCCACCGAGAGGACTGCGCCCAGGAACAACAGCTGCGCGCTCTTGTGAAGCGAAGTTTGGACACGAGAGAGGTGAGAGCAACCAGAGCGCGGGGCAGAGCGGAGCTGGCAGGACGTGCAGCGGCAGCGCCAGCGCTCCGCGCAGACGGGCACCGCCGGCCGCGGCGGACGCATCCGCGGATGCAGCCAGCACCCCCGGACAGCCGGCGGGAGCGCCCCTGCAGCCCAGGGATCCTGAGCAGGCACCGCGCGGGCACGCTCGGCTACAGAAACACCGTTCCTGGAAGGCAGGGTTCGTAGAAGCGAGAGGCACCAGGCCCACACGCATTGAAGCTTTCTATAAGTTACCAGAAACCATGAAGGAACTCTCCTGTCAAAGGCAGCTTTCCTATTAACTGCGTCGTAACTCGGAAATGCTCTAAAATATCTCAAAGATTGTAGCAGTAGACACAAAGCATCAAAATGTGAATGCTGCCTTCAAACACAAGACCAAAACGCGTGTGTCAGAAGAAAACACGTTACGCCTTCACAGGGGGTCAAATAAAGTTCTGCGGAACAGGTCCCCTTGCCTGCACCGAGTTCAAAATTCAGAGAAACTGGCATTTTCCGATAGGAGGGACTCCGCCCTGAAAAACATACTGGAAAAAGAAGTTCAGCTCTAGTATTAAGAAAAGGGGTGCTGACAGCACCAGAGAGGATGGAGAGAAAACAATACAGACGCAGAATTAGATCATTTACATCCAGAAACAGAAATTCAGAGCTCCATGTGATTTACCAAAGAGCAGGCCAAATGGTTTTGATCAGTCTGTTCCTGCACGAAGACAGAAAAACGCCCCAGACGATGCTCCCGTCTCCCGCACCAGCGTCCAAGAGCAGGAGTTGCGCCGGGGCAGACGCAGCCTGCGGGAGCGCCGCGGTGCAGCACGGAGGATAAAGGCACCCTGGCCCCGCGAGGGCCGCAGGGCGCCCGCAAACCACGGGTCCATTCACCTCCTGCCCCGCTCACGCCCGGGGGTAGCCGCATCTGCACCACAACTTCGGGTGGCTGCGAGACTTCACTCAGAAAGGCAGCTAGGAGGACTGTAATTTTCTTTTTCCTTAGGGCCCATGTGTTTGTAGTTACTTATACAAAGGTATATTCTGGATTTTGCATTATTGCTCACTAGAATGGATGTTAACCTGAATTTTAATTATAAAAGCAGGTTAGGTCAATATAAACATTAATTTCAGATTTCAGTTGGGTTCATTTCTGCATATCCAGCACTGAGAATCCATGAGTAAATTCCACATACTAACCTATTTTGCTCAGTTTCTCTCCCTCCTTAAGTTGTCAGGACAAATAACTCCACATTATGTCACACACAAAACCAAAAGTATTAACCTGCTTCTTTATTTAAGGAAGTTATTGGAATGTCTTAAGGGATCTCCATAGCAACCATGCTGTGCCAGTAAATGCGAGTTCACCAGGACAGCACTGTCGCTGCTCTGAACACACTGACAAGCGATGAGAAAGCAGCCAGTATCAGCAAACTGAAATATTACAAGCCCCCAGTCTCGCACAGCGCTGCCCAAGAGCACCTCGGTTCTGTATCGAGACGTCTGAGCTCGCTCGCTCGTCTGCACAGTTCGCGTTGCTCTCTGCGGTGGCCGCACACGGGCTCAGCTCAACACCACACGCTCTCGGATCCCAGCGCCTCTCCCCGAGCTGCTCCCCGCTGCCGCCGGCCCGGCCCGCCCGGGGGCCGCTCCGGGGGAGCCCGCGGCAGCCCGGCCCGAGCTGCGGGGCTGCGAGC
>JAUBNY010000073.1:3561085-3577393 GCA_032275445.1 Crypturellus soui | reverse complement strand
AATGCAAGTTGTCCCTAAAAGGGATGATATAGTTTATTGGCATAGGAAATCTTGGAAGCGTGAAGGCAGCAGCTCTGCGTTGAACTTTTTTGTCACAGTCCGTTCCCAGAGAGATACTTTAAAATTGAAATATCCCTCCCGTTAGGGATATTTCCCTAAATATCCTTAATTGTCCTACCTGGAGACAAGAGAACTTCTGTAGGTCTGGAGCAGCTTCTGGGGGTTTGGATCTGCTTTGTGCTCAACTACTGTTCCACTGCTGAGTGGAGTTCCTGCTCAGGAAGCTTGTTAGTGTGATGAACACTAATTTCACTGAGGCATCATTGCTATTTCCATTAAGTTAAGCACAGGTTAAGATTGGCACAGGTTAAAATACACCCTAAATGAAGATTTTTTTTTTTTTAGAAAGAATACTTTGTGCTTTCAGGTGGGTTTTATTGCTTTGCACTGGGAATTTAGCTCTGTACTTGCCTTGTTTGCAACAGTTATGAAAACTTATCTAAAGCAAGTCTCCATTTTAATGGCAGATGCAAAAGTATTTTTTAAAAAAGCACTAGAAACATTAATTATTTTATAGCTATATGCATATACTTTATTGACTCATAAAGTTACATTTTGCTCTGACTTTCAGACTTGTGAATTTGATTTTTCTTACTTGATGGGATTTAGCAAATTTACTGTTAGTATACTCCCCATAACCAGAAAATCACATCAGCGTTTCGGAGATGAGGAGTAACCCGAACAAAGCGGATACTCCTATTATTCCCAAAGTGGCAAATCCTTTACCTCTGTGATTGTTTCAAGTAAATATGGTTTGCATCCAGATAATAGCAAAAAAGCATTTGGCTTTGCTAACTTCGTGTCAGATTGATTTTGGGGGTTTTGAGCAGCATTTCAGAAATATCTCATTTTCATAATTGGATGATACATGTCTTTCTTATCCTGCCAGGATCCACAGAATATGTAACTGGATTATCTTATCTTATTTGGTTGCTCGTGTCTCCAAGGCTAACTTATGGTTTCAGTTGGTCATCTTAGCACACAGCAGCTGCACTTTTCTCCTGGCTGCTTTTAACAGGAAATACATCTGTTGTAATCTCTGTGGTGTACTGAAAATTGCAATTGCAGTTATTGCTAAAATTTTTCTCTCTATGAAGGAGAAGTGGGTGTATTCTGCACTTCTATTGGTAGAAGAATTCAAAGTAATAAGAAGTCAAATCATTGAGGAAAGTAACAAACCTTTTTAGATTCAGCAGGCAGTAGGAAAGCTTGTATCTGTATGTGCTTGGATGCAGCTTTTTTAAACAACAAAAAAAATGTTGAAATAGTTGCAAGTGCAGCAACTCGACTCACACATGCAGAGGTAAGCCCAGGTTCCCTGAGGGTGCACAGAGAGCAGCACGGCAAAACCGGGGAGAAATCCACCGTGGATTTCAACAGAGAAATTCTATGAACAGGAAACAATAGTGCAGTTATAATGCATATATATAATGGATGACTGTTGTGCTCTAATGTATGTAAGTGTTCCTTTTCTGTGTAAATAGTAGAGATGTAGTGTAAATTGTGTTAATGTATTGTGTATATACATAGAGTTACAAAACAGAAGAGTTTTGAAGGCCACATTAATGCTGCAAATTAAATGTTTTTCCGGAGGGCTGTGTATTTAGAGGCAGTTCTAGGTTTGACACTTCTCAATATCAGAAACTTTCTCTCCTGACTTTGCACCTCGGGAGGTGTTTCTGAGGCTTCCAGGCGGCTCTCCGGCAAACGGCAGCCGTGTTTCGCAGCCCAGCACAAGCTGCTGTGAAGGATCCTGCGGACACGCAGCGAGCACGGCCTGCGCGAGGCTGGGCACGAGGGACGCTGCGTTTCCCGGAGGGCCGAGCTCCGACGGCCGTGTCTGTACGCAGCTCCCCTGCAGACTGCAGCAAAGCTCTGCTCAGCAACAAGTGGATAAAAGGGAGAGGTACCAAAACGCTCCGCCGAACTGATCTGGTCTCCCCTCTTCTAACTTTGCAAAAAGGCACCTTTGAAGGAGCAGCAGAAAAGCAGCAGTGTGTTTTCATAGCATTTCGATTTTCTTTACCAGCAACAAAAAATCCCTTCATAAGCAGGCTGGTCTAAAAAGGCACATGTTCCCCAAAGTTTCTGCTTGGGTGACTGCGACTTTGCAGGAACTGAAAGGAGGAGGAAAAAAGGATTGCTCTGGCTTGTATAAGAAATGAACCTTCGCCCAGTCACTTTTTGTCCGTGAATAAGGTAACTTTCTGTGCGGGTGGAATTTGAAAGCAGGAAGGTATGTGAGTCCTTGCTCTTCATTGGTTCTCAGGAGCTGATCAGGGTTTTTTCCTTTCGGAGCAGCCCTGGAGTTGTGAGATAAAGCAGCTCAGGGGAGAAATTGTTCTCAAGCAGATGCTTTTAAGAGACAGAAATCATGAATTTCTTGAATTGCCACCACGCCGGGGGTGGCTACAATGACTTTTTGACAGTGACAGTAACTCTGCCGTGTCTTTTCGAGCCCTTCTTTGGCCCATTCACTCTGGAAAGCCGCTTAAGCGCACTTAAGCGCATTAGCATTTGGATGCTGGGGGACCGTATTGACCCTGGTTTGGAGAGTGTAAATGAGTGAAAGATGGAGCGGTTTGTCAGGGCTTTAGCAACCCGCTTTGGAGAGCAGCGGGTTTTCCGCTTTGGTTTGTTCGGGTGCTTGTTCTCATCTGCCGCCCTGTTCGGAGCCGGCCAGACTGATTGGTGACACATGAGCGCAAAGCGCTATTTTTTGGGGGGCTTGACCCGCTTAGCCGCTCTGTGCTCTGCATTTCAATGCGGCCCACGCGGATTACCCGCCCGCACCTCGTGACACAGATGGCAAAACCCTAAGGACTCGTCCCGCGAAAGGCCAAGAGCGGGGCGACACCTGGCGCTGCGCCCAAACAGGTGACACCAGAGTTACATCTTCCCTGGTCGCAGCGAGCTGCTCTCAGCCTCTTCCCTTTAAAACATTTCAGCAGAAACAAAGTGTCTGTGTCTGTGTTCGTGCAACCGGATTTCTTTCCTTGAGTGGAAGTGATGCCCTGATAACCCCCACCCTGCAAGAACGAACACCTTTGCAGATGCTTTTTGTCTTTAAAAAGTGCATGCTTGGCATCTCCTTCAAGTGAATGCAGAGTGGAGCGAGATGGAGAACAGACAGGAGCTGCAGTTCCTTAGCATGCCCACAATAATGAGTTGAGTGAGTATTTGTCCTACTCACAGGCTGTTTTCTTAATATTGCCTGTTCGTCTCCAAACAGCGGTTCAGATTATTCTCCTGGATTTGTCACAAGAGGAAGCCAGTGAATTTAGCCATGTTTTGTGTTTTGACTTGCAGCAAGCTGTGCTCCCGCGCGGGCGCAGGGCGATGCACAGAGCGGCAGAGCTCAGTAAAACGTGCAAACTGTTTTCCCTGTCTCCGTTTTCCCCTAGACGCTGTGTGCAAAGGCGACGATGCAGACAATCCGAGCAGCTGACACGAACGAAGTCGTCAAGCTCATATTCCGCGAGTCTGATAATGATCGAAAGGTAAATAAATAACTTAAGGTCCACTGCCACCCCAGCACAAAGGGAAGTGCTGCTGTGCATTCGCTTTCCTTCCTGCGAGGCGTGAATATAGTTGTCTAACAGTGGTGATTTGGAGGGCAGGTGGGAAGGGACGTGGGTTGTCGCACCTAATGCTCAGCTAATTGGATCCGTTTAGCTGATTGCTGCCCGTGAAGCACGCAGGCTGGTGAGGAGCCGGGGGCATCGCGGCGCCTGACGCGGCTGCAGAGGGCTGCGTGTCCCCAGTGGGTCGCTGCTGCACGCTGCTGTCGGCACCCACTGACCTCTCCTCTTTATTTCGCTTTTAGGTTATGCTGCAGCTAGAAAAGAAGCTTTTTGACTATTTTAATCAAGACGTTTTTAGAGATAACAATGGCACTGCGGTAAGTGTGTGGCTAAGCACGGCGGGAGGGACGAGCGGGAGGTGATATACACATTGCATCTCTTTGTCCTTATCAATCCCTCTGTGCACAGGGTGAAGGGACTTAATTCACCTGACACAATAAGCTCTCCAAGCTTTTTCCTCACCCGGTTATTTTGTGTACAACTTCTTAAGTTTGTCATCTTTTTATTTGCCTTCTCTTTCGTAGAAAAATAATGTAAATGACAAATTCTTTGCAGTTCAGCACCTTCTCTCATCTGCATTTCTTCAAGCACCCTGTTTGTTTGCTTGCTGTTAGTCATGCAGTGCAGGAACTTGGGCAAAGCCTTTCTTGCAAAACTGCATTTAAAATACCTGCATCTTTTGGGTGTACAAAGAAAAAGAAGAAGGAAGGCAGGAAGGAAGGCAGGAAGGAAGGAAGGAAGGAAGGAAGGCTGGAAGGAAGGAAGGAAAAGGAAGGAAGGAAGGAAGGAAGGAAGACGGGGGGAGGAAGTAAAGAGCCCTGTGTGCAGCAGGATTTTGCTGCAGACTGGCACTGTTTGGGCAGTCATATAGTGTTTTGCAAGAAGCAGCAGCAGATGGGAGACACTAACATCTGACTGGGACAACAGTTGGGCTGTGAGGAATGATTGCATGCCCACTTTAATGTGATTTTACTTCAAAGTGTGGCTACTTCATGTTGGAAAATCTCTGCACCACTGCTTACTGATTTTTCCTAAAAACTCCTCAGAATTATGGAACTGAGGAAAAACATTGAATGTCTACCCACATCTCTGCCAGCATGGGGACCAGTGTCGCTGCTCATGTGGCACAAGTTGACCACGTGTGGCATGCTCCCATCACAGGAAATGTCCGGACAGTTTATCTTAAACATAGATAGATACTGTGGGAGACGTATAGGTTAAAAAAAAAAAGAGAGAGAGAGAGAAATCAGGGAAGCAGATAACAACTGTCTTTTCACTGATGTTTTTCTGGTTTGGGGACATTTAGTACCAGTACCCTTACTGCTATAATAACATTGATCCCAATTCCAGTTTCTACAGGAAAATCTACAATTCTAGAGCATTTTTTTAAAAAACAAATGAGTCATTTTGATTTTTATTTCAGTGTGCACTTGAGGCTGAGCAAAGTTAATCTGGTTGCTGCCCCTCACCCTGTCCTAGCAGTATCTCAAACTGGTGGACTTGACATGCATGGAAACAGGGTGCACGGACACGGGCGGGATTTCACCTATATGCACATTTTGCTCCAAATTCAGCAGTCATTTGGTTCATGCACCAGGAAGCAGGAAATCTTCCAGATCAAACACAGAAGAAAAAGATAAATGATATAATGAGCCATTGGAGATAATCTAATCTTCATGGTCTAGTTAAACACGCAGCACCATGATCACTAAAAACAAACTACCTATCTGGAAGGATGAATGTCTCTGAGCCGAATTCAACCCAAAAAATCCATCGCATCCTTCATCAACCGCTGGTCTTGTACCAGCCTGACAGAAATTTAATTCAAGCTGGCTCCTGAAAATAATTATTGTATTTTAAGAGTAGTAATCATTGGTCGGGACATGATTGAATGTGTCCATGCCTATTGACTTTTTCTATGATTTATAGCTTTGTTTAGTCGATATTCCCATCGAAATTGTATAATTAATTATAAGTGGGGCTGTCAGGTCTGCAGGATGGAGTGCCCTGATGAGTATTTGGGAAGATTAAATTTTCCTTAGCTGTACCAGTGCAAGGCTTGGGAATTTTCACAGCCCTGTGGCTGTTGGATAAAGATGTTTTCTGTGTGTTTAGCAGCTGCTTTAGCTCAAAATTCATTGATTTTTCTGAGGTTTTTTTTTTTTTTAACAGCGCAGTGTCTCTTCAGTAACAGTGGAATGTGTACAGATGTGACAAGACCTGACAAATATTTATTATCAACAGGCTACTTTATCATTGTCCATGCACAGTTATTCCTTCTTTTTTACGTTTTAATCAACAAAAAGAATCTTAAGATACATATAGAAATTGATATTTTTTTTATGAAAAAATATGATACAAACTATCTAGTTGGACAGAAATTCATTTTGAAATGTATGCAGTGTTCTGTTAGGTCTATTTTTTTTTCTGAATTCAGCAATTATCTATATTTTTTTCCCTCAAGGTGCAAAGACTGTTCTTTTATTTCGAGTAAAAGAGCAACTGCCTTTATGTGTGTATGTGTGTAGCAGTAGAAAAAAAAAAAGAGAAGCTCTATTTTCAAGCTACAGCAATAATGAAAAACGACCTTAATAATATTTAGTCGACGTGCTCTGAGTTGCACATGGAGGCTACAGCGCGGCAGATGAACCGGGTGCCGCTCCGGCTCGTGCAGAAGCTCCCGGCTGCTTTGGGGAAGCTGTTACAGAGGGGAGTGAGCAGTGCGGGGCAGCAGGAGCGGCAGAACCTGGTGTTCTGGAGCAGCAGATGGGGCTGCTGTGTGTAGCGTTTAGCGACTGTAGAGCATTTAGTGTTGCACGTATTACAATTGTTGCTTTTGAAGCAGAAAAGCTTGGAACTGCTGGGCGTGCAGGTGGGAACACCGTGTTTTTACCTTTTCTTTTTTTTCCCAAATTCTTTAATAATTTATTATAAATCTGTAAAAGTTTGCTTCAAAGTATCTTCTACTTTGGAGTTCCCTTTGATTTCAAAATATTCAAAAGAAAAGCAAGTGGGAGATAGTTATTTAATTAAAAACATTGTGATCAGGTTACTGATTTATACAAAAGAACCATGAGTTAAAGGCTATTTCTTCAACACTTAAATATATAGTAAGAATGTAAAATAGCTGTAGCAACTACAGGATAATGATTAAATCATTAAGAATCATTTTATAATCCTTAACCACAATCAAAAGTGAGAAATGGTTCATACATTCCTATATTTCACATGAACCGTATTAAAGGATCAATTCACATGGAAACTAATGTATTGTCCCTAAGAATTGGACCATTACTGTCTAGTAAAAGTAATCAATTAATGAGTTATCTTAATAGTTGGGCCCGATGTCATTTTCACTAAGATCTTAGTGTGTTGTCCATGTTTGTGGACTGGAGTCTATTTGGTAGCTGCCTAAGGAGAGAAGACGGTGTGAGCTTCGTGCTGCGCTCCTGTCCTTGCATTGCAAAGAGCAAACAGCACATTTCCACGGCAAGTTGTTCAATTTCAGAGCTGCAGGAGGCCAAATCAGTCCTCGAGGGGGGGGGTCCCCTTATCCTGGGGGTCTATTTAGCTCAGACTAATACAATATGAGCAGAAAATTGGAATGTGCTTTAAAAATGGATGGAGTTATAAAGGTCCTGTTATCCTATGCCAAGTAGTGATTTAAAGTTATCTATTAGTACACTGATTAGCTTAGAAGTGTTATTAAAAGCAATTCAGGCGAATGTATCTTTAAATGATCAGTAGTTTATTTCTGATTATTTATTTATTTTAATATTCCCAGGCAATCCTGGAAGGATGTGGGGATTGTGGAGAAAGGCTTAATTCATGAGGCATGTTCATTAAGCTTTTTGTGAGGACACGTGCACTCCTGAAGGTTAAGGATCTGGCATCACTGAAAACGTATTAATCAAGAGGCGAGATATAGCACAATGCACTCTTCCCAGCGGCCTTGACTCTGACCCTTTTAAAGATAATGGGAATACTGTCCACTCGGAACTAGATTAGGGCGATCCAGCGCATTTCATCAGGGCTCGACTTGAACCGTGGGCAGAGGTTTATCCGTGGAGCCCTGTCCAGGTGGGAACTTGAGTATGATCTATTAGGACAAATTAAGATAGGGGAAGGAAACTGATTGCTTGGGACGGTGGTTACCCAGTGTGGGGCGTAAGGACATCCTCAGCACCCAGAAGTTGCCCCCTCGCTTCAGGCTGGTTTAATGAAGGTGGGAGGATGGCCTGGTGCTCCCGTCCCTGGCCCCAGCGCAGCGTTCCTGCTGGTGGTTGGTGACACGGCGCAGGCGGCAGCTGGGGGATGGCCGAGAGAGGAAGCACTGTCCCTCACTCCTGTCCCTGGCGCAGAGGAGCAGCACGCGCCGCTGGGAGCAGCTGTGCCCCCGCGCCGGGCACCGTCTCGAGCGGCCGTGGCCGCAGCGCAGAACTGCAGCCGCGGTTTCGCGGCCTCTTGGCCCCTTTTCCTGTGCTGTGCGCCTTACTGGTTCCTTGTGCTTTAGCTAATTGTCCTTTCTGAGCGTAGACTGAAGATCTCAAGAGACAGTGGGTCTCGCTGCCAACCCCTGGAGTCTGTGTCTGCCCACGCAGCTCCCCTGCACCCCTTGCCTGGGGTCCTCAGCATCCAAACACGCACCCCTGCCTCGCGCGGGGGAAGTCCTTCGGCCCCGAGGAGGGTCTTGCCCAAGCAAGAAATGCGGATCCTTTTTTTAATCTTCAGGAAAGGTCTGGTTTTATCACTGGACAAGTAATGTTAAAAAAGCATTATTCATATTTCTGCAATTTTGTCACATTGCTGCCCACAGACCTGCAATTTGACAGTACAATACATCCTGCGATGTTAATTTCCTGATGGTACAAATGCACGTTACGCTTCGTGGTGACAGACATCTGAAGTTTGATAAACTAATCCAGTAAATCTGTCACAAGTAGGATGTTCCTAATTAAAATCATTTCTTTTTAAAGTTAGCATCCGCTCAGCCTTTCTTGCCACTTGGAATGAACTAATTATCAGCTGCTGAGCACAGTTTAGAATGCATATATCTTATACAGTGTAGTATAATTCCTTTAAAAAATACAGTGATGCTAAAGCATCTATTACTGTAAGCTTTTTGAAAGGGTAATTTGCCTCAGTGCAGTTCGGAAACAAGGTTTCTGAAGTCAAAAGTGCAGGTACAAGCATCTAGCCAGGGAGCCCAGGACATCTGCAAGTATTAATTCCTTCTAAATTACAACAGGATTCTGAGCGAGATTATTTAAAGTAATGAAAAGATCCCAGAATACATTCTGGCCTGCCTCCTGAGTTTTGTAGGTCCGTGACGCATCGTCCTCAGCGCACCTTGCATGGGTGCAGCATGATGATGACACTGCCCTTCAGGATGGATTCTCAGAAGTATGCGGAAATAGAATAATTGCAAAAGATGTGTAAATGCTTCATTTATGTTTAATAATGTTTATTTTTTTTCCTGTGAAGATTTTAGTGAACAGCAGCATGAGGGAAAGAAAATGAAGGTTGAGGAGTGGATAGGAATGGATAATTTTACAAAATCTTAACTAGAGAAAGTGGGAAGAATGAGCATTTCCACTGACCCTTTTTTTTTGAAGTCAGCGGACTGCTGAATCAGTTTCTGATTTTTTTTTTCCTTTGACTGCAAAAGTGGATAAAATTGCTATATTTCCAAAGTCTTTTGAAAAAAAAGAAAAAAACTGTGTGCTACACTAGACGGGCAGAGGAGGCTACGTTGCTCCATGCCCACATTCTTTAATCCTCTAAGGTCATTCCTGCATGCTCATCGCCTTTTTTGGCCTGAAACTTCATTTCCCGTTCACAGCTGTGAATTCCCAGGTGGGTCCTGCACATGGGTTTGATGAATGCTGCTAATGTCACCTTCTGCTCTAACGATGCTCCCACGTTGGTCTGCAGGTCTTGATGAGTAATTGCCATTGTTCTACTCCAGTGACCGAATTAAGTCTCCCCGTTTTAGCGGGTTCATCCCGCGGCACTTCCAGCCGTGGCGGCTCATTGCAGCCTGGTGATGGACATTGACCTTTCCAGGGTGCCTCCTTGCTTTAAACTGAGAGAACAGTTGCCTTGATTTCTGCAGCTGTCTAAACTCTGTTATAATCCCGTCATTACTGTCAAGCTAAATAATAGCAAAATTTAGTATTCCGGGTAAGTGTTACCTTTGGCCATTGCGTTCTTGCTCAGTGGCATATGAGCACTGCAGGCTGCAACACATCTCCCTTTCACCTGCACCTTTTCATGTTAATAGATGTTCTATGACAGTTTGGTTTGGAAAGGAAAAGGAAGGAAAAACCCTCTTTCAGCAGCTTTGGAGGCAAGTGGAGAAGCACTGGTTTCCGTAAGCACCTCGGAAGTTGCCGGAGCTGCCGCCGAGCCGCGCAGCGACCATGGAACATTCTCCTTGCAAATGCCGTCACTCTCCAATCCCAGGTCATCGGGGCAAAAAACTTCATTGATAAGCAGCAAATTCCCACTCAGAGACACAGGAATATCTTGATATAATGCCAACAACTCAAAGATACTACCCCAGATAAAACCTAGGCCCTACATCATCCTTGCTGTATTCTGCTTCTAAATGCATTGGTGAGATTGAGTTTGGGGAAAAGCCTCTTCTGAACTGCCTGTGACATATAGTTCTCGAGCTAACTTACAGCTGCAGTATTTTAAAAAATCTCTGTGCAATTGCTGGAGTTATCCAAGTGCATCGAGTCACAGACTGGAGATTTGGTTCCTAAGGATGATCATATAATGAGTAAATTAAATGGAACAATACATTGATTTTTTTAGGCTTTAAAATAAATTTCTTTGCCATTTCCATGTCATTTAGAAGGAACGGACATATTCATGATTACCACTACATCAATGATATTATTCATGCTGATATTTAATATACAGTATGTAAATAACTGAGAAGTTGTCCTGAAAATAGGCATGAATAGAATGTACTTAATATTAAAAAACAATGACGTTACCGTGTACCTGCTGGCACTGAATGGGTCTATATTAATTTTTATTCGTTAGCTCCAGTGCCAAGAAGATCTGCCCGCCCTGTAGCTCCCCAGGGCAGACGGGGAGGAGGAGGTGAAGAGGCACCTGCGCAGGGCTGGCAGGCAGGGTGCTGCGGTGCTAACACCGCTTGTGACGGGGGCCAGGAACGCCTCAGCTCTGCACTAACAACTTTGCATTTTGAGGTAACGGGCTTGAGTGGGGACTCAAGTGCTCATTAAAAAATAGTAGGAATACTGAAAAGAATACTGAATCCTGAAAGTAGTAAGAACAGTAAGAATGCAAGGTCTTGCATTCACCTGGGGTGTCCCAAGGTTTTGGCGTTGTCATTGCGGGTTCACAGATAACCCAGAACCTGGAGAAGCCTGGGGACCTGCAGACAGTGCAGCGCACAATGCAGCCCTGTCCCAGAGTGTCACCTCTGTCACCAGGGGCAGCAGCTCATCTGCATGGCAGAGGACACAGCCAGGCATCCAACGCGCACAGTAAAGACACCCGTGTTCTGAGGACTGAAACCTGCACGTCTGAGTACTTGGTCCTCTAAACCCATTTAATCCTCAGTCCTTGTCCTTCTTTTAGTTTCCAGATATCCTAACAATTTGAGTTGAGAACGGTTTGAATGAAGGAAATTTGGAACTGTTGAGTTAGCAAGGGGACAATGCATCTATTGAGCATCTCCAGCTTCTCGTGAGCAGTTTATACCATTGTGTGCTGGGAAGCATTGTTCTGCTCCGTGCCCACAGCTCCGCGCATCAGAAATAGCCCTTTTTCTGAGGCTTCTACTCTCTTACAGTGACATTTTTGCTTGGTAAGAGTAGGGGGAAAAAAAAGAGTTGTTATATTAAAAGACATCTATTTCAAAGAAAAGACTACCGTGATGCTAGATTTTTTGTCTATGCTAGGTTCCTGTTGAGCCACTAGTGCTTCTAATGGTGGAGATATTTGGGAAAGGATGGTGACGTTTGTTTCTGTAGCCAGTTCATATATATGTATAAGTCTACATGGCTCTCTGCGCATGCTTAAATGCAGAATCAGGGCCGGAAAACATGGGCAGAATGAATCATTTTTTCCCAAAATGTATTTATGTTATGAAGCCTTTGGGATTACTTATATAAGAATGGCTGACCTGAACATACAGTCTTGTAGGATTTCCGCAGATGTTTATCAATATTTTTGCAAACTTCTTATATTTGGATATTTGATTATTTTTTAATATTATTAAATTAATATTATTAACCAGTATTATTATGTGCAAAGTGCTAGCAGTGACCTGGGCTGCCGCGTGGCCCGGGCCGGCGCCGGGAGCTGGTGAGAGCTGCCGGCCGGGAGGGCGGCCGGCGCTGAGGTGCAGCCGGGCCGCGCGGGCGGGCAGCGGTGCAGGTGGTTCAGGTAGCTGCTTTTCACATCGGTAATTAATGTGTACAAGCGGCTGCTAATTGCACATTTCAGGAATGATTTACGAGTTGGCGGGGCGGGAAGAGGGACACGGTCTGGCTTCTCCAGGAACCTCTGCCATCCGTGCAGCGGTGTGGGCACAGCTGCGGGGCGGCAGTGATGGATGGGCGGCAGGAGCGGCGCGGCCGCCGCGGCGCTGGCGGTCGGTCCCCCGGGGCGGCGGGCGGCCCCTCTGCTGCGCCTGTGCCCGGGCCTGGCGCCCGCCCCGCTGTCCTGCGGGGCGCTCGTTGCGTTGGTGGGGCTCTTACCACTGGCCTCGTGCGGACAACTTTGTACGCAGAAAAACACGGAGATTCATATTCTTTGTGCAGGCCCAAGGGAGAAGAACTGTATTATCCTGTATTTGTACAGGGTGTTAAACCTAGAACATCTCTGTTAAATATGTGCTGGTGGGACTGCCTTGCCTGCTGCCTGCGAGCACGTTCTGCGCACGGCCACGTATCTCTTCTCCTGCTATCGGACCTGCACCACCCAAAATAGGTGTACGAAAACACTGCTTGTCTTTGCTCAGGAAGAGTGATTTGCACATCCTCATGTTTATTGTACCTGCTTATCAGGGCTAAAGATAATATGAAGTAATGTGATACTTCTGCTGAATTTTTTTGTGGACTGATTAGCAGGTCCAGTTGCTATACTTCTGGTTTATCTTCAAAAAGATTGCTTCTAAAACTGGAGAAAAAATAGCCATCTCGAAAGAGATGTTACCTGTTTCATTGAGGTGAAAAGGCGTGTTTCTACCGCTTTTCTCAATTAACTATTTGTTTATCAGAATTGTTTTGCACTATGTTCTAAAAATCCATATATCCAGGATACACTTCAAGCGATGGATTCAAAGTCTTTGTTTACTTCATTTCTAATAATTTAGTATTTTTAGATTACTTCCTTTCAACATTAAAGAGTGAATACTTCTATTTCTATTTTTTTTTATAGCTTTTAGAATTTGACAGAGAACTGTCAGTCTTTAAAGACAGATTGTATGAACTGGACATCTCGTTTCCTCCCAGGTAAGATTCATATATAATATATTTATTTATTTATCCTGCTAAAATATAATGCTATATGGTCACTGCAGGTAAAATCTGGGTGTCCCTATATGTGTTGTAGAAATGGTCATGGTCTTTGCTCCCTTCGTAAGAGCTACTGCTATGCACTAAGCCCTAATAAAGCACTTAATTGCAAAGTGACTCTTTGCCTCAGTTTGTTCCAAACTGCCTGGCAAGTGGCACTCAGAGAGAGAGACTTGCAGGAGCGGCAGTGCAGAGCCACGTGCCGCTGCTCAAGGTGGATCACGAGAAATAGCCAGAAAGAGGACAAGAACGTAGCTTTTATGTATGTGTTGTATATGTAGTGTAATGTGTACGTATATTGTATATGTATGTAATGTAGCTTTTATGAATGTAGCTGCCTTTTTTTTATTTTATGTATTTTCTTTAGTAAACATTACAAGTGTAAGACTGTTAAAATAATTTGGCTTTTTAAATGCACATATATGATTTTAAGCTAATATATCCCCTTTTAGTCATTACTGAAAAAAAAAAACAAGATTTTTGTAGATTATAGTCTATTTGGAAGAAGTCTAAGGGAAAATCATCAGTTTTCTAAATACGTATGTCCACCTTCCAAGGTGTCGCATCTTGTGGTTGCTTTGAGGGAAAGAAATACTGTATTCACAAAGAAAGCTAATGTAAAGTTACAAGAAACCACACAGAAAGACTTTTATACATGTTTATATATTTGTCTAATTGTATCTACTTAGGTATATATAGATATCTGTTAAATCACATACAATATTTTTCAATCCTGATATGTTGTCCTTCAGCAACAGAAATAAAAGTGCGATGTTTTGGCGTACACTGGGAAAATTTTTGGAAGGCTCTCCGTTTCGTTATCATAATCTCATTATTTCTCACCAGCCAGCTGTGATGCTGATTATATTGATCCCTCGGGACACAGGCAGTATGCACGGAGAGGTTACCGCTGCCCTGAATGTTCTTATTGATTGAGCGTGATAACGGAGGACTGGCAGCGTGTGCTTCTCTGAGTGCCTTGCATTGGTTGTGTACATGGTGAGGGGAGAGGAGCTGAGAGGTGGGTTTTTGCTAGAAATACTCTGCCAATGGATTCCACCAAGTTCCTCGTATTTATAGCTTTGCCAACCTTAACTATGTAAGCTTAGATTTTCTTGCCTAGTACCGAAAATTTTTGGAAAAAGTCAACCAGAGTAGTGCATCAGTTTGCAAAAAAAAGTGCAAGTGCAAGCAAACTTTATATCCAGAATAAGCCAGAAAAGAAAAAAAAAAAACAGAGTTGTCCTATATATCCATGCAGCTTCCTTGCTCCAGAGCAAAGATTTGAAATTTAGTGTTAGTAGTCTTTGGCTCTAAGTTCATACTTTTGCCCTCTCTGTGAAATGAGGAGGACATTTGGCCAAGTCACAAGTAGGTGCAAATCTCCATAGAGATTTCTGTTATTATTTTAGTGGCCAAGTTTCTCGCAGATTGCAGCTAGAATGGACACAATGCAGGACACAATTTTAGCTCCTAGGGCCAACCCCTGTGAGATTGGGGGCAGGTAAAAGGAGCCTTCTTCTGCTGTACTTCTAGCTGGAGGAGGCAGAGCAAAGGAAGCCTCCAGGCATGGAACAGTCTGACGAAAACCAGAACCACATGGAATGTCGCGTCTGCAGTAGAGTGGGAGAATAACAAGGAGGAAAAGGAGTAGAGCAGTTGCAACCGTATGAGGGAGGACGGTTCTTGGTACTGCTTAACCTGATGTTGACTGAGCAAGAAGACTACTGCAGAAGTTGGCTACATGATACTCTTTACTCAGCAAATACATGATACAAAGATACTTTAATTCTGGTTTATTGAGTCAGTCCATGGATTTCTGTCTCTACCTGTGCTCTTGTTCCATAGTGTCACTGCATCATATCTTGCTTCGTGAGATGTTGGCCAGAGATCAGGGGCTGAGTATCTCAGTTTGTCACTGAATGTGCTTAATATGGATCCCACATCTCTCAAAAAATGAAAGACCAGTTAGGACAGCTGTTTCTGACTTTCATTTACTTCATCATTTGTGCATATAATTAGTGGCCAGATTTGCACCTTGAGTTCTGCAGCTTAAATCCTAGCTCTCTTCCCTTTTCCCTCAAAAAGCTGTGTTATGTTTGAGAGTCAACGCGCTTTTGAGATAAATGGGAAAGGTCACATCCGTCTGAGTTGCAATGAACTAAGAAGTTACTTATAAATACATTTTTATAAGCATAAATTGTTTATTCTCTGGATATCATCTTGAGATCACATTGATGCACAGCACTAGCTGTCTTGGAGTTGAGAGCTTTATCGATTTCAGGTCAGTGGTACTTTTATGGTTAACTTCTAGTACTTTTTTTTTTTACAAATGAATAGCATCCCAATTAAAATAATAGGAAGTGAGGAAACAGTCCCTTTCCATGGTGCCAGCTTTCATAGCGAAGGGTGCACCTGAGAACAACAAGGGCTCTTTGGAAGAGGAAAGCTTGGGCTGTAGTTAGTGACGAGCAGCACTTCCATGGAGAACCTCAGGCGAGGAACCAAGTCCCGAACTGTTGGGGTTTGTCCTCAAACAGGTTGGGGCGAGGGGTCAGGTATAACTATAAACATGTTGCAGAAATTAATTTTAAACTTGCGTTTCCATTTATGAAAATTAGGGTAAACCATATTGCTGCTCTGGAAAGCATCTAGTAGTTGAGATGTCTAAGTACATTTACAGTTACAGACTTAAGTTTTCATTAAAAATGGACATGTCTTCTATTTTAATAGTCATAATGGAAAGAAAATTTTTTTATCTTTCTGTGTCTTAATTGTACATGATATTGATATGTTTGCATCTTTTGCAATTAATTTTTCTATCCCTAATTCAAAATTTTAAGAAAAGCAATGCCAGTTATCTAGGCATATATTTTTACACTAGCACGACTTCTTTTTTCAAGGAAATACTAACTTTGTCCTTTAAATGAGCCTGCTTACACGCAGGTCCGGCCCGAAGTTCCCATGCTCGGCTGTGGAAGCCGCAGGGGCTGGTGAGGCACCAGGGAGCAGAGGCGCCGGGAGCCGGGCCGGCAGGGACGTGGGGAGACGGGCGGGCAGGGGCGCACGGGCAGGAAGGAGCGTGGGGAGCCGGGACGTAC
>JAUBNY010000073.1:3491451-3503296 GCA_032275445.1 Crypturellus soui | reverse complement strand
TTTACAATACAGTGAAGATGATGGGCAAATTGTGAAAATGACTGTTTGATTCTGTTTAAGTTCCTGAAGGGATAAAGAAAACAGTGCATTAAGAATAAGTTTGCTCTTTGGCATGTTTCAGTTAGAATGAGCATGGCAGTAATTTTGGATGCTTAAAACCAAATCAATCCTACAGTGGGATTCAAATGTCTTCTCACTAATACTTAAGAGAGTATTTTGTTTTAACGATGGAAGTGAATGTCTATAGCACTGAAACTGCAATAAATTAGAAGTTGAATCTTTATTTTGTCAATCTCTGCTTTTCATGGTAATGTTAGCAGAAGTTGGTAACTAAAGTTTTCTACTAACATCCATTAACACGAGACTTGTTACATACAATTCATTGTAACATGCATGGTTGCATTCATTGAACTTGTTGAGAAATGTCTTGCTTCTTAACTATATTTTTATATTTCTCATTCATGGAATGAATACTCAGAAAAGTCAAAAGGATTTTTGCAGAGCTGAGGATTAGACACAAGCTTGAGTTCTCTGCCTTAATATGGCTGTCCCAACAATGATGTGAATAGAAGTACATGCATTTTGATTTGCTCTGTGTTAAGAGTATAATTTGGTTACCTGAAAATTCCCCATATACTAAACTCATGATTAATATCAGGACACTAAAACTATCCTTCTTGCTTTTAATATCTTAAAGTTATCTCTGAAGTGGTGCAATCTGTCAAGAATTCAAAATGGACATAGAACAGACACATAGAAGCCTTCCTATGCATCGACTTAAAAGCAAGGATAATACAGAGATGTTCTTAAAGCTGAAAACTCTGATTAATAACATTAAACAGTCTGAAAAGGTCATTTAGCATGCCAAAATAATTTATATACATAAAAAACTGCCTGATTGTTAAACTACTCAGTGCACAAAACTCTGGGAGGACTTTTATCAGCTCATCTGATAAAGTACTTTATATAGCTATATAAAAATATTTATATTTAAATATGTATATTTATTTTAACATTACATTAAACATCATACATATTTATATAAATATAAACATATTTTCATATTTTTAAAGATATTTATGTCTTTAACAAGAATCTTTGGAGATTCTTGAGATCAGAATTGGCAGGTAAGGGTCACAGCTAACATTTGGTGTCATATTTTCTCCATCGGAGTATTTTCTCCATTACTGGTGTACCACATACCTTTGATCCCATATGGCCCCTATTTAATGAATGGAACAAGAAGAGTCTAACTCCACATTTAGTTGCAATTATGAGTACTTCTACTTGTAGCAGTAAATGAAAGTATTTGTAACTTAAATTTTTAACTTTGTTTTATAATAAAAATAATTATTGTAGTTTACAAGAGTAAATTTCATCCTACCTTTTGTGGATATCAGAGTTCATCACTCTCTGATAACTTTGCTTTGATTGCACCAGATCTAAAAGTATCATCAAATGGCATTCTAGAAAAAAAAAGAATCTGCTAGAGGAAGAGTATTTGCACTAAGAATAATGTTTAACATAATAAAATAAAACAGACCTTTCTTAAGTTAACAGCTTTCTTAAAGTACAGTGTACCAGCTAATATAAAATTAATATTTTTCAATCAAAATGCAAACATTAAAATCAAATGTTAAGAAAAAGAACCCCACTAATATCATCTTAACATTATCTAATATACATTTGCTATACTTTCCCACAGTGACTAGCAGGTTTGCCTATGCCACCTTAGTATAATTAATAATAAGGTCCATGTACCATCTAATTACAGCTTCCATTCTATAATCATAGAATTTTGTGGTGGAAGAATGGAAAAGTTATTGACCTTATCTCTCTTCTCTCTATCTTCACTGATGAGTGAACAATGAGTTAATATTTGAAACTGCAAGACCACTGCAGATGGGCCCGTTACAATAAGGAAGGGAGGTGGGAAGTCTTGTAAGAGACAGGGTGATCTTGCTTTGCTAAAATTTGCAAACACCACCAAACTTGCTAAAGAACTGATACACCTGCAACACTCGCTGAAGAACTGAAACTCGTCTCGCTGATGGTTCGAACAGCAGATAATCTTACGGCACTTGCATGCTGATCGTGGAAGAATCACTTACAAGGATGACCAGATCAAAGTCATATCTTCTTCCTTGTTGTGGCGTAAAGGACAGGATCCTTTGAGCAGGGATCAGGAACAGCACCTGACCAATTCCTCTGCCCGGCCCGTGAGTAACCCTGCCCTCTCTCTACCTAGCATACTGGCCAAAGTAATTCGTTGCAAGGTTGAGAAGCCCCTGTACGCTCAGGGGGAAGAAATGCTATCGTGTTTTATTGGGACAAGCAGCATACTGAACTTCATTTAGTTGTGCTAATTCCTGCTTATTAATTGATAAGCCAATCCCCTATAACAATTGTGCCAGTTAATGGTGGATATTGTTATAAAAAAGATCTTGCACCGCTGAATAAAATCAACTAATTCAAGACCAGTGGCTGTCACCGCTCTGGATTATTTTACTGTCACCTTTAACAAGCTAGTGTGACAAGGACCAAGGAATATGCAAAACATTCCTTAAGGATGTTTTCCTTAAAGGCCACCAGTGAAATAAACTTGAATATTTGTAGAGATATAAATCTTTCCCAAGTATCCGGTTTGCTGCAGCTTAATACTACTCATAGTCCTATCCCAAGCAGATAAGACCAGTTAATAAACTTTCCCTTTTGATAGCCTTTAAGATACTTGATCCACCTCCTGATTCTGTTTTGTAAAACTGTCTCTTAGGCACTCACTTTTTAATGATTAGCAATTTGAATTCTAATCCTGCATTTCAGGAGTTCCTGAACCACCTCCTTCTCAGGCTGGTCTCATTGCTAGGTTCAGCAAAAATATCCTCTATTTCATCATCTGAACAATCAAGAAGAATATATAATAATATTGGATCCATGTTAGGGACCTCAGGAACCAAGCCTGACCCAGTCTTACACTGCTTGCCACTAAAACCACATCCCCTGAGCATATTTTTCAAATGTTTTTGCTCCCAATTAATAATATGTTCAACAATACTGGATATTTCCCCACTTTGCCTATGGGAATTTCACATGGTAAAATCTGATACTTTTTCACCGTGTGATACTCTAAGACCACTACATATTCATAGGGCTTATTCCCTTTCTATGGATGGAAATCAGATTAGTTCAATGCAACTTGTTCATGACCGATCCGGATTACATTATTTGATTTCTTATTCTCATGTATTTTCCAGTGAAATTATGTTCTGGAGCTCTCCTTTATCCTCATTTTTAAAAGACAAGAAGTAGGTTTGTCTTTTTCAAGCACTCTGGAATGTCACCTGTCCTCTGTGCATTTGGTAAGAAAATTAACTAATGACCCCATAGATCATGCCACTCACTGTCTGACGTATTCCATAGCAAGTATCACTGGAAAATACAACAAAATTTAACTTCATCACATAACCCCAAATTTACCTATCTAATTTCTTATTTCCTTAGGTTAGCTTAGCTAAGTTCAAACACCTCCTAGGGTAGAGCATTAGTGTTAGTGAAGAGGTTTTAGCATAGACCATTTTAGAAGCAAAAAAAGCATAACAGACTTTTCCCTTACTAAGCTGGGGAGAGACAGTATCGATGGAATTACTTTCAGGATAAAGCACTAGGTTAATGAAGTGTGGGTTCCAAGCTTGCAAAATTGCTGTTATCAAAAAGGCCTCCACAGATTTTTATAAAATGCAGTGTCTGGTGTCTGCCAGCAATTATCAGACTACATAACTAACGCATTTTATATCATCCTAGAAGATCATGACAGAACTCTAATAACTCACAGTACTCAATAACTAAATAAGATTTTTTCAAATGCTCTCAGTTAACTTTTGCTGTCAAATCACAGAACAATTAGAAGTCACTTCCAAATAGTATTTTCTATACATTTGCATTATATTACGCTGCAACTATTTCTTTATATTTGTCATGCTTTGGCAGGAAGTCATTCATACTGTTTAATTATTGGTGTATTCCCTGCCATAGTTTTACCCCAGGCCAACTATCACTGCGGCAGCTCTCTGGGACATGGTTCAAGGAATATCATCAGCCATAACAGTCCCCTAAAGGCAGCGTGAATGAGGCAATCGTGTGAGGAGAGAATTAAAAAAAGTGTGAGGAATAGAAAGCTGTGCAAAAGAGTAAAATAAATGCAAAGTTTTTTCAATTAAAATACCCAGCCTTGAGAAAAGAGCTTATTGCTTACTTCAAGGATTCATAATGACACTTCATGAATTAAATACATTTTTGTTATTTCTGGGGGAAAGAAAGAGTCCTAATAAAAAAATACTTTGGAAGTTGCTTATCTCACTTGGGATGTTCATAGCAACCAGCCTGTCGAGTAACACATGAGACAGGAAGCGCTCCATCCCATAGAACACAAACGCACTGCAGCTGGTCAGCAGCTGCTCCCATTCAGCCTGGCTGCAAAGAAAGGAAGTTATTTTTATGGAAATACTGTACAAGAAGATTTTTCAGAAAACATCTGAAAGTATTCCGTAGCAAACACTTTAGAGTTAGTTGCTCTTGAAATATTACAAAAGCAAGCATGCAAATCAAGCAGACAAACAAACCTACAACATTATATGCAAAGAGTAGTAACTCATACAAACTACCGCCTTATTAGTTTAATAAAGGGGTATACCTAATTTAGCAACATTTCAGCTCAGCAAGCAACATCCGTATTCTACGGATAACTACCAAATTCTGAGAAATCCTCAATTTGTGCATTTGTATAGCTCTGAAACAGAAGTATTTAATCTAATCTTCCAAGGGAGTATTCAGGGTATCAAGAAATTATGTTTTGAGAAGAGGTGAAAATATTCACCTTAGCTGACAGCAAAAGCTATGCAACCTGGCAATAGCTGTATCTTTGTAATTGTTGTGCGGCACAAGGGTGCCTACACCGCTGTGTATTTAAACTTAGTAGAGAAGATTTTAAAGTACCGATTAAACAAAGAGTTATAAAGAGAGGTCCAGGAATGAATGTGTTGTCTCATTTACAGTACTTATACTGATTAAGTCCTAGAGATACCTTTTAGGCTTCTATTTCCATGATCATAAAAGCAAACTACTACTATAGAGAGTGAAGGGAATAAATAAACAAATAAATAAAAATAAATAAATTGGGAAGCAACACCATTATAAAAAAGAAACAGACAAAAAATGAAAGTAGTTGAAGTACTACAAACCTTGGAGCATGTGCGTTTCCAATAACTCCTTCCCACCGCAATGTAAACGTGTCATGGTATTTTTCTAGGATTTCATTTATTTTTTGTGAGGGACTTACAGATTCTGCAATATTAGAATTTAATTGATATGAGCTCAGCATACTAGAAGGTACAATGCACATATTAATTTCAAACATTTTAAAATGACAATATAATATTTAGCCTCTTTTAAGCCACATTAGATCTTGGTTTTTTTTATGACAAGGAAGTCTACTTTTTAAAGCTGTAACAACTGTGACATTTACCCCAACCAGATACAATTGCTTGTAACTGCCATTGGAAAGGGATATTTTGCAACTGAACAATTAGAAGGCTAATTCAATAGACAGCTTAAAGACTGAAGAAGCATAAGGAATAAACTCCAGGCACCCTGAGAAGTGTCGAGTTGAAAATACGAATATTGCTCATGTAATTTTGTTCCAGGGACTCTGAGGACTTAAATAGATAGAATAAATAAATTAGTTTCTGGAGTCCTCAATTTAAATAATTTCAGAAAATTCCAAATTGACCTACATTTTCCAAGCTTATCTAATGGTAACTCATCTTCCCCCTTTTGATTACTTTTTCCTAATACTGTAAATTAAAGATACTCTCAAGTCCAGAGGTTGGTTTAATTGTAAACAGCAGTGAATTTTTATCTGCTGTGGAAGTGAAACTGAGAACATACAGAGATGTGTGCCAGTACCTACCGACTGTTCAGTAGGTTCCTCTGAGTTGAGATTAGGTTTATTAAGTGTCACAAAGATCTTTGTTAAATCATTTTTGGAATTCTATACACATGTAAGTTTATTAAGACATGTGACTCTATTAAACTATTGGATATAATTGGAGAAAAAGTGAGGTTAAATTGTATTATTAAAATATTTTGTGTCAGACTGTATTAATAGAGCTTGTGGCTTTGGTAAATACACTCTACAAGAAAATGGTAACCACTATAAATATCCTAATCCTAACATTTGTGTCTCTCTTAGTAACCGTCACCTCTCAGAATTAAGTGTAAGACAACATGCAAAGGTTTGACTTGTTAGACATGCTTTATCTATATATAAGCAAAAATATATATTTGTAAATATTAATTGGATACTTATATTGGTATTTAAATTATATATACTTAAATTATATATACTATATATAAAAATATACTTTATTTAAGACATTAGCTTGAAATATGCCTTAGAAGTGTGGTGAGTTCCATCATCCCTGTCCCAGTGCGTTCCCATTCAAGATCATTTACTTTAAGCCTCTTCATAACTTGCATCACCGAATGGTTGAGGGACCTGTGCTGCAGCAGGGACACACAGAGCACGCGGCACACAGCTGCGTCCAGGCAGGTCTGGAAGATCTCCAAAGGAAGAGACTCCACAGCCTCTCTGGGCAGCGGGTTCCAGGGCTCTGGCACCCTCCCAGGAAAAAAAACTCTTCCTCACACGGAGACGGAACTGCCTGTGCTTCAGCTTGTACCCGTCACCCCTTGTCCTGTTATCAAGGAGGTTACCAAGAAGAGCGGTGGCCAGTGACAGAACAAGGGGTAATGGGTATCTCAAAAAACATAATAAATAGTTCTTGAAAGAAGGCTTGTGTTTTCAACCGGATAATATAAGAAAGTTACTCAAGCAATTATGTGTTCAATATTTAGTGATATGAAAGAAATACTAAAACAAACTAATTTTCTTTCCCAAACCTGGTTTTATTGTTTTATTGATGCACCAATTGACTGATGACTACGTGTTACTCTTCTGATGAAAAGCTTCATTTTTTGTCAATTGCTCAATGTCATGACTTCATTTTATCTTACATAATTTTCTAAATTGAATAGGTGTTTAATATTATTTAGTAGTATTCTATATTACCTGCTTCTCTTCCTTCATTATAGGGATCCACAATATCTGATACACAGTTAAGTGTAAACAATGAAATAAAAACAATGAAAATTAATCTTAACTGATAGACTTAGCTAATAGTTTGTGAAAGGATACATTTAAAATCATGCGTATCAACAGACAGGCAATTAGAAGGTAAAACACGATTAATGGGTGCCTACAATTAAAAAACATTGACATTTTGAATGTGAGATTTAAAGCAGCATGATATCCAGTGTGCCATATTGTTAAGGGGAGATAGTTCTAGCAACTTTAAGCACCTCTTCCAGGTGGATTGTTAAATACATCACATTTACACAAACAGTATGATTTTCCAAGAAACAACAACCCTGTAGTTATTGAAAAATCAGTAAAAAACCAAGATTCTTATGGGATTGTATAATATTTATTTCACTTCAGATTCCTAACATATATAATGATATTTTATGCAAATCATCCTTACATCTTTTCACAAATGCAGATCAAGAAAATATAATAAAAAATTATAGAAAGTACTATAATTCTATAATATAAGTCTACATATTACAGAGTAAGAATTAATCCTATGAAACTTATTTGAATAAGTAGGACAGTTTACCGTTTTGACATTCTTTTTTTGATCAGCTTTTGGTTTTGGTTCTTTAGGCATCGCAACATTATTTTTCACTGCAATCTCTGTAGAATTGAACAATTGAGCTTTTTTAAATATACAGTTTTAGAAGTCAAAAATTTCTTGAAAATTACTTATGTTTGTAAGGGTGTAATAACAACACATTAAGCTAGAGAAACAAAAATTTATTTCATGTAACAGAAGCACAAGGACATACCCCAAACCCTCTTGTCTAAAAATAATGGCTTAAATGTGGCAAAGAAGTCGAGACATTACCCCTTCGACAAGGACAGACTTTATTACATTTAGGAGGATAGAGCTGAACAATAATCAGTGCAGCACTTTCTAACCTATTAGAGTATTTATTCATTGTTGATGTTATTGGAATAACCACAGCTTCAGTGAAATATGCAGAGATTATCAGAAAAATAGGTATCTCACGTTAATCTTATTATTTTTTTAAGAGGTTTCAAAAGAGGACAAGAAAATGGCTTATTTCTCACTATATGGATGGCTATTGCCCAAGTACAGGTGTCAGTTATCACTGGATTGCCCTGGAAGTTGGGGGAAATTTGAGATATGCATTAATACTCATTCGGCTATTGCTTCTCCTTCAGTGGTTGTTTTTCTAACCGCACAGAGACTTCACAGCTACACTTCCTCTCTTTTATTTGCTTCTACAATTAAGGTTCACTTTGAAAAGTGATTAAAACAGAAATGAGAAAAACTACATGCTCTAAAATTCCTATTTCTAATAGACATATAACAATATGTGAATGTGTATGTAGTTTAAAAATATTTTAAACCCAGATTATCCACCCTCTCTGTGGAAAGGAAGATTGGAATAGAAAAACGCAGGATAGGTTATACTTAAGAAGCTAAATATTACTGATGTGAACACAGTACAGGAACCTCTACATTGCAGAATACTTTCATGGTATAGAGTGAAATTTTCTAATTCTACTTTTTGTCTAGACTCACTAGGTTTAGTAATTTGATTAGAGTTTAAATGTGTTCTTTTCCTTATATGACTAATATAACTTTTTTTTTTTTGTAACTTTGGTAATAGATAAACAAAGATACAAACAGTCATATATAATGTAAGTTAAGGTCTTTCTTTTCCTTTCAAAAATCCCTAAGTTATCTTAGAATCCACTGGACTTAACTTTTTCTTTCCTAGCACAGGTCATTTTAAATTATCTAGCACTGCAAATATATTACTATAAAATACATACTATATAATGCATTAATACTTTCATTATTGGACATTACTAAGATTTGTATTACAGCCCAAATACTAGGAATCTATAGTATGTGGCAGGATTTCCATAAAATACATTATATCATTCATATTCTTCACATTTTAAGTATCTTGCTTATTGCTTTACCATACTAATTTAATAGTACCTGATTCTTCCACACACATTCGATTGTAGAGAATCTGGAGAGAAAAATCTCTGGACACAGAACATACACGCTCTTCTCGAAAGATACTCAGTGCTTCCAAAGGCAATTCCATAAGTAATGTATCTGCCAATAATACCACACACAACCCTAACTCCGCAGATGTACCTGAAGGAATATAGCAAGCCTGAGATTTAGTATTTCTCAGTACGTATACCATTAGCTGAAGTTATCTGAAAAATGTCTATGGCATAACGGTTGAAATCCTTTTTACTGTGGATAAAGAGTGTTATACAATTATACTTCTTTTGATATAGCTCTCCTTAAGACGCAGACAAACTTCTAAGCATATGAATTTGTGAGAGCTAATTCTTCAGAGGGAAAAATATCCTCATAGTAATAGCCATATCATCCCAAGTCAAAGTCATGTGTGTGCAATATACACAGGAAGTGATGTTTGGAAATGAAACACTATTTGGCTTAAATATTATGTTGTGCGTAAAAAAAAGTTTTAAAAGAGCTCTTATCCAATGCTAATTATATCACCTTGTTGGAAGCTTTGTTTCTGTTATTTAGAAAGAAGCACTAAATAACATGCCAATCTTCTCCCATTTGGTACAGAGAAACAACAAATACATGAAAGACAGGTTATCTTAAATCTTTCCAGAATGACAAAATAAACCAGCTGCCATGTTGTACAAAGAAACTCTTTGAGACAAAAGCAACTGCAAATGCTTTTTTTTTTTTTTGTGATTTTTAATTATAAACTTTACTACTCCACACCATGAGGCAAAAAATCTTGTGACGGTCCACAATCATTGTGATAGTTCGCTGAGTAAAAAGGAGGAAAACATAAAAAAGACAAAGGGACGAACACAGTGAAGGAAGTTCTCTTTCTATTAGCCCTTCTCCTGAAAAGATTGTTTTGTGATAAGGCCATTTTTTTTTTTTGGCTATTTGAAACCTGTAGTTTGAAGGCCTTGGATACATGGATATCCTTCCAGCATATAAACAACCACTTTGGAAAAATACTAAAATATTAAACCAGGTATAGAAAAGGAATGCAGATAAAACCTTTTTTTCTCTCCCTGACTTCGGAAAACCAAAAACTATAATGAAGATCACCATTCTGATATATATATTTACATATATTATATCCATGTATTATCCTCAAGAAAGCACATACCTTGTATTTCGGTGCGTTTGGCATCCTTATCTTTTACTTTCACTTTTCCTGATTCAGTTGAAACTGATGCAGTCTGTTCCCTGGGAATATGAACATTGAAAATGTAACTAGCATCAATACATGAACAAGTAAAGGTTTTCACAGGAGGCATAAAAAAAAAGTTAGTGCAAGCTCAAGGAAATTTATGACAAAGGACACACCCCTTTGCAGATCCTAGCCCTTGGAAATCGCATCCTTAAATTGTTTAGTTATGATGTTTCACCTTCAGATCAATATGGTATGATTTGAGCTGGAGGAAAATGCTTTTTAGAGAAGGACATTAGCATTTCATATTGTTATATAGTCCTCTTAGATTTGCATATACTATCTTAAAAGGAGTAAAAATTCCATTCTATAGGTTTTACGCTTGCTAAAATTACTCCTGTACTGGTACGGCCTGGGTCACAATTTTATTTCCTCAAATGATGATGAAACAATTCTAAATGTCTTACCTCATATCAGGGAAATCAAACTGTGACAGCACCGGTTTCAGATAGCCTTCCATAATTTCCACTATTTCAGAGAAGTCTGATGCAAAATCCTGTACATTCTCATCTAGTTTGTCTGTGGGATACTGTCAAACAAATTTCAGTAAAAAACAGAATATTTACAAAAGGGTACTTAATAAGAACTTAAGGTGCAATATGTTAAATTGAGGCAGATTAATTTAAACACCATGAAATGGAAAATATATCAACCAGTTTCAAAAAACCTAAGTGCGAACACCTATGTATACTCTAATTGAGTCAAAATTAATGTAATTGAGAATTACAGGGGACACAGAGTTACATACCGAATGTGTAGAACACTTTCTGTGATCTTGCGGTTTAAATGTTTATACAAAAGTCACAGGCTTTGCCACTGTACCTTTACACTACACAATGAGATTTAGAAACAAAGTCTTTACAGAACTGAAGCCTCTTGTAGGAACACAAAACTTGCACAAACCTAGAATTTAAGTGTGTTCAAAGTCACAGATATAATCTTGAAATTCCAATTAGGTATGTCCTTGAAACAGACGACAGTAACAGATTCATATTTACCGCATTCAAATAAGCACTTGCACTAAAAGAGATACTGTGTGCTTTAGAAAGAAAATGTCCCATGTTGAGAACTGATGATAATTCTCTTACTAAGCCTAATTTGTTTCAATTTAAGAGTTGGTTAATTTTTTTGGGGGGATATCTGAGGCTCGCCTGTAAAATCTTTTCCTTTATCTGGAGTTAAAGGTGTGAAGCCAATGTGCAAAACACAGATCTCAAGAGTATACGGTACTTTTTTTGTGGAACTTGGACTCAATTATATCAAGTTTTCACTGCGCTAAACTACAGAACATTTCAAAGCTTTTGAATAACATATTGAAATAATAGTGGGAAAATATAATAAGATTAAATTATAAGAAGAGCACAGACAGAATTTTTTAATTATGAAGCCCAGAGATACATTTGCAATAAATTGATATTATATATCT
>JAUBNY010000073.1:3473895-3488813 GCA_032275445.1 Crypturellus soui | reverse complement strand
ATATTTTGTAAATTCTCCTGGACATGCATAAATGTCTGTCAGCTAATCCTTTGTAGCTAACTTCCGAGAAGTCTTTTTTTTTTTTACTTTAAATAGGTTTTTAAACTAGGATTTTCTAAGGTTACTTTTGGTATCCACTTTTATATCTCACATATTTGAAGAATACATAGCTTTCAAGCAGTTTATACCCAAAGACTAAGAATATTTCTCTCCCAGAAAAGTTTAACCATGATTTGCTCCAGAACTATGCATCATGAAATGGATTTTTACTGGTTGGTTTCTTTGAACACCTGTTTTGCAACACCACAGTTTAGAGGATAGCCAGAAACTCACGAAGAGTTTGTTAACCCCAAAAGCTACTTTATCGGGATCTTTTCATAGGGTAACACTTGCCCAGGGAACAAGGTGTCTCAAACAAGACGGTTGACGGGAGTGTCTGTTGCAAGGGTCCTTTGCACTGGTACCTACAGCTGGGTAATTCAGTGTACAATGATTTCAGTGGCTGGTGCATGCAGACATGCACAACTCCACTACAAGGCTACACTAAAATAGTAACTACAGGACAAGCCTGAATTTCACCCTTGTATCTTGCTTCTAACTTAAAGTAAATAGCTTTTGGCACACAGATAACATATCATAAGCAAAACCATAGGGTAGTATGTTCAATACTAATAAAAACAGAATTTCAGTTCATGACTGCATCCATCAAGTCAATACCACGCTTCAAATTAAGAAAACAAAAATATTTAACAAAGTCCAAATTAATGAGACAAAATAAATATAACTATATAAATAACTACAATAATATAATATAATAATTAAAATATATTAATAATATAATAATGATAGCAATAACTACATAAAACACATCCATGTGTGTGTGCATGTTTCTATATAACTGTATAGCATACATATAACTTCCTCCTAAGTAGCACTACTTAAAAAGTTACCTTTGAAATAGCAATCAGTTGCTGTTCCACTTTTTTCTGAAGATCACTTGTATCTCTGTTTTGTTTTAAGTGATTCTGAAAATGCAATAATGCTGCCAGCTGTGAGCTGCTGGTGTTTGAAGTAGCTGTTAGAAGAATATTCCTCATCATCATGGAAGCTAAGCAGCTCTGTAAAATTTTTATATTAGTTTATTTTTCCCCATCAGAATATGGTTATGTATATCTAGTGTGTATATATATATATATATGCATATATGTATATATTGTATAAGCATGCCTATTATTTATGTTTACAATGTGAACATAATAATGTATAAGTTTGGCAATAACTTATGACAATTTCTTAAAAATCAGTAGTTAGAACTGACTTCTTTGTCTGCCTTAATCATGTATATTCCTGCACTTAGTCCTCAAAGCTCAGTGGAAAGGCAAGTACCATGCTCTGAACCGTGTCTTCAAGTGCCTTCAAGAAGCTAAATCTTCTCCATGTTTCTGTGCTTCTGCAAGGGCAATACTGGCCTTTTATTATATTATCTGTCTTATCACTCATTTTAACAGATGATATACTGACACATTTAAAATATGCTATGTAGATATATAAAATATATATATATAGTTTAGACTTAATAATACAAATATATTTTCTTATATTATCAACAATACCATCTGTTTTTTATACAGGGAATTAAGGGTCAATTGTTAGGCAACATGAATAGATATTTTTGCACATATAATTAAAAACACTCTTTTTTACTGGAAATATCTGTAATTCATTAGCTGTTTTACCTGATGAAGAGTCAAAAACTGGCTTGCCAAAACTGGATCAAACTGCCCAAAGCATTCAAGCATTTCAATGCTGGCAGGAGCCAACACATCAATAATATTATGGTGGAATGCAATAGCCATGCACTGTAGTAGAACTTCACTGGATTGAGAAAGATAATTCTGAGACGATCTATGTTTCTTCTAGATAATAAAAGTATTTTTATTAAAATAAGCATTAACATTATATATCTGCTATATGTATACAGATTACAAGTGTTTTAGAAAAGTTAAATGCTTTTTTGGTGACAACTTTTAAAGTTTTTTCTCCATTTGGATGTATTTAATATATATTCAAAATATGTAAATATACATCTGAGTTATTCTGCAGACATCAACATTTACTACATAATATTAAAAAATAAATACTTTAAGAATTTTTTTTTGCGATATAAAACATGTACTTAGGGAAATAGTACTTAAATTCCAGTCAGTGTGAGCTCTTGAGAGCACAATGTTGATTGAATTTTCAGTCACTTCTCAATACAATTGTTTCTACAGTTCTCAGTACGGTTGTTTCTATTGACAGTAAATTATATGTAATATGAATAAAACAAATTTCTTAACATGAGTAGTTACTGATTATGCCCCATAAAAATGCTATTAATTACCAATGCAAACCATACTATCCAAATTCCTGGTGAGTTTTGATTTTTATCACAGAGCTCAGTTCAGCTCAGCTGGTAATCCAGCTTAAATTTAATAATAAATTTATAGACTTTTATGATAAAAAATCTCCATTTAATATGTTTGTTCTATTGATTGCAAAAAGCTGTTTCCTTAGAAAGGCATGCCTGTGCAGCAAAAAGAAAGCTGCCTGTCCAGTTTCTCCTGGTGGATATGTGTTGGGTCATTGGGAACCTAGAAAGGGACAAAAGCTTAATAGGAACGATGTAGCACAGCATGCATTAAGAGGCAGGAGGGAGATTCATAATAGAGTAGAGATGGACAGGTCGTTTTACTCTTTCCTAAGGTCACTTCTATAAGCTATCAGCATTTCCCACCACAGAGAGCAAGGTAAGGTGACTGCTATTCCATAAAAAGGATGCATTCGAATTATTATACAAGCAAATATGCTAAACACCTTTAATTCCTGTGTTTTCCCCCTGTATTTATCATGTTGACATTTTCTGGCTGGTAAAATGTTGCTCGTCATTTCCCTTTCACTGCATTCTGCTGAAGGCAGGCAAGGTTTAGTGGTGTCTGATTTAGCTTCTTCCTATTCATTATAATAGGAAAACAATAATTAATCGTCATTAAGAAGATTTCTTCATTAAGAAGGTTTCATTACTTTTGTGAAAGTCCAGGTAAAGATGAAACTCACCTGACTGAGAAGAAGACGTATGATCCTTTGTGGTGAGTGATTTAGCAATAACACCAGGCATCAACATTTCTTAATATACTATCATGGTAACTTGACCGATACAAGCTAAAAAGGGCCTCAATATAATCTCTGAGATATCTGAGGTTTTTTCCTCAATTCATTTCTTATAAACAATATAACTAAATAGTGTAAAGACTCATTTTTTTTTCTTTCTTACATGCACAGTAAGATCTGCTTTTCAAATACAAATCAAATATGT
Source organism: Crypturellus soui (assembly GCA_032275445.1). NCBI lineage: Eukaryota > Metazoa > Chordata > Aves > Tinamiformes > Tinamidae > Crypturellus > Crypturellus soui. The sequence continues at coordinate 3,485,458 of JAUBNY010000073.1, read as the reverse complement.
TTTGTTTACACAGTTTGACCTACCTAGCCCTTTAAAGCATTCAAGATTTTTTTTTTTGAGTCTATTTTCTACAAATATTGGAACTATTAATCCCCAGGAAAAAAAATCAGAAAGTGATAAATTAGGATTATCTGAGACATGGCCAAATACATGAGGATGGCGCGTAGGCAGAGGCACTTTCCTGAAATTACTTGTTTTAGGATATATTTTTATTATGAATTGCTTGCAAATTGTAAAACCTAGACTGAAATAAACAGTAGTATTATAAGAGTATATTACAGAAAAATGTTTTGGTAGACAAAATGTCACACAGAAGAACTGATTTTAATACGGAAAAGAATGCATACCGTAACATTTGGCTTCCAGTAAATCTCTGAATGTAGGGGATCCGTGTTAATAGCAAGTAAATGAAGAGCTTTTCCAGTAAGACAGAGGCATTTGGATTTGATGTCAGGACAACTTCTACAAAGATTCTGTATGTGTGCTAACTGAGCCAAGGTAATGTGACCTATGGTGTGCTCCATATGCTTCCAGCCCTAGGAAAATATATAGATATGTTTATATGCTTATATACATGTGCACACACACTTACAAAAATATAAACATATTCCATATTTTTTGCATACAATGCATATATGCATATATACAGACATATTTGTTAAATCTGATTACAGATATAACTACAAAACAGCTGTTTCTAAGAGGTACACAAATGAATCAATTATTCACAAACACAAATATATGTATTTGCTTTAGATATGATATCTGAGGTGTGTAATATTGCAAAGGCAGAGGTTTCATTTTCTGGGAGAGAATATGGGGCAATATTCACTGGTCTTATTTAGTGGGTCATTTCTTAACTCTAATTGTATTACCTGTTCTGTTGAATCATCTTCAGTTTTATCTCTGATGAATGCTTCCACGATTTTATGGAGTGATGTCTCTCCTACTTTTTTGAGCTTTTTTTCAGTAATAACAAGATGAAAAATATCTAGAAGAATTTCCACGAGTTTTAGTTTTCTGTTAGACAGTTGTCTCATTAACGGGATACTAATATTTGTAGTCTGAAATACAAATAAAGGAAAGTAAAATTCTGAATTTTTTTTTCATATTTACCTGCTAAAAAGTTAGAGTGCTTTATTTCTAACTGAAAGAGCATAACTTCGAACAGCAACACCTCAATAGATCATAGATATCACCACAAACATAATTCAATAACTTAGAAGATAAACTTTAATGTCATATATACCACAAAGCAATGAGAGCAGCTGCATGAAAGAGAGGCAGTCAGGTTTTGCTTCATATGTTTTATGCCCTTAGTAAGAATACGTAATTTCAAAGGAGATGTAAATTTGTATATAAAAATGGAATTTTAAAATTACTGCTTTTGGCAGTAATTTTTTCAAGCACAGAAATATTTACCCCTTGGAAAGGGAAATAAACTAGAGGTACCCAAAATACTCAGTATTTAAGATTTTTTTATGCAGTATTCTGTGTAAAGATTTTTTCTCTTGAAGAATATACATTTCAATATGCAGAATTTTAAACTTGTGAAGTGCTTAGAAAATAAATTGATTGAAGTATCCGCATGCTTAGAATTTTTCTTTTTTAAGTTTTACATAAATTTTAGAATTAAATAAAATTGATGGAGTCAAACACATGCTGTCAATCTGTTTGCCATCTTTACCTATTTAAATAGTGTATTCTTCAAGAACGGAATGTTTCCTTCTGTATTTCTGCAATGCCTATCACTAACCAGAGGAGGATAATGCCATTTGGCGCCTTCAAGAATTATCGAAAAACATATCAATAGTAAAATTAGATTTTTTTTTTCTCTTAATAGTAAAACATACAGTCATACCTCATTAACTGCAAACAAGCTAGAAATATTATTAAACACTTCTTCTGCCTCATACACTGCTCTCTGAGCTAAGTTGTAAGCATCTAGATAGTGACTGTGTTTTTCTTCATTTTTTGCCTGCTTAGCAACCATCCTAAAAAAAAAAGAAAAGAGAACAATAATTTTGGGGATGTTTAATGTAAATGCTAGATAAATTATATCAATAAATTATATTATTAAATTAAATTAAATTTCCTCATCACAGGGAAAAATTTACCTGTGAATACTTGCACATTCTAGCAAGATTTCAGCACTGCAGTTTTTATATCCATAGAAATAGAAGTCTTTCTCAATCTGAATTAGTTTGTTATAAGGTTCCTGTAACATATGCGGTAACTCAGAAGACTGAGCAGTCTTATTAACAGTCATATAGCCTTGCACGAAGTGTATCTGAATGAGTGTTTTCCTAGAAATAAAAATTAAGTATAAGATAGTCAGAAAGCACCGTTTATGTTTGAAAATGAATAGATTTCTCTCCGATCTCTTTCTTTTTTTTTTTTTTTTTTTTTTTTTTAGTATTTAAATTAAATAAATGTAGAAGAAATCTCCTTATTCTTTAAATTTGGCCTGAAGAACATAAAATATTACTTACTCACATTGGGACTGAAGAAGCAGTTGTTTCATTTACCTTTTCAGATTGTCTAGGCCTTATCAGTTATATCATAAGCCTATCTGAACTGAGAAGACCATTAAATATTTCTAATACAAAAGCTTCAGATTTTAGGACACAGAAGTAGGTATGAATGTTGTATTTTCTTTCTTCATCTGTGCATTCTAAACTTTCAGCATATGTCTTCATGTACTGGGTTGAAAATACAAAACAAAGTCTATACTTTGAATTTCAGTGTCACCAAAGTGTTTAGATTCAACATGTGAAGACACTGATCTTGGTAAGGAAATACTAGGCCAATGCTGCAAACCACAGTAGTACCGTGGAAATATCTGAGCTAAGGCACCTTTGCATGGGGAAATTTATCTTGCTTCTTTGGGTAATCTACACTATTAACTACATATGATAGGTTTTGGTACCTGACCTACCTTACTAACTTAACAGTAAGTAGGGCTACCTCCAAGAATTACATTATTAGAAAGGAAACTTGAGGGAAAATAGAATAAGTAGAAATTACTTGGGGGAAAAAAATGAGAATATATGGAATACACCATACTCAAATAAAGGTGAATAGTGAAATCACAATAAACCTTCACTGTAGCTGCACACTGGAGGCTGGATATACGTCAATAAAAAAGACAGTTACCTGGCTTCAAGGGATGCGATCATAAAATGCAATTCAGATTCTCTGTTAGGTCTTTTTAGTAAAGTAGATCTGAGTACATTTACAGTGTGTTCCAAAATTCCACAAGCCTGCATAGAACATCATTTTCATAATGTTATTTTAAATGTCTATGCATAATATTAAACATTTATTTAGAAAGCTTATATTTTCTCCAGGAAATGTTAAAAATCTTTTCCTAATATTCCCCAAGACAACTGATTATTAACAACTGTATTTCATAAATTTTCACTCATTTTGTGTATTTCTACATAAAATGTATTTTTTAAGACAATATGAGATATAATTGTAATTAGGTATTTTGATATGATTAAGGGAATGGAGCATGCATGCACATGGAAAGAATGAAAAAGTCAAGTCTGTTTAGCCCCTAGAAGCCAAGGCAAACGGTGGCATTTTATTTCTCTAAAAAAAGATAAACAGAAGATGGAGCCAGACACATTTCTGGAGGTGCATAGCAAAAAATGAGGGTCAATAAATACAGCATGGAACCAGAGAAATTTGAAACAGATATTGCCACCTGTGGATGTAAAGCAAGTCCCTAACTGCTAGTTTTGAATGAAAAAGCCATTGAGATGACATTCAAAATGTCACCAATGAATTTGTCCATAAATGATAACTTTACTATTGCAGTGATATTGTTTGGAAGCACTGGGGAAAAAAAAACCAAATAAACAAAAAACCCACCCAGCTTCAGTAATAGCTATACTGCTAAAAAACACGGCAAATATTCACACTGTATCTAGTTATTTCTGTCTTTTAATTGATGTCAGTTTGCCTCAGAACAAAATAACTTCTTTATATGGGACAGAACGGTACAGATGATCAGTAAAGGACAAGCACATCACAGGCACAGGTATAACAGCATTACCTTAGCACAGAAATCCATGAAAGTTAAGGGTCAAACAGTAAATAGATATTTTATACATATAGGACTTAAGTACAAAAAGGTGATTACTGTAGTATCTTTCAGGGTCTCAAAATGGGTATTTGAAAAGGAAGCAGGAAATAATATTGAAAGACAAAAAAAATACATGCCAATGTTAGCAGATTTGTCTGTCTACAGATTTTGTTATACATACAAGATTACAACTGCTGTTATTTTGATAAAAGGATACACAGTTTAGGAAAAAAAAACTTCTGTAGTTAAACACTGATTCTAACTGATCATCATCTGTTTGGAATCTGTAACTAATGTTTTTTGCATGCACACAGAAAACACTAAGCACAGGCAGACGAGGCACTATTGCCAAAAAGTGAAAAATACTAGTTCCTTACCATGCTCTGCTTTCCTTCCTCCTCTTCCTCCAGGATTGCCTCTATGAGGCTCAGAGTGCTGTTGTACCAGAATTGCTCATTTCCTCCTAGTAGCCGCGCTTCCTCAAGGAGTGCTTTAGCTTGGCCATGGTTTTTTTCCAGGTTAGCCAATACAGCAAATAAATACAAGCACCTTGACACATCATATGGAGCCCTCAATTCCTGCGAAAGATCCATTACAACCATTCACACATTCATATTCATATTTTAGATAAAAATTACGAATATCCAGATAAACAAGGAGTGAATGGCAGTTTCCTCTTCATCTTCAGAATTCGCTACTTATGTTACACTTCCTTGTGTTTTGAAAAAACATATGAAATGGCCTATTCCTATCAAGAACATTCTTTTAATCTTCAAAATTACTTTACTTTTATGTTCCCAAATCTTTTACTCGACTAGTCAGACCAGCAGTCTTTCTGATATTACTTTGCAGATATATATTTGCTTTCATTTGTATCTGATGCAGAAGAAAGGGGTGATGAGAATAATTTTAGTAAACTGGGAGTGAGAACAGCAGGGTTCTAAAGAATTTACCATGCCATAACCTTATGCTAGTTGTAAAGTATATACTAGCAGTGTACTAGATACCAGATACAATGTACTGTATAGTACAGATAGAATACTAACACATAAACACAGGATATTAGTAATAATAATAGTAATAATTAGTAATAATGAAGTACCTATAAAATATGCTGTCCTCCCTAATGTCCTCTGATCTTTTCTCAAAGAACAATACCGAATTTATGCTTTAATAAGAGAACTATGTTTTTAATGTTAAAAATACATTAGCAGTTTTTAAATATAAGATGGCATAATCCCGTAATAATTATATCTTTAAAAATAAGGTATTTATTGCAATAATTATACTAGATTGCAGTAACCTGCATAACCAAGAAGAGAGCTGTAATGGAGAACAGGGGATACAGGATAGAGTTAACTTTAACAGAAATTCTTCATAACATTGAGATGTGAAGTAGCTTGGTGGAACATATGGACACTTATGTATCAGCTCTGCCAGAATCCAAGTCATAATTTCAGCATAAGCAACTGTTGCTAAAAACACAATTTGCAATAAAACCATAACCAAGTTCCAAGTAATATAATTAGACTTTCAAAAGATCATCCCATTTACAGGATGGGGCTAAATGTTCTCTCTCTTATGAACAAGTCTTGGATGTCTCTTAACTACCCACACCAACAAGGCTTGGTCAGTCACTGGCCTTTTGACAGTTACTGCAAAGTACGAGAGATTATTTTACAGGTTGAAATAATCTTTGGACAGTACCATACAGTTGGAGTTAAATTCTGTAAAGTTAAGTTTATCCAATATATATATGTTCATACCAAAGTTACATTTTTTTTTAATTTAATTAGCAATATGGACGTTTTGGTTAGTTTCTTTTAGCTTAACTACAATGTCCCCTCAGCTTAACAACATTTCTAGTTGAGATTTAAAAACAATTTTTTGTTACTTGATTATGAGAAATGACTGCATAAAAAAGGATCATTTTTTTCTACAGATATTTTACTAATTTTCTTTTACTTTTTTATTTCTGTACCTGAGTTGCACTGAGGGCCTCTGAAAGCAGCAGTCTTGCTGGCTGATACAAGCCTAGTTGTATTAGTACTTCAGCTTTTTTTATCCATATGTAAGGGAAAGAAAGTCCACTCAGTCCTTTTCCTGTTACTGCATTTAACTCCAAAATCTGGAAAATAATCAAGTACTAACCCTTCATAAATTTTAAAACAAAACGACATTAATTAACATAGATATCAATTATCCTATACTATCCTTGATATATCCTACAACAACACTATTTTCTAATTTAAGAATTCTAAGTGAAACCATAGGACAAAGAGGTTTATTGTGAGATTTGAATCTCATAAAATGGCATTCAAGTATCAAATATACAGTGGTACAATTAAATTTGAGGGAGAAGATTAACTTGAGATCTGGTACTGTATGGTAGAAGCTGACTCCTGGTAAGAAAAAAATTCTGAGACATAAAAGAGATCATTCAAAAGGATTTAGTAAGAAAAACACATTTGATGTGCAGAAGAATGGAAGAAGGTACAAATAGACCAAAATGATATGATGAAAACAAGGGCATAACTGCCATAAGAGGCACGAAATTGGAGTTCAGTTTTAGTATCCATAAGGCAATTTTTTATCTTCTTAAAGAAGGGAAAAAAAGACAAAGCTCAAACACTTGCAAGCCTTTAAAACAATGTATGATGGGGAACAAAACAGTATGCAGAGAAGTAACAGAGGAGAAGAAGAGAAGATAGCCCCAATTCTCACCCTGCTGCTCAAAAGTACAGGAGTAATACACCAAGCAAATCCAACTCACATTCAGCTGACACCCATCATCAGAATTTTAACTTGTATATTTTTTTGTAAATTGATGTGCTCCTGAAGTATAAAAAGATTTAAAAACAAACTGCCAAACAAAATAAATCTAAAGTTGAAAAATCATCTAATAAGGAAATGAATAAATATTAAAAACCTTTTCATTCAAAGCGACTATGTTCTCATCTTTACTACTATTCAGCTTAGCATTTTCCAAAAATTCTACCCTTTCTTCCGTCTCAGCAGGCACAGTTTTTTCTTTCTTCAATGCAATCTCTTGTCTACACCTACATTGCAACAGAAAAAAGTAAATTGAAATATATTTTAGAAGTATTTCATCATGATATATTCATCATGAAACATTCTGTGAAGAGATATGAAATAATAACACATAGTATTTTAAAGCACAAAAGGTATCACATTTGTGTTGAAAGACTATACTTTTACTTTTATTTTTTCTGTTAGCTCTTATCAGTCGTAAAAAAAAAAAAGCTAAATACTTCCCCTATAGTAGAAATACATACATTGCTTGTTCTAATACACTGATGAATGTTTCTCCAACAGTTTTCTCATGATATAAAGATGCTTCACTCAATTTTAAATCTGAACATATCAGAGCAATTCTAAGAAAAGAAGAAGAAATATTTAAGAAATAATCGGAATCTCTCAAACGCTGCTTCACGTAAACATATGATAGAGAGGATATATTTCATGCTTCCTAGTCCTTTTGTCCTAATCATGTCAAGAAAGAATTGTGTAGCAAAGCTTCATGGCAAATAGATTTCCTGTTACTAAAACATCTTTATTATTGTAAGACAGTAAATTTGTTATCAAATGGTGATACAGATAAACACATATCTATTTGTATACGTGAATATTTATCTAGTCTAACTAGTAAGATTTCAGAAGTTTGAAAGTACATTCTTTGACATTCCACAAACCATCTGAAATTAAGCAATTATTAATTACTGTCTAAAATAAGTATTAATTATTAGGTAAGCATTGATCAATACATGCCCAAAATGTGTAATAAATTATTTTAATTAAAAATAATAGAAACTTGGTATGCAAAGGCACTTGCACGCATACTCTCTATTTTTAAATCAAAATACTCAGGGCTTAACATGCTTAAAAAATTTTAAGTACAAAGTTAAATATCTTAAAAAGAGAATGATTGCTGCAATTAGGGATGTTTATTTGGGTTCTAAAGTTGAAGACACAACATATGTCTGATATGGATTCTGGCATTTTGATAACTTAAAAGACAGTTTACTGAATTTTGCTTGGTCACTTTTTTCAGCTAGGTGATATTAAAATATTAAAAAATGATTCACACGAAAGTAGCCTGAATTCCTAATCTTGTATGTCTTTTCTAGTAGAGATAAGGCTTAATAATAGATAAACTTATTGTACTGAATGCTAAAAAAAAAAAATAAGTCTTAATTAAAATGTATCAACATGAAAAGAATCAACATGAATAATAAAAAATTACAAATATGAAACAGTAAGCTCAAAAACTATTATATACTATTTAGAGAAATACTCATAGAAATTCCTTTCCATTTTGTTCCTCTTTTATTTAAAATAAAAGAAACATACAAACCGAAGATGGTAGAGATCAGATAGACTTTTACATTCCACAACTTCACTAGCAATGACTTCAGCCAGCTGAAAGATGGGAAGAGTCAAGTGGGGACAAAAAATTTTTTGTAGCTCTTCAGCTAAAAGGTCAATAAAATACAAAGTACAAGTCTAAAAAGAAAAAAAAAAGTAATTCATTTGATTAATATGAACATAAATTCACAGAAAATATACTTCAAGTGAATTTTCAGTTCAAAATTTTAAAGTTTAAGCTAAATTTTAGTTTAGTTTAAAAAAATCTTAAATGAGCTTTCATATTGAAAAAGCAGTTAATTATAATAGAAATTCAGTTAATTTTATTCTCTATGATAAGTTCATTTCAGAACATAGAGGACGGGCTAACATTTTTAAAGTATCAACAAAAAAAAATGCTATGTATTTCTGACAACTGTCCGAGCCTACTTTATACCTCACAGAAATAAAAATGCAGCATGGTTCTCTGCTATTCACTTTTTTTCCTAAAAACTAACCACTTTACAATGTGGAGGAGCATACTTACAGGTTTGGGGAAATTTTCCTCATTAATACCATAAGTATTTGTTTTCTGTTTGAATGCCTCTCTGATTTCACTGGGACAGTCATACCTAGCCCATTCTTCCACATTTGCTGGTAAAATTGATTCTTTCCTTTTAGGCTTCTCCTTCACAACAGAAACTTTAACCTATAATTAAAAATAAAGACATTCATAAGACCCAAGTTAGCATTTTTGACTCCATTAAATATTAAATGCTTCCATTAAATATTAAATATAAATATTATTTATAACATTAAAAAAGTACCTGTTTAGTATCCTTTGAAGTTTTGTCTTTTTTTTGACTTCTAGACTGTGGGTTCTGCCAAACCGCAATGTTTTGACCAATGCAGCAAACAAAAAAAGACAGAAGAAGAAGCACCCATAAACTGATGACCTGTCAAATCTCTGACACCATGAATGAAGATAGAATACAGCCACAGAAAGAAAACCTACATTGAAGCTAGAGTTTTCATAGAAAAGCATCTCAACTATTCAACTATTCATTCGTGACCCATGGTAAACATCACTTAGAAAAGAGATGGATAGGGATTCTTACTTGTTTCTCTTCCTTTTTGTCCTTTTCTTTCCTAGACGCAATAATAGACTGCACATTCTGAAGCGTAGTAAGTTGTGAAGTCTTTGATATTACTTTCAGAATAGGTGCTGATGCTGACAGAGAAACCTGGACAACAAAAATAACTCCACTTTTTCCCCTGAAATTGCTAATTAGCATGATTATTCAATGTATGTTACTACCTACAGCTACCAGAAAGTGTCACACAACAACAGAACTTTCCTCAGAAAATGAAAATTTCACTGATTCATAGATAATGACACTAGCTCTGCAAGCATTTAGGAAGAACACAGTAATGCACTTAAGTAGTTGAATTTGACCAAACTTATTTGACCAAACAAATTTATGTCAAAAGATGATACCAGCAGTGTAATAGATAATACTGCTACTTGTTAACCTACATGGTTGCAAATCAAGCATTTTCTTGTTGTTTTTGTTGTTTGTTTTTTGAACAACCAGTCTAGACTGCTTAGGACTCTACAATGAATGAATCTGACTGTGAATGAATATGAAAGTGACTTTGCCAGTATGAGAGAGAAGTGTGTTCTCTTTCTGGATTGATCTTTGATAATCTACTAGAGAATGTTATATAAAAGTTTCTAAATATACAAAAATCTATACATGCATTTTATATATTTTGTATATTAATTACAGCAATTTGGAATAAAATTATACACAAGCTATAGTTTACTGACTAGTTGAAACATCCCAGCTATACCATCAACTCTCTTCTGTGTTGTATCTACTGATTTGAGACATTAGTATTACCAAGTATAGGTTTTGTCCCTTCAGAGATTTTTCTAATGCTCAATGTATAATAATTTCTTCTTTGTTTTTGCTATAATCCCTTATTTGACACTTAAAGAAAAAAACCCAACAACTATACTATAAAATTGGAAACAACATACTAAAGATATGGTTAAAATGTTCAATTAATAGGTGACACTGTCCACAAGATACCTCAAAATCTGATGGCCCCACTTAACATCTGTTCTCACCTGCCAGATACGAATGATGCAAGCATATGCCATCAAACAGTGTTGCTGATGAAAAGGAGAACTATGACCAAAAATTACAGCCATTAAAGTATGTGCTCTAAAAAAAGCTTCCAATTGCTTAATATTACTCAGATCTTCGAAAGCAATTGTGGACATCATATCATTTCCTCCAATGTCCATCTTCAGATTTTCAATAGGCAATAATTTCATTAAAGTATTTTTTTCTGTTAAAAAACAAATAACATGTCTCAGTCTCGGTATTTACAGAATCACAGAATGGTTGAGGTCGGAAAGGACCTCTAGAGATCATCTAGTCCAAATTTAACAGTTAATTCAAAGTTAAATATCTTAAGTGAAAACAAATATGTAAAACACTACTAGAAACATGGAAAAATGAGAATCTGCTTACTGAAGTTCTTCTTCCTTTCATGACGCAATGCTATTTGTATCAAATTTTCAATTATTAATAATGAAACAATTGTGTAAATTAAGTCATAAAAGTCTAACAAAGAAATGAAGGAGGGAAAGCAAGGTAAATGTTATGAAGAGTCCAGCAAGCATCATCAACCATGTGAAACTGAATGGAAATATCAATAAAGAAAAAATAAAAACTCTAAACTGCCATGAGACTGTGGGTAACACAAAAAATATTAGCAGAATGTTGAGAGCGTAAGCTTAATTATGTAAGTGATACTAGAGACATGACAAATTTTTCTTCTTCATTGCAACACCACAAGTATTTTTGTGATCCATTTATAATTTATCTAGATGAAAATAAGAGCAGAGCAGATGCTGGTTATTGCCACACAGTACAGTACTGTTTCAGAAGGTGCTCTTTCAGTTAAATAGTGCTGCAAAACTGGTTGTTGAGGTCATGCCGCCTGGACCTCCACACAGCTGCATCCAAACCTCCTGCTCAGCACTGCTTTCTGCGGGCACCTGCCAAGGCAGGAGGCGCCAGCACCGATGCC
>JAUBNY010000073.1:3447262-3469644 GCA_032275445.1 Crypturellus soui | reverse complement strand
AACATGTTACTAAAAACTGACTTAAGATATATATATATATTTACTCTTTTTTAGGTAGAAAACAGAATAAGCAGTTGAGAGGAGCAGTAATCTAGTGGCACTTTTTTTTCTTTCTTTTCTTTTTTTAAGGTCTATTATCATCCTCCATGGAAATGATTTTTTTTTTCTGGATTTTCTAAATATTCTCCTTTGAAGCTTCACAAAGTGAGATACTATTAAAACAGAAAAACAACTCCAAGCCTAACTGTGGCCTTAGCCAGAAAAACAGTAAAATGGAGAAAGAGTATGAATGCAGGTAAAAAAAACTTTCCTCTTAGGAAAGGTAACTCTGAAGAAGGTACCCAAGGCTTCAAAGCAAAGCAAAATTTTTACAATCAATACCACTTCCTAAATACAAGCATAATAGCTGTTAGATATTCTTACCTGTTTATTTTTAGATTCGGCTTTAATTATATGCTTGAGAATTACCTCAGTAGATTCTTTAAGCTGTTCTCTGTCATATGGAGAACCTATCAAAGGTAAGCATGTATTCCAAAACTGTCTAGCTGCATACATTACAAGGGAATAATTTCCTGCTTCACCTGCATATCTGAAGAAAATAAAGTACATTTTAACGGAGGAAAAACTCATGCTCTAAACAGAATAAGGACTCTTCTGCTACAACAAAATCTGTGGCTTAGACAGCTAACTTAGACCTTTTCATGGGCCTACTCGTACGAATCCCCTGGGCCAGGGCCATAGAAGGAAGGGGATCCAAAAGAGTTGGCACCACTTGCTCCAAACTCAGAACTGGTGCATTCCTACAAGAAAGATGTCAAGCAAGGGGGGCAGGAGACGTGCGTAGACGGGCAAGGAGCTCGTGGTAAAACTTAAACAGGAAAAGAAAGCATCTGTAATGTGGAAGAAGGGCCAAACCACTTGGGAGAAACCTAGGAACATTGTCAGAGAATGCATGGAAGGCCAAGGTCCATTTGGAATTAAATTTAGCAAAAAATGTCAGGGACAACAAGAAAGGTTTCTACAAATACACCAGCAGCAAGAGGAAGACTCGGGGAAAATGTTAGTCTGCTGCTCAGTGCGGGGGTGCCTTGGTGACTGAGGATGCAGAGAAGGCAGAGTTACTAAATGCCTTATTTTATTCAGTCTTTACTGCTAAAGCTGATCCCCATGAACTACAGAGCTTGGAAACAAGAGAGAAAATCTGGAAGGAGGAAGAATTTCTCCTGGTTGAGGAGGATTGGGTTAGAGATTATTTAGGCAAGCTAGACACAAATATATGGCACCCAATGGGATACACCTATGGGTTTTGGGGGAATTGGCAGGAGTTACGGCTCAGCCACTCTCCATCATCTTCAAGAGGTCATGGAGAGCAGGGAAGGTGCCAGAAGCCTGGAATAAACCAAAGTCACTCCAATCTTCAAAAGGAGCAAGGAGAACCCTGGAAACTACAGGCCAGTCAGCCTCAACTCCATCCAAGTGATGGAGCAGCTCATCCTTAATACCATCTCTAGGCATGTCAAGGAAAAGAAGGTGATTAAGAGTAGTCAGCAAGGATTGACCCAGGGGAAGTCGTGTGTGACAAACCTGCTAATCTTCTACGATGGCATGACTGGCCAGATGGTTGATGGGAAAGTCGTGCATGTTGTCTACCTTGACTTTAGCAAACGCTTTCCACACAATCTCCCATAACATCCTCATAGGAAAGCTCCGTAAGTGTGGGTTGGGCGAGTGGACAGTGAAGTGGATTGAGAACTGGCTGGATGGCAGAGCTCAGAGGGCTGTGCTGCCATTCAGAAAGACCTACATAGGACGGAGAGTTGGGCAGAGAGGAACTTCATGAGGTTCAAGAAGGACAAGTGCAGGGTCCTGCACCTGGGGAGGAACAACACCAGACACCAGGACAGGCTGGGGTGACCTTCTGGAGGAAACCTCCATGTAGAAGGCCCTGTGCGTCCTGGTGGATTGTCCTGGAGTATTGGGGGCAGAGGGAATCTTATCAACATGCACAAATCCCTGAGAGGAGAATATAGGGAGGATGGGGCCAAACTCTTCTTGGTAGTGGCCAGTGATAGGACAAGGAGTAATGGGCACAAGTTGAAACACAGGCAATTCCATCTCCATGTGAGGAAGAACTTCTTTACTGTGAGGGTGACAGAGCCCTGGAACAAGCTGCCCAGAGAGGTTGTGGAGTTTCCTTACCTGGCGATCTTCAAACCCCACCTGAATGCCACTCTGTACCCTGTGCTCTGGGTGTCCCTGCTGGAGCAGGGGACTGGACTAGATGATCTCTAAAGGTCCCTGCCAAGGTCAAACATTTTGTGAGTCTGTGATTCTGTGATCACCATATATATTCCACCAATGAGAGGTCAACATACAAACTCACTGTAAAATATATTTTCCATTTTTATATATATAGATCACCTTCCCACACTAAACAAAAGCAACAATAACTTGGTATCATATTGATGCTTTTACTGTATTTCCATGCAACATAAGACTCTTCATTATAAAAATTATCAAAAATCTACTTGAGATTTTTTTTCAACTGGTATAATCTCCCTTGTTTGAATTCCTATTTTGTTGGTTTCTCATCATAAAAAACAAACAAACAAAAAATCTTAGCATGCTGTGGATAGTACACAGTACAGAGTTATTACCACTCTCTCTTCTGCACTCCTTATGTCACACCCAAGCTCCTGCGCCCAGTTCTGGACGCCCAAGAACAGGTAAGACATGGGCCAAGCACAGCGAGCTTCTCAGAGAGCCCTTAAGATGCTGGAGCACTTGACCCGTCAAGAACGGCACGAGGAAGGGAAATGGTTTGTCCTGGGAAGTGGCTCCAGGCCAATCTGACTAGGAGATTATTCAGAAGACAGAGCCAGGCTCTTCAGTGGTGGAGAGCAGAAAGAAGAGTGCAAAGAGCATAAACTGAAACAGGAAGATTCAGACTCGCTGTAAGCAGAAACTTTTTCACCATGGGGACAGCTGAACAGTGGAACAGGTTAATCAAAGAGGTTGTGTAATCTCCACCTTTAGAGGTTTTCTGGCTCTGCTTTGAGTAGGAAGTTGGACTAGAGGCCTACTGAGGTCTCTTCCAAACTGGGTTATGCTATAATTCTACAATGCAAAAACGCCAGGTATATGGAAGATGTGGTACTTAATCTTACTAAGCTCTAAAATTCTGTCAAAACCTTTGTTAAGCACTTCAAGTTACAAATATTTTTTTTAAATCAATCTCAGGAGAGAAGAACAAGCTGATCTGGTACCAAAATCAGTAAGTCAAAAATTAATTGCAATTTATATTAGTCAACTTTCTCAATACAAAACATACCTGGCACTCTGAACAAAGGCTTTTGATGCTGCTACACGCATATGTTTTTTCCCAGACAAATTTGCCATTATATTCTTCCCCTGTATACAGGCAGCAGTACTTAACATTTCTTGTCTCATAGTGTTTTCAGGCCTGAATAAAAGCAAATAATTCAAGACTAGTTTTACAGAATAAGATCACACCAGTTCCTATTAACACTGCTTTCCTTTTGTTACTAAGTTGATATCCTCACTTTTTCTTCTTAACTCTAATAAAAACAACTGTGGAGTCTGATAAAAAACAAACTGTTTACACTTAATGAAGGGAGGAAATAAATTTGGGGGTTTCTCCCCACTATTCACCACTGTACATCAAACAAAATACTAACCCAAAGTCCAAAATACATATGTAGCATTTAAAAACAGAAGTATGGAAAATTAGATATAATTCATGGTATATATCTTGATACAGTTCTTGACCTCTCTTGTGCCTGATAAAATCATGAACAAGGCTTTGGAGAAATTGACTTGAATTGTGCTGTAAATTTAGAAGTGGAGAATACAGATGCAAATAACAGGAAAGAGATAATTCATACAACGAAATTCCATCCAGGTATATTTGAATAAGCCTGATTTTTTAAAGAAAATAATTCACACAAGTTTCAGAAATTTTTAACGTCTTGGTTACAACGTACAACCATAAAAAGACCTGACATCTGTGAAAAAAAAGGACTTCATCGGGGAACTAGTTACTTTACTAACTTCTCATTTTTCGTTGGTGAGAACTAGTGGGCAGTTACGGCTGTGAGCACGAGAGGGCACCAGGGCTCTACCGCAGAGTTTAACGAGACAATTCAAAGCCTCTACGTCTTTGTCCTTTAGGTGTCTTTTATCTTAAAAAGATTGAGTAAGTTTATCTTTCATTTCTCCATTACTAATTCCTGTAGCAAAGAACTAAACGTTATCATTCAGAATTTTGTAGATTGCTAGATATTCAGCAAACATTTTCTCTAGTTTTCCAATGCTCTTAAAGTATGTACTTTATTTTTAAGTAACTTATTTAGGAGGAAATTTGATTTCACACACATAGTGAAAGACTGAATCTGACATAGCTCATGCACTTTTTCATGGAGGGTCACAGAAAAATAAATGATAAATTATATTCAACATGTATTTATCTTCCTACGTTAAAAAAATGGAATTGAATTCAGGTTTGAGTAACTTCCATTTAGTTTTGATGGGGCTTGTATGAAAAGCTGAATCATCTAGGACTGTCACCACTTCTAGAGTAAACCAAACATCCTCTTACAACTGTGTTTGTTTGTTTGTTTTTTTGAGATTGAAGTTTTAAACTAACATTTTAGTAAGACTTTGGTCTTTTTATAAAAATGTCCCCATTGCTCCCATATAAACAGACAGTATTAAATAATTGTGGGTCCTGCCATGACTGCAGAAGACGGTAAGACTTTACAGTGAACACCATGACTTGGGGCTAGACTTAAGATGAAATCTTGAAAAAAAAAAAGTAGCTGCCATCACCTACTGTCACTCATAGCTTTGGATTCCTCTGTGAACACGGTATGCAGCTTCTGCATATCACAGCATGCACAGCGTTGGAAGTAATTAGAATTAGCACAAGCATTAGAATAAGCTATTTTCACTTGGAAAACACAAAAACAGGAGAAGAGTGTGACTGCCAGAGACTCCACTTCAGAAAAGCAGTGCTCTCCGGAGGACATTTAAAGGCATATGTGCTCGGCTAACTCACATGGAATAGAAAATTCACATCACTTCCTGAACGGAGATCAGACACAGTCTAGATTTTGAATTACCTTTTACCCAGGCTATACCGGAGGGCTAAAATCTAGCCTGAGTACTTAAGTAACTGTTGAAGACAGTTGGAAAAAAGAAAACTTGGTTTACTTTTGCATTTACACCACATATTCGTTCTTCAAAACTTAGTTCAAATATGCCATATCATCATATAAAATTCAATATACTTACATTTCACATTTCCCAGTGTCGTTACTGAAGCAAAAATTATCGGCTGATTGCAAGATCCTTTGGGAACAAGTCATCACTATTTCATATTCATGTGATACATATGCAAAATGCATAAGTCGTGTCAGAGTCTGTAATTCCACAAATGAATCTGACCAGCTACAATCTAAAGCCAATTTCACTAACTGTAAAAAATATTTGAAAAATATTATCATGCTTTTATTGTGGTCTTTTTATGTACAACAGTTATTTATCCTTTTCATCCAGCTTCCTCAGTATACATGCATGCAGATTACTGTAAGATTTTAAAAGTGAATAATGTGCCACATATATTTATTTCTGTAACATGTACTAATAAATAAATACTTACATAAATACTTACAGCTGTGTTTTCATACCATTGAGAAGCATAATAAAATGGACAGTGGACAGAAAACCATCACTCGCCCTGTGGTATTATGATTCTAATGTAAAACCATCTACAAAAGTGTGTGGCCTTTTGACCAGCACTATGTCAGCGATCACTGTATGTTCACAGTTCTCTTCTCCAGATGGCCAGAGTGGAATAGGACATTTGCAATTCAAAGCTCTCTGTAGTTAAGCCAAAGAGAAGAGAGAGACACAGACCTGGCTCCACAATAGTAACTGTGTTTTAAGGATATATAGTTTCATTGCAGTACCTAAATGTCTTGCGAGCTTTTGTATGTGTCACTCGGAAAGTATCACCTTCTAAATGAAGATAATGGAAATTGTTGATGAATTGGGCACAAAGAGAATATTACAGTATAGCTCTTCCAAACTAAGCCACTGCACAAATAGTTTAAGCAAGCCCATAATATCTGGTAGAAATATATAGATCAATTGAAATTAGACACCTAAAGATTTACAAGGAACCAGACCCTACTCTTTAGGGAGAAGGATTTCTACAGAAGTTCTAGATGATTTTGTAAGATTCCTAGTTGACTGATGGGGAAATACGTCACAGTCCTTTAAGAAAGCTCTTTACAGCAGAAAGTAAAAATGATAAAGAAGGTAAACAAACAGGCAAATGCAAAGGGAATTCTGACACAACTCACTGCTTTGATAACACAGCGTACAAACCTTTTATACACCCGCTTTGTTCCTCTTGAAGAGACTGGTAATCAAAGGGGCCTGAGGGTAAGCTTGGCAATAATCAGCATGATCAATAATGGAAGGCTGATCCAAAGCACTTTAAGAACCTATGTTAGGAATGTAATTCCACTTTGTATGAAGCCCCCTTAATTTTTTTAATAACAAGTTTTAGTTGTGTTCTACCTTGCAACTTCTGGGAGTAAGTTCACTATAACATTAAGGTCTGTGTTGAAATTTCGAACACTTTCAATACATATCCTAAGATAAGGTTTTATCTTCTGTACAAAAACATGAGATCATAAATACAGATCAATTCAGAATGCATCTGCCAGCCATGAGTATAATCAGTTATGGTAATACAGTAATGGTATGCGACCTGTTTTATAGATAAATGCAAGTATTCCATCACAAAAATCTTTTACCTGCTATAACTATTAAATTTCTTGGAATGTTTAGAATAAAAAACAGTGTAAGAAAGGTTTCACAATGAATTATTTTTGTCTCTACCCAAAACTGAGGCTGAAATCACTTTTACACCATGCACTTTCTTAAAACTCAATAGTAATATAAAACTAACCTGAGATAAGCTAGGAACAGTGAAATCCATGAGACCCAAGTTGTTACACGAATACATCTCTAGACCAGTAAGAACTCTTGTGTTAGGATTTTCTGCTTCATCATTATTCTGAGTGGTGAGAGAAATTTCACACTTACAGATTTTTTTTTTCCAAGTAGTATATTACGAAAGATATTAAAAGAGATGACAAAGTATGGTATCTACAATTGGAAACCCCAATTCCTATTAAGTAAGTCTCCTGCTTTTTATTGTGCTGTTAAATGCTAAATTTGGGTATTTTGCTTTTGTTTGTTCTCTTTTACTAACACTGGGAAACTTCGAACTACTATTCTTTAAATATAGAAAAGCATATCAACAATATAATGAATATAAATTACATATATACTTGAGAAATTCTGATTTTACTTGACATGTTTAAAGTAAAAGGGATAAAATACTGATTTTCAACTTACTAGTTTTATATTCTATATATATCAGTCTTTAATATGAACTCTTTTTATATGTATCTAGATATAGGTGTGTGTATATATATATATATATATAAGAAGTTCATATTAAAGGCTAATATATGCTGATTTATATCAGGTATTTTAAGGTAGTCATTTTATTATTTTAAAAGTATCAATTCAAGAAAGAGCTTTGTTATACAATCTTAATATGGCAAACAACATTGTAGTTAGTCTGGGTAACTAAAAAGAAAGGGCATAATTAAATGCAGATTCATTGTCATGCCTGACATGAAAATTTGTTGCATTTAGTTGTGATCTGTGTGAACACTCCCAAAATTTTTCCGTATTGTATTCAAATATATGTAGAAAATACACAGAGATAACTCTATTATTGAATGAATTTATGAATGTAATTAGAATTTTTTCACAGAGAAGTTTCAATGTTAAATAAGATTACAGAGAAATAATACCTCCTCCTCAGTCACAAGTTTAAGCCCGATCTGCTGATGATGCAACTGTTTTGCTTTCACCCACGTAGCAATGATCTGTTGTCGTACAGACATAGGTACTGTTTCAGTAGGCACGGTTCTGGCTATCAGATTTAGGGCAAATTCACAAATCTAAACACCAAAAAAAATAAGGTTGAAATGTGCACAGATTTTGTATAGAACGTAAGTTGTCTGTGAGCTATATTACTGTTACCATGAATGAATCTCTGTGCTATGTATCTCTCTGTAACTAGCATGGCAAATAAAACTTGCCGTCTTCAGCTTCAATTAGGAAGGTACTTCACTATGGATTTGGGGAGCAGCTGGGATCAAACTATAAAAGAGGGCAGCTTGGTTTTCTTGATAGAATTTCTAGATTTTAAATTTATAAGCAATGCAATAAATAAATGACTGCAGACAAAAGAAAAGAAGAAAGAAAAAAAAAAGATAAGACTGCAATAATGAGGACTTTGTACCTCTATGGCTGCTTTGATATCAGGAAGTCCACTGGGATCTACTGACAAAAGCTGGATGAAACTTGCTTTCTCAGGTCCCTTTGACAGAGCTTTTCTATTTCTGTCTGCTGTTGCATCTATTTTTTTCTTCTCAGTAAATTTTGGTTTTGGAATCCAACAAAGAATTAAGCCTCGAGCCAAAGCATTACATAACATCAGCAAAATTACAGTACTTCTGGAAAAGAAAAAAATCAGAAATGCAAAATGCATCACACCAAGACAGGAGAAAATAAAAGTCATTAGCATTACTTTAAAATCCATATTTTTTTTAGAAAGAGGTGTTACGGATGTTACAAAAATATCCCATTGGAGAAGCAGTTAAAATGTTTAGGTTTCATATTTTGTATCACATTCTTTTCATGTCTTCCTATAACTAAAGCTTCTTTTTCCTCACAGAAAAAAAAAACAGCAAAAAGTATTCTTAACTATGTAAAATATAGACAATTTTCAAAAGTTGGTTTTATAGTGGGTCAGTATGTAGAAAGTAAAGGTTATTTCATAATAATCTAAACCAAACACTCTATTTTTAATTTCCAACAGTGTATTATTTTCTATGAGAATTAATTGCTGAACTGGAATTACCACAATTTTCTTCTGAGGAAGCCCAAACCAATATATGACTAAGAGATTATTGCTGATTTTATTACATGCAAGTATAAATACCAGAAATAATAACTATTACTAGTCTTCATCCTTGCACAAACTGCACTGGAACCTTTGTTCTATTCGCTTCGCACAACCTCTTAGTGTTGAAGTTACTGCCAATCATCCTCCCATTGCATCCATTGCAGAGCAGTATTTCATTGCATCCATTACAGAACAGCACTGGAAAATATGTAGTCCTATTTTCACAAGTATCCTCTCTTAATTTTCTTCTCTCTCCCCTTTTAGATTTCAGAACCACTAAGTTACTATCTTACTCTGAATAGAAATATTTACAGTAAATAATATACAGTAAACTTCAGAGGAACACACAACAAGCAAATACTTTTCAAATGCTTCTCAAGCTATCCTGAAAATGGAATGTGTGAAAAATTTTTCCTCATTCTTTTTGGTCAGTAAAACACTATTTCAAAAGTCTTAGCCTAAAATTAATATGGCTTACAATAGATCGCAAGAATGATGTACAGAATGGTTTAAGCTTTCATTTTCAAACAACAAGACAGAGTTGATTTTCTGAAATATTCCACATCCTACTTCTAATAAAAGACAAAACCAACATTCATTCAACAGTAGAGGGATTTACTATGTTTTTTAGAGTATTTTTGGAATTCATATCTTTGTTTCAGGGGAAAAAAAACATGCTCTTAAGCAAACTTATCTATTTACCCATTGTGTCCAACATTCTTGATTGCTCTAAGAAGAGTCTGCAGATGCTCAATAATCTCCCTCTGTCTTCCTGCAGCAATAAGATGTTTATTGTAGTTTAAGACATAGACCACTGCATTGTGAACAATCCAGTTTTCATTTAACTCTTCTCCTATTTCAGCTGCACGTTGAAAATTTTCCATAGCGTAGCGAGACAAGGAGTTGATCCACGAACTATAAAATTAACATTAACCTATTAATCCAAAATTTCAACACTGAAATAGATGCATCAAAAGAGTATATATGCAAGAGTATCTCAATAATAAAATGTTTTTTGGAATTACTTTTCGGTTGTCTTTATTAGGTTTTTATCTATTAAAATATTTTACCTAAATGGGGAGATGAATCAGGAAAGGAATTACTGCCCACATGAAATGATTAGTCTCTGACATTAGTAGCTATAATCTAAGTTTCATGCGTTGCCCATGGGGTTTTATAAAAAATGTGCATGAATCCACACATCAGTGCTAGAAATGATTAAATATCTATGACAGTTTTAACTGGATACAGATGTGATTGAGGCATTCCTTTCAAGTGTTTAGGAGCTATTTTTTTTCACTTAACAAATGCATACTTTCTTACACTCAAATGTATGTTCTAAATGTTCTGAAACACTACATTAATCTTTTTACAGGAAATAACATCTTTTCATAGCTTATGCAACAGCATTCTTTTGTGCATACACCATTTTTTCAGATATTTACTGCACCTATCATTTAGAAAAAATACTAAAAACGGAATCTTGAATGACAAGGCGTGATTAAATGATGAAATCAAAAGCACAAACTGATGCAGAGTATTACTATACAACTGTACAACATGTAGTAACAAAAATGCTTTTTTTCCTATAGGTTTTTAGTTTGACAAGCAAGACTGTGGCACAATATATAAATTGGGCAAGCTGGAAACAGAACTCTCATCTTTTATATTGTTTGGTTCTGATCAGTTTATATTTTTTCCTGCAAGCAAATGATGAGAGAAAATTTATTTAATTGCCAATAATGTATAGAGAATACACAGTTAACTTGATTTCACAGCTTAGGCAAACACTGCCAACATCCTGCTGTTTCCAATCATGATGACCACTGTAACAGTAAGAGAAATATTAGTATCAATATAAACAAAAATGAGTTTAAACATCATCTTTAGAAGTCTCTAGCAACAAATAATATTGTGAGACTAGAAAAAGGGAAGGTGTTATAGTCTATTCTCCCTTATTCATTCCTTTTCATTGGAAGCAACAGAATAGCTTTGCAAACTTAACTAATTCATTGCATGATTATTCAGGTACTCAAACATCACAAAACTTTTAGGAACTACCAAGAAATATATATTTGGGGAAAAAAATAATATTTTGTATATCTTTTTTCATAAAGAATTTCATTGTTCAAATGTCAATATAATACAGATTTACCCTGCTAAAATACCTAGATCTTGTTATAAATAGAAACACCTGTATATTTTCCATTCTGGATCACTTTCAGAAAGACATGCAACATATCCTGTAGGATGCTGGCTTGTATCTTCTGGAAGTACAGCATGATCATTCAGTTCAATCCCTTGCAATCTTAATAAATGAATCGTTGCCTAGAAAGATATGGAGAATATATTTTCTACACAGTTTATGATTCTGAAAATACATTTGGCCTTAGTATTTGCGCCAGAGGGAAAAATACATTTTTTTTCCCTGATTCTGTGTAGGAAAACAAAACCTGCTTTGAGAAATATAATGTAAGCTAGTTTATAACTTTCCAGATGTTCACAATTAATTTTATTAAATAAACTACTCCATTAAGAAAAATAACATAAAAAAACCCTTTTATCTTACTGAAAGTTTAAGGCTTCAGAAATACAATAGCAGATATGACAGATTTACAGTAATATCCCTCATAACAAAAAAGGACTAAACAAATCACTAGAAATATAAACTATGGATATAGTTTATATAGTTGATGGATATATAGATAGCTTTTTGGAGTAATTTTATGAAGTTGCTTCATGAAACTATTTTTTCTTCTCATTCCCATAGAGATAAAAAATAATTAATAACCAAATTCAAAACTCTAGTGTCTTAAGACAAATATAGCTAGAATTATGCATAACTACTAAAGTCAACATACAATGAAATTGAACAAATATGAATGACAGCTGTGCACTTTGTTTACCTCTGCATTAATGAATCTTATTTCTGCTAACATTCTGAGTAAATCTCTTTCAAAAGAGAAAGATTTAGCAGGTAGTAATGATTCTCCTGGCAAGCTGCCACCTTGATCATCATCCATAACTACACCAGCTTTCTTCTTTTGTGCTTTGGAAAAAAAAAAAAAAAATCAATTAATACCATTAATATTATGAGGCAAAAAAGGAAAAAAAGTCACCTTAATTTTAGAATTAAAAAGTCTTTATATAGCTGTTAGTCCACAATAAAAAGTTCATGAATAAAGATTTTAAATTACTTCAATCTTTTTTGTTTTAGTTATTGGAATTTATTGCTCTCAAAACACATTCAAACACATTCTCCATGAATAACATATTGGTTAGCTGTGATTTTATCTCCGATTTTACTTATACTTATTATTCAAACTCCAATATTCGTAGCAATTAACTTGCTGTAGTCACAGTGTTCATACAAAAATTGTATTAATTTAATACAGTGCACATTCTCTAATTTAATTTTCAGTGGAAGTGGGGTGATCTCTGCAATGATAGAGACTAAAATCTCAATGTGCTTAAATCATGGATGGGGTAGACTTTCTGGCAAAATAAACAGTAATGAAGCTTCATATTTCTTTGTTTAAATAACAGAGAAAGGAGCAAGATTATTTTAACTGCCACATGAAACATTAAGTTAAAAAAAAAAAAAACTGTCAGATTAGGGTTTTTTGACCAATAGCAGGTGCTTGATTTCTATTGAAGTTCTCTCTCTGAAAACATGACCCAACTTCAACAACCTCATAGCAGGTTTTGTTTAGATATTTTAACAACACCTGATTATTTGTGAAAAGTGTCCCTTGATCTTCTGCTTATTCAGTTTAGACTTACACAGATAAAATTATAAAGCTCTATAAATGTTCTGAGCGTAAGGAGATCATAAATCATAAATCTGTGAAAGTGGGTAAATTAATGTCCTACTTCAAGAGAAACCTGGAAAGAGCCCAGAGAATAAAAATCTGGAATAGGTTCAAAAAAACATTAACCTAATTAAAAAAAAATAGAAAAAAACTATTAATTAGAGAACAAGCTATTAACAAGAAAGAAAATAGAGAAAAAGCTATTAACTAGGATTTCATCTATTCTTAGAGGTGAGTTAACAACCATCAGGAAAGCAGGCTTCATCACACGTGTAGAAGTCAGCAAGCAGATAATGATTTGAACCTGCTCCTTCCCGCAATGAAGAACCCTCTGTTAACATGTCTGGTAGTTCTGTAGCAGACCAAGGATCTCATACAACTTGAAGGAACCATTAATAAGGGAAGGAGGATATAGAATTTAACAGGTGAGCCTCAGTAGAAATGACAGATTTTTCCTTCACCTTCAGCAGGTAGATAAGTATGACAGAGAGGCGTAATATGGACAGCAGGGAAATAATTTCTTAACTAGATAGGTACACTTCATAGATGAGTATTTTTCTCTAATGCTGGTAGAAACGCTTCTTAGGCAAAGCAGGGTTTGCACTGAAAAATGTAATTTTTAGATTTCTAGATAGAGAGAAAGTTGTTTCCATGTATGCCAACATGCAGTGAGGACCAACTAAATATTTCCATTGAATTATCATGAAATTTGATAACTCCAAATCTACTTCTAAGCTTATATGCACTCTGAAAATAGCCTTATTAAAAAAAAAAAAAAAAAAAAAAAAAAAAAAAAAAGAGAGAGAGAGAATAATGTGTTATACCAGCTGGAATACCATATTAACACTTCTGCTGATTTTTTCAAGTAACTCTAATGAAGGTGAAAAAAAGTTCCTTTTAGAATATTCAAATTAATTTAGTAACTTACTTTTTTTCAGTTTTGTTACCTTCCTATACAAAGTATCATCATACAGGAGACAAAATCTGCATGCTGTGCGGCAGACATCCCACACTCCTTGCTTTCGTGCAACTTTTGCCAAATCTGCCCAAAGTCTAATTCTATCAAAGAAATAATACACATAAAACTATTTAAGATATTTTATAAGAAGAATTATTGTCTACCTCTCAGGATCCGTTAAAAATATGTCAATTATGATGGTTAACATAAACAAGATTTTAAATCGAATAAAATTTATTAGACAGAGTAGCAATGGCAATTAAGTAAACTGCTGCCCAGCTTTCCATTAAAACACAGGAATAGAACCATTAATTACTCTATTCATTTTATATCAGAAATCCTTTTGGCTTATGTTATGCTGGATAATAACTATACCAGAATTTCTAAACTTGTTTGGGGCATACCCCTATCTACCTATTCTTCCTACAATTGATTTTTTATGGTTCTCAATAAGGACCAAAAAAGATGGGATTGTTCACAAAAAAGATATAGCACACAGTTCTGTAGAAGGATGTAAAGAAACATTTGAGGAATGTTTCATTTGTACATCAAGTTATTCAGCATTTCAGATTTAATTCACCAATTCTTCCATGTGTATGTTTCAGTAGAATAGATGAGTTTATGTGTGTATGTGTGAGAGAGAGAGAGAGAGAAGAAAAATAGAGTAAGAATGATTATACCTCTTATGTGAATTTAATGGAAGCATTCAGACACAGAGCTGCATGCATGCTTAAATGCTTTGTCAAGTCTGACTGAAGCCTCTTATAAGTTATGACCTTAAAAGCTATTAAGAAGAACAGTTACTTTACACATTTCTAAACACAGCAACAACAAAGAGACATTTATTTTCTATTACCTATCTTTGTCATTTTCATTTCCTAAGCGTTTCAAATGTCCATCAACTTTCTCCACACTTTTAATATGATGTTGTGCCTTTGCACTGAGGTAGCTTATTTGACTCCTACTTTTACCTGAGAAAACTTAAGAAAGACAAAAAGAATTCAAGACAATTTTGAAATACTCTAGCTGAAAAGCCACATGCAGGGAATGCATTTGGATTTATAACTCATTTCTGAACCATTTGAAATACAGTCCTTTTTTTGGTCCTTTAAGCTTTCCCCCAAACAAACAAACTAACTAACTAACTAAAAAAAAACCCGCATCCATCTCTCTTCTGCTTTTCTGTATCTTCAAATGTAATTGTCATGGGCAGAAACTGACTCATGTCTGTCTGGACCCAAAACATCTCAAGTACCACTTTTCTGGGAAGACATGCACTTCTCTAATCAAGTCCCCATCAGCAGGAGATGGATATAGTAACTAAGTTGACATCTTGCTGCATTTTAAGAACACTAAAACATTCAAATTGTGGCATAAAGAATGTAAATAAAAACCATGTTTTAGAAACATGGTTTCTAAACTTTAAAAAGTTTACTTTCTAAAATCATGTTTTAGACCATGTTTTAGAAGGCAAAATGTGAATTCTTATTTAAATCTCTGTGCACGTTCCACAAGCAATAAACAAATTAGAACATAAAAGCAACCATAATATATAAAGAAGACAAAACGTGTTATGTAATTAACAGAGAATATTATGAGGTGAAACTTCAAAAATACCATTTAACAATGGCAATGGGTAAGAACATCTTCAGGAGTTGCACAAAGAGAAAATAAAATTACAGCACCTAGTGTGGAGTACTGTGTGCAGTTCTGGGCAGTACAAAAGAGACATGGAACTACTGGAGAGAGTCCAGTGTAAGGCTATGAAGATGATGAGGGGACTGGAACATCCCTCCTTTGAGAAGAGCCTGAGGGAGCTGGGCCTGTTTAGTCTAAAGAAGAGAAGACTGAGGTGGATGTTAGTAATGCGTACAAATACTTTTAAGGATAGTGTCAAGAGGACGGGGCCAGATGCTTTTCAGTGATGGACACTGACAGGAGAAGGGGCAAAGGCCATAAACTGAAACACATGAAGTTCTGCCTGAATTTGAGGAAAAACTTCTTGACTGTTGGGGAGACAAAGTACTGGAACAGGTTTTCCAGAGAGGTTATAGAATCTCCTTCTTTGGCGATATTCAAAACTGCCTAGATGTGACCCTGTGCAAGGTGCTCTAGGTAACCCTGGTTGTGTAGGGGGTGCTGAACTAGATGATCTCCAAAGATCCCTTTCAAGCTTGATCATTCTGTGATTTTGTGACATGCTATAAAACTTAGCTGTGTTAAAAGGGGAAAATAAAATAATTTCCTCTTATAGTTTCATGGTATCATCATCTCAGTCCCCTAATTAAGTCAGTAAGAAGTTTGCCACAGCATTCAGAACCGTCACTCCCCACGGTACTATAATCTGTACATTGCCACTAGCTTTTCTGACCCACTCCATGACTGGGCAGAGCAGTCACAGGCAAGTGTCATTCTCCTTAGCCGCACACACATACACTACCTTTAGCTTCATTTTCGCTATCCAGGACTATTTGAAATGAATCGGGGGCTAGTGCGAGACCTGCATTTACCAGAAGGGACCTCTTTTTCCTCACATTATCCTTCTGCTTTCCTTTTTTAGCCTGTGTGAAGAAAAGAGTTAATTCTTACAGGTACCTTCAGACCTATTAGAGTAGTATCTACATTTTTATTAAATTGCTATTTATATATCCAATTTACTAATTATAGCAAATTGCAGGCCATAGAATTTGGAACTTTTTCTCTTATACATCATTCTGCACTATTATCGTTGTTAAAAGTGACCGTAAAACTGTAGACAAAAAAATGTATTTAGAAACCAACAATAAAGTATTTTTAGCTGTGCAAAAATTGATAATTACTATGAAATATTAAAATTCCTAAGATACCCAGAACCAACAGAACTTGCAGAAGGTCTAAGTGTTTTTATTAAATGTAATGAAACAGATTAAGTTCCTTATGAAAATTTTCCTTATTAAAAAAAAAGATTAAAAATCTTTATTATTTCCTTGTCCTAAGAATAACATACCTAGCTTCCCAGCAGTCTTCCAGTACTGAATTTTAAGTTCAATGAATAGATCTTAATTTCTATGAATATCCCAAAATTTATATATATCAGAAATTTGTTTTAGCCAATTTACAATCATCTGACTTTCACACATGGGCAAAGACACCACAACAGAATTAGATGGAATAATTCTTGGCCGTGACTCTTACTGGTGCTTTAGATTATAGAATTTAGCATTTCTGCTTGCCTTTTCACATTTTGACAAGTTTGACATAATACTGACTGATTCAAAGGCAGTGAGGATACTTAACTCTCCGGATACTGCTCCTATAATTAAAAAAGCGGTCTCATGCAATGAAATCTTAACTGCATTCTGCATACAAATAGGCAAAACCATAAATACCTGAGCTACTTTTGCAGATGAAAGTTGTAGCTAATTAAAACTTCGCTTCTATTTTATTATAATTACTTTTTGGCAAAAATGAGCCCAAAATGCAAATGGAAAGAAGTGTTTATCCCAATCTTTAATCTTCAGTGTGAACTGGTGTAGCTGGCACAGACATAGCCATAGGGCTTGTCAGGACAACAAAACAATGTTGATTTCCTGAATGCAAATGGATATTGGTGCCACCAAAAAGCACATCTACCAAATAACTGTCACCTACCAGACTTAAAAACTCAGGTACTGAGTTTATTCTTTACGATTACCTGTTCAATCATCATTACTGCCTGATCCTCCAGACGTTCAGGTGATGTATATAGCATAGTGCACAAATGAAGACGGTTGAAAGTCACTCTTAGATGTTCTTGATACTGCCCGTTGCTATCTAGACGTATAGCCTTCTCTAAATGTTCTATGGCAGCTTCTATTCTATCTTCGTCTTCTTCAATACGAGCAATTTCCATGTGAACTTGGCAACGTAACAAAATCAACATGCTAAGGAATAAGAATTTAAATGTCGTAATGAGGCAAACCAAAATTCTTTAAGACCTAAAAGCTACCTGAGGGTGACTCTGATTAAAAGCAACTCCCACGTGTAAAAAGACAATGCTTTTTAACTGACTTGTCTCTTAATTTCACTGTCATGTCTTTTTAATGAATTAATTAAGAGAATGTAACTGTATTCTTCTTCCATTAACTCTGCACAAGAGAACACAGCCAAGGAGAACTACATTTTGTAAACTGACTGACTTCATTAGCAGAACTCCTTCAGTATTGCATCTGTCACTCAGATGTTCCCATTTAGGCATATTAATCAGAAAAGAATTTATTAATTTGCATGATGCACTGCTTCACCTCACTATAGGTGTGCACACTCATTTCAGGCTGCATCTTAGCCCAGACGTTGCTGACATCACTCTACGAAGTCAACGTAGTTTTGATGAGGGCTGTGTATTCTCCAGTCTCAGGGACACTGTGCTACCTACTCATATTTTGCCCAAGAGGCTATTTGTGGCAGCAGTGGAGCACTTGTTACTCGAGTTGATTTCCAGAGAGAAAGTAGGAATCAGATAGATGAAAGTGATGTTACAAAGGACACAACACAGGAAAGTTCAAAGCGTCTGGGGTGTTGTATCAAACATCATGCACATCCACACTTGAGCCAATTTGACTGAGCAGCAAGTACTGCCCTTATGCTTTTGGCTAAGCTAGTTACAATTCCTCTGACAACCAAAGCAAAAATGAAGGGCTTTGACGAGGCAGGCAAATAACAGGGACAAGTGACTGATAATCAAAGCCACAAATGTTGCCACTGCATTCCTTTCCTGTAAAATATAATAAATGCTTCAATAACAGCATAGAAATACAAAAAAGTGATTTATATGGCCAGTATAGAGCTGCTTCTTCAGGCTTCTGCTTTTTAGAACTAAAAGATTATATTTTAAAACACTGAAAATGGTCCTCATTACTCTGTAAATACCTTTATGAGAAGCCACCTAGTGTTCTACTCAAAACAGACATTATATCCATTATAATAGTAATTCTACCACAAAAGTATGATCTTTGCTCTTAGGAATCAGCAGCCAAAGTATAGGTCCAAATTTAATGAAGAACCAAGTACTTAGGCTCACTAATTCCACTAATGGACAAAAAAAAAGAAATTATTTGCGTGTTTAAGATTAAATACAGCATAATCTAGTAATCTAGGGCATTAGAAGAGGAAATACCTCAGAGGATGATGAATATATTTAAAACAATTATTAAATACAGTAGGTTTTTCAATTAAAAACAAGTATCACGAAGTTAAAGAAAATGCTTTCTTGAAAGAAGTATCTCTTTTGATATATAATACAGAAGCCTTGATATTTCCCAAAAATCAATTTTTAATTGTACCTTTTAATTGTACCCAGAAAAAGTCATGCTAATACTAGGATCTAGACCATATTCCAGCATATTTACTCATTCTGCAGCTTTGCATTTTTTCTCATATAATTTTGATTACATACAGTATTTTTTGCTTTCTAACTATGACATTTGCTGTACGCCATTAAACAATGTGAGATTTTGCTTGAAAGAAACCTAGCTTCACATGATGAATGAGGAAATGTATCCAATATGCATATATTACTAACGACCAGAAAATTTTTGGACAATTAATATCATACAGCTTGTGCCTTAAAATGAGTTTGACACTACGTTTAAAGGGCTTAGCCCATTATCCAGGTCCATATTCTCTTTCAGTCATTAGAGCTTTCAAAGTATAGAAGTGTAGCATAGAAAGTTACCTGTCAATCTGTTCTAGGACATCGGCAACCGACTGCAGCGGTTTTCGCACACAGTGATGCAAATTGTGCTGCAGCAGCGGCAAGCACAGATTCCACTGGGTAGTGCAGACAACCTGGATTACACTCGGATCTCCTAATCGAACTGCTTGTAGCAAGATTAATTCAAGCGTTTTAATTGATTTCAGCTGAACCTATGCAAGGGAAATATTAACTAACATAGACTGCATTTAATAAATATGACTTCTTACATGGTCCTTCAAACAATCTTAGGGTTGTTTTCAACAGAAGGCTACCCCTCAGCCTGCAAATTCCTGAGCCTTCCCCAAACAGCTAGTGTAGTTCTATATCATGCCTTAGTTTGCTTGTTTCCTTCTTTTAAGTCTTACACACTGGTAATTAAGGATTTTTTTTTTATTTTTTTTTATTTTTTTTTTTTTTTTAGGTACTCCATGCCATGGCTAGATATTTCAGGTAGAGGCCTGCCAGCTATTCCCTCTTTTTTAATGATAAAAAGAAATTGGTAATTGTGAATTATTTATGAATTTAAAGGTCTTTGACTTTCTTTTAGGTAATAAGCTACAAATATAGTGTAGGAACTAAAAAAATAATATGAATTGATTTTGACATATTGTCAATTAAACTATTTTACTGTTAAATTTGAAAGCAAAATTAGCAGATACTAATTATTACATTCTCCATAAAGGTCACATAATAAATAAACTAGAAACAGTTGCATATACCATGCAGGAACATTCAGAAATACTTAAATGTCCTATATTTTATCTAAGCATATTAGTACTCTTTCACAATCTGAAGAATGAATGAGAATATGAAAATACGAAATAGGAAAATACGAAAGGTGGCCATCTTTTCTGTGTCCCTAAACAAGAACACTCATATAGAAGAGTAACTTCATGCACTACCATGAAGTTACTAACACTAACATTTCCATGTGGCATGTCCAGCCTCTGCTTTAGAAACTAGAGGTATCTCTACTAGCTGTTATGAAGTGCTTGCTGAGGGTGTCTATCCAAACTCATTCATAATATCAATTTGAACTCTCAATTTTGATTCTCTGAATCTTAACAAAATGCTGACTAGAAGCCTAAGAAAATCCTCCCCCATGCAACAAAGCTTCAGGAATAACCTGCATTTCTATGAAATAAGAATTTATATGATATTGCATATAGTATGCATTAACACTTCTTCTGTAAATATAAAACATGACAATAATAGAGTATTGCCTTTGCATGCCTCACTCCTTTCAAATTCTTCCTTGTAAACTAACATATTTATGACCCTCTTCTATCAAACTGAACTCTTAAAGGAGGCTTATTTTTACCAGTATTCTTCTTGGCAGCCCTGTTAAAAGTATATAAAGTAATTTCTCAGAGCAAAGTAGAATTAAAATACAAGTCCAATACCATTTCCTATGTTTAAAATGTAAAACTTGCATGTTTCTATGTTAGCGTTAAAGAACATACCTCAACAACTCCCTTGGTGTAAGTCATAATTTTAGTGCCAAGTTTACGGACTTCGTATTCATATTCCAAGCACTGTATTTCAATAAGTCTCCCTGGATTCTATGAAGCATTAATGTACAAAATGCTATTTTTAATAAATTAAAAGAAACACAACACAAACCAAAACCATGTAAAAGATTATACTAAAACATCATTTTATTTTTTTACTGAAAAATCTCACTGTACTAGCTTATTAATTGGAAAAGTGAAATACAGTTAGAATTTGCTGTTTAAATATTAGTCACATTAATTAAATCAATGTTGCAAAATATATTGTATTGCATTTATATAAAATACTTTTATTGTTTTTAAAAATTGTTCCTTGCTAGCCTTGCATTAAGAAAAACAGTGTACAATTGACTTCTCCTATGATACTAGTATTTGATTTCCATTCTAGCAGATTATTGTTTGTTAAAGAGATACATAACTGGAATAAATCAGAACCAGCTGAGTCAGAAAGGGATCATCTTGACAGATCATGTAACTTCTAAGTAAAAAAAGATGGGATTTTTAATATTTCAGGAAAGATCTACCTATTAAATCATACAATTAGAAGAATGTATTATCTCAGATATCTACAATTAGCTTCCTATGGAGCAGTAAAGAAAGCCAAATAATATTTCCATCAGTCATTATGAACTGTCATCCAATCATTCTGTGAAACCTTTGACATTTTTGACAAGATCTCATCTCCAACAGATGAGATCTTGTAAATCTTAGCACTTCTAATATCATGAAAAGATAACACTGTGTATGTATATACAGACAGAATCTATGTTATAACTCAAAACTCTGATGGCATTTGGCAAAAGGCAAAGAATTGGAATGCTGAAATAGAAGCAAATCTCCCCTACTGCTGCCACCGAAGGGATACTTGCTATTGCTGCCTATATAAATAAACAAAATAAATCCTTGCAAATTCTTCATCTAGAGGATTTAAAAAAACATTCCATCCTAATACTATGGAATTGTGTAACCTTAGATTTGGCAGAATTTTTTCAGAAGAAAAAAAAAAAAAAAGAAGAGAGATTGAGATAGGCATCTGGAATGTAAAATATCAGTGAGGATATGCAATACCTATAAACATGACTGAAGTCACAAGTTATTAAAAGTAGGATCATTATTATAAAAAGTTAGAGTGATATATTTGACGGCATTTGCCACTTAGAGTACCTTGGCATGCATGAGCATTTTGGGCAAGTAAAAGCTCACTCATAGGACTCACAACACTAGCAGACACTCTTTCATATATTTTTATGTCTGAAAATCTTAGGTATTCTTTGAATACAATGCTGAATAGCTCTGCTTCTCAGCAAAG
>JAUBNY010000073.1:3413735-3433446 GCA_032275445.1 Crypturellus soui | reverse complement strand
TGTGGGGAACTTGCGGAGTGCCTCTGCTCAGGGAATCTCCTTTCACGGCTAGTAACAAGAATGACATACACGATCTCGGCTGCTGTAGTTCCTGAGGGACCGTAGTGAATCAGGATACTGCCACCAAAGACAGGCCAAAAATTATCTTTGCACTCAATTTTAGCTCTCTCCAGCTAGACCAAAAGCAACTTTCATCAGCTGCTTCTGTATCAGAGATACCTTACATTATCTTACTACGTATATAGTAGCAACCTATTCTTTGGCATTCACTGAGACTCATTAGGGTCTCCTGTTTAAACACATATCATTTTCTGCATTTTTGTTTGGGAGTTTAGACTCACAGTCCCATCTACTCCTGAGCTGTATCATGAAACCGTAGAATAATTTAGGCTGGGAAATCATCAGTCATCTGGCCCAAATTCTGCTCAAAGCAGATGTAGTTTCTTATTATCTGGTTCTGCGCTCGGTTCTTTACAGCTGTTACCTGAGTATTTTGAATACGGGGAATAACAAAGAAATGAGATGTGTAGTGTAATAGGCAGAAGTGATCAAATTTTACCCATTACAGTTTTCAGTAGGTCTAAGAGGGAAGAGTTTTGATGAAGGCTACACCTCTATTGACAGTGTTGTCAGTGCCATTCCAGTATGTGTCTTATAAGTAGCTAAATTTTATCCGTCTTCAATGTGGCTCACAGTATTATTAAAAATAGGAGTAGAAAGATTCTGGATCTGTAATCTTTCCCACCTCCCTGCCAAAAGGAAGGATTGTCTGTCCAGATGAATGACACCAGATTGTTTTGGGCACTTGGACATGTACTTTTAAAATACTTGGGCCCTTATCTGTCACATGATTAGGCCTACTGAACAAGCCCTAAACAGTTGATTGCACATGTATATTAGGTGTAGTACATTCATGCACAACTAAATTCAGTGCTCTCAGCCTTTCTCGTGGTTGTTGTCAGAAGAATGTCTTGGAAAGATTGTCTGGGTTCAGCTAAAGGATGATAAAGTCTCCTGGTAGGAGCAGTTTGCTGTCTTGGTCATCCCACAAGGAAGCATCCAAACAGAAAGGCTCCTCTCAGATGACTGTGAGAGAAGCCTTTCTAACATGGCTGGTGACATGAGCTGCCACTGCTGGATACATAACCAGCCTTGCCCCAGAAGACCTCCCAGAAGGTGGCAAGTGGGACCAGATACTGAAACTAATGAATTACTGTTTTGCACCAAGAGGTGCTGGTTCATTATGATGCCAATAAAAAGATGCTCAGTCTCTGTAAAGCATCACTTAAAATGCCATTTATTGGATTTAACACTAAAAGGAAAAAGAGGATCTGTATAGATAGTCTTACATCCATTCAGATGCTGGAAACCCCAAGTTGTATAGCATTGAATGGGCCTCTCTTCAGCATGCAGCACATCATGTAGATCTTGTCCGTGGAAAGACAACACAGCTCTTTGGTCTTTTGAACACTCATAGGATTTTCTTAAAAGAAATCTGCTTTGTCCGTAATTTCTGCTCTTGAGCAAAGAGGAGAATTTATTACTGTGTTTTTAGATAAAGACATGCAGGTGGTATAAAAGGTCATGTGTGTCTGTTTACATCTAAGGATTATACCCTTAAGTGTAAAATAAGAAAACTCTTCTACTTATCTGTTACTCTATAACTTGTAGGGACTTAATAGTCTTTAAGACTTTATCTTCCTAAAAGATTTAGTTGACAGTTCAACTAATATTGTAATAAGATACAAGAAAGCTATTATTTCTGCTTGCTACTTTATGCAAGTACATCCAAGAATTTGTCGTGCCTTCCTAACAGCAGAATTACAGTGAGACATAATTCATCTTAATTTCGTCTCTTTTGCTTCTTTCAGTCGCTGTCTTTAAATCTACTAGTGTCTACATAAATCTGCTAAAATCTACATAAATTTTTCATGGTACTGCTATAGCTGAGGATATTGCTGCTTGCTTTTGTTGTCAGTATGACTTGTAATCCTTGAATGCATGTGTAAGATGTTGCATTTGGATATATTAAAATATTTATTGTTCAAAGGATTTCATCAGGATGAGTCTATATAGTTTGTCATTAATCATCTGCCATTTTATGACTGTTTTAGTAGTAATAATTTAATAGTTTTAACATCAATAACAATATTAAATAGCACTGGGTCAGGAAACCATTGCTGTGAGAAAGCCAGTCTTTTTACAGAATCTCAGAATGGTTAAGGTTGGAAGGGACCTCTAGAGATCATCTAGTCCAACCCCCTGTCAAGCAGGGACACCCAGAGCATGTGGCACAGGGTGGCATCCAGGTGGGTTTTGAAGATCTCCAGAGGAGACTGCACAGCCTCCCTGGGCAGCCTGTTCCAGGGCTCTGGCACCCTGACAGTAAAGAATATCTTCTTCATATGGAGGTAGAACTTCCTGTGTTTCAACTTGCACCCATTACCCCTTGTCCCGTCACCGGCCACCACAGAAAAGAGCCTGGCCCCATCCTCCCTACAATCACCCCTCAGGTACTTGAACATGTGGATCAAATCTCCTCTCAGCCTTCTTTTCTCCAGACTAAACAGCCCCAGCTCACTTAGTCTTTCCTCATACGAGGAATGCTCCAGTCCTTTACTCATCTTTGTGGCTCTACACTGGACCCTCTCTAGAAGCTCAGTGTCCTCCTTGTACTGGGGAACCCAGAACTGCAAAACTTTTTAGTATGCATTTAATGTTGCTTTTACAAGTAGCAGGTGCTTGAAGGTGCCTTCAGCAGTTTTAGTGCTATTGGAAGGTCACTTTGGTTTAATGCCTGTTTCCCATGAAACAATGCAGGCAAGTGCTCATGGCATCATTCTGCTTTTCGCTTGCATTAGTTTTTTAGCAACACTAGTAAAGACTAATTAATATAAGGCACCACAGAGCTTAAAATTGCCAAAGTTTTCCCTTTTAAAAGTATTGGCATGATATTTATTTAGAAATACCTTTTCTAATAACTTGATGTTGGTGGATATTTTTTTCTCATTTTTACTCTAGCAAACCAGAACTATTTCCAGCAGCCACAACTTATCAAAGAATCTGACTTTTTGAAGTTCTTGGAAAAGTATGGTGGGCACTCATTCTTAACACTTTCACAAGCACAACCAGCCTTCTCTGCCTTTTACCGGGTGAGTTGAAATACAGTGACAATCAGTTTTAAAATACACCTTTGCTACAAGCTGTTTTTAGTGAAGTTGCATGAGAACAAATTGAAAGAGTCTTCATGCATAAGTTTTCTACTCTGTAATGCTTCCGTTCTTTTCCTTTCTTGTAGCACAAAGAGAATTTCTGATTAGTCGTAGTGTATTTTAAACTTTGGACAACCCTTAAGACAAAACTGGCTCTATATAAAGGAGATGTTTTTCTGCCCTGTATTTCTGCCCTGACTCACCTTACATTTGGCCTTAGTTTTCCAGAGTTATTTTGTTTGTAATTCCTTCAAATTGTCTTTTCAGGCTGGTGATCCAATCTTCACCTACTTTGATTCGTTGTCTGTACTGAGCACTCTTAGACAGCCAGTCAGGATGGGAGCCAGTGGACTTTGTGTTGATGGAAATCCTGCTGGTTAGTAAAGAAAGAAGCATTTTTAGGGTGTTTTGCTTCTCTTTTCTCATAGCTGTTGTCATCTTCTAACTCAGGTTTTCTGGACAGTAAGAGCACAAGCTGTACTCGGATTTTTGCTGACTTGAGCAAGAGCTGCATCACTGACCCTGCCCTGGATGCAGCTTCTTACTACCGTGACTTCACAGTGCTAAAGGTGAATGTCTTTTTTTTTTTTTTTCCCCCTTCTTTTTGCTCAATATCGCATTTGCTTGTTTTGATGTTGTATATTTTTAATAATTTAAAGAAAACTGTCTCACATTTTAGACAGTGTTTATCGAAATTTAAGGTTTTTTTGTCTGTTTTATTTTATCAGTCAAACAGTAGGTGCTGTTAGGGAAAGAAGAAGGGTTTGTTTGATGCAGTATATTCTCTATAAAATCATATAGAATGTCTGTGATCATATTAGTATGCAGAGATAGAATTTAACTCATGTTTTCAGGCCTTGCTTTGCCACTGAAGCAAAAACCTAACTTTTTCTTTAATGGAAACTGAAGAAATTACTTGATTCTGGAAGGGGGAGCTCCAGGAATGGACGAAAGATGCTGATATTTCAAAATCATAGACCAGGTCATTAGCAGGACCAAGAATAAAAGCTTTTTTTTCTAGTTTTAAAAATGCTTTCTCTGAAGCATGCTTATGAGTTCTAGATCACAACATGATTTCATGTTCCATACATTTGGAATAACAAAGTAATTTTTGTCAACGTTGTCTATAGACTCTGCTTAGCCTTCTGACTGTGAGCACACACAAACCCAGAAAACCTTTATTTATTTATTTATTATTGTTTGTTTTCTCCAGGTTCCAGTTAAGGGCATCATTCTGCAGTCTATGCAGGTTGGTTACTTTTGCCAATGAAAATAATTTCTGCATGTGAAGTAAAGTGTATCTGGAATCTCAGACATTCATAGTAATCTCCATGTTTTGGGAACTTGGGAGAATGGGAATGATCTGTGTCTGAAACAAAGTGTTTTGGAGAATATATGACATTGGTTTTGGGAATATAAGGTATTTAGGAATATAAGGTATTTCTGAACGAATAGGCATGGATTGTGTTGGAGTCAGATGGGCAGGCTGTTTTTCAGAAAAAAAAAGGATGCCTGTAGCAGGGTGATATCTCTCCAGATAACAGGAAAAAATGGGAATGTGAAATCTGATTTTGACAGAAAAATCATTGAAAAAGAGTAAAAAAGTGACATTCCTTTTAAACAATTGCTGATTGTTAGTGTGCTTTGTTTTCTGTAGGTAAAGATCACTCCAGTCACACGCCCTGGAGCTCCCTACATGAAAGACAACATGTGTTACAATGTTGTTTCAGAGGTATCTGAACCTAGGGCACCTCAGGTCTAGTTTAAGGCCACTGTGCTATTTACCTGACTCTATCTCTGATTCCTCTTTGTATTGGACTTTCAGGTGGTCTATGAGATAGAATTCAACAGCACCCATGGGATTCAGAATGTGTCTGTGCAGTTTAATGTCACCAGCATCTCTGGGAACTCAGGATCTTCTCTGCAGCAGCGTTTCATTTTGCACTTCTGGGTCAGTCTCCCCATAGTCTTTAGGTTTTTACCAAATATGTGTTTTGGCCCAGTTTTACACAGATGATATGTGGTAAGATGAAGGCAGTGTCACAGGAGTGTTGTGCTACCAGAACCCTGGGAAAGAGGGCTGGCAGTTGAAGGAAGAGAGAGCACTGCTTTAGTCTAAAGTAAACCATGTAAATAGAAGGATTCAGAGTTACTGCAAGCTTGTACTGTGAAATTTGGAACTGGCCATTCTGTTCAGCCCTGTTTTTTTTTCTGTTTTTCTGAGAGGTGGAATGCAGCGGGGAAAGAGGAAGCAGTGGGGAGGATGAGATAACTTCTCCCCATCCTTCAGAAAACCATGCCCCAGTGACCCTGATCTAAGTGCTGTGCTCAAGATGTTCAATGTTTGAGAACAAATTTACTACAGTTATTCCAGATATTTATTTAACTTTGCCCTTATAGTGGGAATAAAAATTACTTTATAAGTGGAGGAACTCTAGAAAGTACTAATGTATGTTGCAGTTCATACAAACCTTCTCTTGTAGATGCAGTATTATGTGGGATAAAGGTAACCTCAGGGGTTGATAACTGAGCTGTGGATGAAGTTATCCCCAGAGGTTCTCTTCATAAAACAATTCAGAGGTGGAATGCACTGCTCAGAATCAGGGTCAAGGCAGGGTTTGTTCTGCAGATGATTTTCCTGGACTGCCCAGACTGACGTGTTCATTTCCTTTGAGAGAAATGCTGAGCAGTATGAATTTCATGTCTCAAGAATTGTCTGGGCAGTGTCCACATTTCAGGACAATGACATTTAGTTTGCTAGCTCCTGGTCTGGAGGTAAACTTGCTGAGTAAGGAAAATTTGGAAAGAAATAATGGAGGTTTTGGTAGTGCATAATATTTAGTTGCTCCAAAATTGAGTTAAATTTATGTTGTCTGAAAATGTGAATTTGTTCTTATAGAACAGATGGATCTGACTGATGATAATGTTTTCCTTTTCCCCTCTAACAAACTCTCCTGCCTTGGTTCTCCCTTTTGCCTCTTTATAGACAAAGACTCTTTCTCATACCTTGCCTCGAAGTGGAAACCCTGGCTACATTCTTGGAGCACCATTGCTGATTACAAATGATGGTGCCAGGCAGCATGTATCCTTTTTGCTTTCAGGTTTTATTTGTCACTGGATTTATTGACTTTCTGGACTTTGAGAGTATACTTCAGTATTACACTGCAACATTTGTTAGGCCTTTTGGTCAGGATTGAGTCATAGTCCTCTGATAAGGTTAAGGAGAAATACGTGGAGTAGGAGAAATGTTAAGTACAAATTGTGGTGTCTGTTTATGCTTTTGTTTGGTTTCTTGACATGTAGTCTCTCAGATGACTATTTTACAAAGCCAGGGTGATGGAAGTTGCTCACAGTTCCTCAGGCACAAAGTACTGTTTGGAAGAAATATAAAGACAGGATGCAAGCTCAGGTGAGAACACTCTGCCGTCACCCTCCTTGACCCATTTGGAAGGAGTGGACTTGCTTGTCACTTTCTTCCGCAGCATTGATCATCATTTGCTACTCTGACAAATTCATCTTTTCCCTTCTTGTTTCAGAAAGGATTGCAATTTTGTCCATTCAGTACTGATATTTCTGTAATTATTCTGTTGACTCATTATAAGAGCAAAGAACATAATGAAATAGTCATTATTGAGGAGGGGAGTTTTTTCTCTTGAGAATAGTCTTCTCTGTCCTGGAAATCACTCTGTCAAAGCTGTTATTTCCTCATTTCCAGCCTATCCCAAGTACTGGAAGAAGGTGACTGTAGTTATATCCAGCAGAAGCTATATAAGGCACTCCAGGGGATGAACAGAGTGGAAGACCTTGCTATAATCGGCAGTGCTCGTTCAACTCAGGCAGAGGAATGGACCACCATTCTGATTCGAAACTGTAGTGTACAGGTAATACAAAGGCAAAGAAACCAAATGAGAATGTTTTTCCTTTTCCTATCTTGTATCACTTTTGAGAGAGTGGGCAAGGAAGGAAAAAAACAACTTCTTTATCTGGGCATACTTTCTTTGTGTAATGATCTCCAGTGACTTTCAGTAGTATCCTGAAACTGTTTGTGGTTCATGTCAGTAGGATAGTCATCTTGACTAAATAAGCAAG
Source organism: Crypturellus soui (assembly GCA_032275445.1). Lineage (NCBI taxonomy): Eukaryota > Metazoa > Chordata > Aves > Tinamiformes > Tinamidae > Crypturellus > Crypturellus soui. The sequence continues at coordinate 3,426,145 of JAUBNY010000073.1, read as the reverse complement.
GAACTGACAGATTTAATATTTGAGTCGTGATCCAGGCGTTTAAAAGAGCGGAAAAGAGTTTAATCACAGAATTCAGTGTTGCACCACTAATTTTCTGACAGTGTTATAAAAATAATGCTGTCTTTCTCCCTGTTATTTTGAGGCTTATGTTGTTATTATGTTACTATTTAACTATGGACTTATCTGAATGAATCAACCTTGTGATTTTCTGTGTATTGTGGTTATTTATGTATTGCCCAACTGAAATTAAGAGCTTCCAATTGAAGTATTTGTGTGAGATTTTTTTTAAATAATATTTAATTTACCAGGAGAAGGCCTAACAAAACACAAAATCTAAGGAAAAGATCTAATACAAGTTCTGCTCGGAAAGATGATAGATGGATGTACCTCCAAAGATAGATAAAGGCCTGACCAGAGTTATGGGGCTGGTGCTGAAGTTACTGAGATTCTATGACCCGGACTATTGAAAATATGATGTTTTGTGACCTTAGTGTCCTTTTTTTCACTTTAAAAGATTACTTTGAAATATTTAGGATGCATTTTCTTTTCAGGCTGTGAATTGCACTTCGTGTTGCATGGTTCCTGTGACCCTGGAGATACAGATACTATGGTCTAAGGAAGGCCTTTTGTCCAACCCACAAGCTCACATACTGAGTGCACGATATTTCTATCAGTGTCAACCACTAAAGGTATGAAGTTAAAAACTCCTCTCATATACTGAGCCTGCTACCTGGGATTCACAAACTATTTAAGAAGCAAAGGATTTGATGGTCTTGATACCATTGAGTTGAGGTATACAGAATTTTGCCAACGGTTTAGTTGCAATGGCACAAGTTTGCACTTAATGACTTCACAGAGAAAGGTGATTTTATGAGGACTAATACTGTCCTCAGTCAGGTGTACAGCTGGAAAAGACACCTTCTTTCCAACCCCAGAACTTTCTGCCACTTAAGAGCTGAAACTTTAAAAGACCTAGTTATGCTCCATATAAAGACATAGTTACAAAAGCTATAACAACAACTGCACCTTTCTCTTCTTGCCTCTTTGATACAGCATTTGACTTGATTTATATTTCTTAGGTCCATAGGCTGCTCCTAGTCTGTGGAAGAGGATATTACTATTCCTCTAGTGGTTCCAAAATCACCAATGGATAGTTGGGGAAGACCCTAATGATGATGGCAGTGACTGTGAGCCAGAAAAGAGATTTCTAAGAGGAGATTACAGGATGACACCAGGAAGGTGGAACTAAGATGATTGAAGGAGAGCATTGACATCCCTTTTCAGGTGTCAGTGAATCCCATTTTTAGCTTGAGGCAGAGATAGCAGTATCTATTGGGCTGCACTGGGGTTTCAGGCTTGCCTCTGTGGAAGGGTTTTGGTGGAATACTGCTAATACCTTCTTGCAGTGAGATACCTCTCAGGGCAGTGAGATATGACATTGCTGATCTGCTGCTGCTGCTTTTTGAACCTTGAACTCACTCTGAACAAGATTTTATATTCCTTGGTTGGGTGTCTTATTTTACGTCTTCCTCCTTCCTCCTTGAAGCAAGCTCTGGCAGTGTAGGTTAGATGAGTGGATGGTGAGATGGATTAAGAACTAGTTGGATGACAGAGCCCAGAGGGTGGTGATCAGCAGTGCAGAGTCTAGTTGGAGGCCTGTAGTTAGCGGTGTCCCCCAGGGGTCAGTCCTCGGTCCAGTTCTGTTCAATTTACTTATCAGTGACCTGGATGAAGGCACAGAGTGCTCCCTCATCAAGTTTGCAGATGACCCCAAACTGGGAGGAGTAGCCAATACTCCAGAGGGCTGCGCTGCCATCCAGAGGGACCTGGACAGACTGGACAACTTGGCAGTGAGAAACCTTACGAAATTCAACAAGGGCAAGAGCACGGTCCTGCACGTGGGGAGGAATAACTGCAGACACCAATGCAGGCTGGGGACTGACCCTTCTAGAGAGCAGCTCGACAGAGAAGGACCGGGGCGTCACAGTGGATGACAAGTTGACCATGAGGCAGCAATGCGCCCTCATGGCCAAGAAGACCAATTGGATTCTGGGGCATATTAAGAAGACTGTCTCCAGTAGGTTGAGGGAGGTGATCCTGCCCCTCTACTCAGCCCTGGTGAGGCCACATCTGGAGAACTCTGTCCAGTTCTGGGCCCCACAGTACAAGAGGGATGTGGAGCTGCTGGAGAGAGTCCAGCGCAGGGCTACAAGAGTGATCAGGGGCCTGGAACATGTGCCCTTTGAGGAAAGGCCGAGAGAGCTGGGCTTGTTCAGCCTGAAGAAGAGAGCCTGAAGAAGGGGACCTGGTCAGTGTCTATAAATACCTCAAGGGAGGCAGTGAGGAGGATGGGGCTGCCTCTTTTCACTGGTGGCCACTGACAGGACTAGAGGAAATGACCACAAACTGAAGCACCAGAAGTTCCCCAGGAACTTCAGGAAAAATTTCTTGACAAGGTGACAGAGCACTGGAACAGGCTGGCAAGAGAGGTTGTGGAATCTCCTTTTCTGGAAATCTTGGAAACCTGTGCCACGTGCTCTAGTTGACCCTGCGTGTGCAGGGGGTTGGACTAGATGATCTCTAAAGGCTCTTTCCAACCTTACGGATTCTATGATAGAATGTAAATCATATGTTGCCCCAAAGCAAACTTTCCTCTGGGATAGCTTGTAAATCTGAAGTTTTATATGGTTCATATAAGGCATAGCTCGTGTCTGAGGGGAGAGCACTGTGTGTGTATCATCAGTAAGGGTTAGTCAGTTAGGAGCCATGAGACCCAGATTTCATCTGCTTGAGCAACTGATGCTACTTATTTTAGGGCTGGAGAGAATGCTGCAAAGCAAATGATACAAAAGCAGTTTTCTGGCAGCCAGAAAAAGAAAACACCTTTAAATCAGTACTGACTTCTTTAGTAGCAGTCCGCAAATTACAGTTGTCAGTAAAGATACTTTGGCAACAGCATCAACATGTAGGGTTTAAAAAAAAGATCATAACATCTGATCACATTTGTATTTGGACTTCCTGAAAATAAAAGCGAGCCCTAAATGATGTAGAGCTACATGGGAAGATGCTGGAAATTGCTTGTGACTGCCTTCTCTGTCATGGAAGAGTAATTTTGGTTTGGGATTTTTTTTCCCACAGTTTCTTTGATTTTAAATCTGAGTTTGAAGGTCAGGCTACAAAGCCCAGCTTTCCTGAGGCTCCTTCCTGACAGTTCTGTCTACTATGTATGTACTCATCGATTAGAGAACTTACTTCCATCACGAATCTCAGTGTTTTTCTTTTGAGACTCATGAATTCTGTCTTTGAGGTTTTTCAGATGCTTCCTGCACCATTTGCTCCAAGGCAATCTTCCTTATCACTGTCACATTTTCAGGAAAGTGAATGAGGTGGTTATTTAGATTGCTTAAGCCAGTGGAGGTGCAAAAGAAGGCATCCTGCAAGTAGATTCCCTCTCAGGAGGTTAGCAATGCATAGCAGAGGAGGAGCAGGAGCAAACTGCTTCAGCAGATCAGATTCATTAGATGAGCCCAAGCTAGCCATGTATCTTCTCAGAATTCAAGAAATTCAAGAAACTCCACAAAATTCCTTACAGCATTCTGTTAAAACAGAGAAGTACTGAGGTTTCAATATAATTCCAGTTCCCAGTTGCATTTTTACCAATGGATCTACCAGTGTTCATTTCCTTTCTGAAATATCCTAAACTGTGAGAAGGAGATTTATAAATGCACTGGGTCCTAGCTTTATTTTATTGATCAAACCATTGTGGCCATCTGAAAGACATAATGCAGAGTACCTGCCCTGCACACCAGGCTTGCCTGCTAGCTATCAGTTTGGGGAAAGAGGCATTCTGGTAAAAGCTGTAGCTGGAATGGTTCATGGTTAATTCCCACATCTTGACTGCTAGTCATCCCCAGTGGATCTCACTGGCAGATGTTTAAAGGGGAGAGATGTTTACCTATCCTATAATAAATGGTCCATTTACATTTTATCTTGCAGTAGAGAGTCCACAGCTCTGACAGGCTTTGAATTATGGTGGGAGGAGGAATCCAGGTGTATACCTAAAGCCATCCACATCCTGATCTTCCTGACTTGAATATTGTGAAGACCCGTGCTCCCTACGGGGTCAAACAGCAGTTCTTAATCTCTCATGTTGCCTTTTTGTAAAAGGTGTTACAGTTTTCTGTATTAAAAATAGTGAAGGGCAGTGCCATGAAGGTACTACTAAACTGCTTCTCAGTACCGTTCATGATTTATGTAAACAACACGCAGAAGAGGATATGAGTGGCTGCTGATGGAGTACACCAGCTATTTTGGGTGGCCATTAGAGAGCTAAACCAGAAGTGTCTTTTGTGTTAGGCATGCTAAACTCTGTGCTTTCCTTTTTATTACAGTTCCTAAGCATGAGCATGGTGCCTTTGACAACTGTTGTTACCTTCGCTGACATGACAGAATGGCCAGAACCTCCACGTGGCCAGCCCAAGACATACTGGAAACTGCCATTTGACTTCTTTTTTCCATTCAAGGTAGCACTGACTGAGGAAAGAAGTTACAGAGATGATCTGGCTGGCTATTTTTTGGTGATTCTAATACTATCTAGAATTTTCTGCTTCTGAAGAAACTCAGATAGATGCGGCTTGTACTTAAAGTTCTGTAAGTGTAGTAATATGTTCAGAATATGACCCAGATCATGGACTCTTCTCCTTGGGTTCTTATACTGTGCCTGTGGTATCTGTGTGCCTTCTGTTCTTGGATTAAGCCACAGGACTAACTTTTGTTATGTGGCCTCTCACGCTCCTATTTCTCCTTGTGTACAATCTGCAAACCTCATTGCAGTGAAACTCGAGGGCTGGGACCTGTTGAGAGATGCTTCATTTATGAAGACCAGAGGAAGGAGCAAGTGAAAATGATCATTCCACAATCCAAGAAAGTAACTGTGCTTTCCATACCAAGGAGTACTGAGGGAAGAACAAAGTTCAAACCAAGAATTTTGGAGCTGTGTTTATTCAGCTTTGCATTAGAGAAGCACCTCATTTTTCTATACAGAATTAACTGAATATTTAAAACAGGTAAAAAAATGATCTAATGAAGTCTCCCAGGAGTTTGAGTTGTTGTTGTGTGAGTAGACGTGTTTGCCAGTCACCTCTGAGCTGTCGTTACATGGCAACCATGCATCTCTGTCAGTTTTTGACTCTTCTGTATTTGTTTTCAAATACAGATATTCAATTGAATATGCCTTGTTTTAATCACTGTTTGTATTAGCAACAGTGTTAGGTGAAGCTAATTTGCAAGTGTTCCATCCACTGAAATATAACTGAATTTCAGAATTGCTTGTCAAGGAAATTTCCTTTCTAATCTTTTCTTGTGGAAGCTGAGCTGAATATAGTGTTTCCTAGGATTCTGCAAGCCAAGAAACGCTCTGCCATGACTACGGGCTGGAACTGAAATGATAGTCATCGAAATATAGGTGTACATCACCAGTGTAGTGGGTACATGACTGAGCCTTGTGAATTGTCTTAGAGAGAAAAATCAATTATTTTGGAAGGAACTTTTAGGTGTATTGTGAGGCTAAAATTTACTACGATACCTTACCTGTGGTTCAGTATCTGGGACCACAAGGTAAGGCTCAGGAAATTTGCTCAATCATTCCTGCAAACAATCTATGAACTATAGTATGCTTTTTAGGAAATAATTTATTATTGATTTTAAATTATTTAAATGGGGAAAAATCTGCCTATCTAATGTCAACTGCTCCAGCAGAAGTGGTAGCAAAATAGAAAAAAAGAGAAATCTGGCGTACCTTTGACAAAATATTCCTCTGTAATTATGCAGTGCTTAGAACAACTTTGTGTGGCCTTTCATCATGACAAATTTAAACACCACCATTTGAAAATAAACTGAGAAACTTGTAATTAATCAGGCTATCAAAGGAACCTGGATAAAACAGAAACACTGAAAGCATAAAGCATACACATCAGGGAGTAACTTTGTATATTTCATTTTGGAAAGTTAATTCTGATTCCTTTTGTGGTTTAACTCAGACAGAATTATGTGCAAGCAAGTTAGCTGCTGGTTCTGGGGCAGCACATCAAAGCCAGTCTGGACACATCTGGACACAGTACATCCTGGTGTTAGGTATGAATGGGGATATCAGTACAGCTACAAGTTTTTATTTAGCATATAAGTGTCTTCTCATTTTAACCACAGAGCTTTTGAAAAGATTTTAGTGAAAAACGCACAGAGACTTTAGCAGAACACGTCACCTATCCACTCGTGCTTCCAATGTGTAGAACCTAAGAAATTAATTTAGAGGTGCTAGTAATGAAATTGATTCAGAAAATTGAGCTACTTGCAGAAACTTGCCAGACCTCATGCTGCCAAATGTGGCAGGATACATCTTAAATGAAAAGCAACAGGCATCTGTTTTCTGGATTATTGCAACAATTCAGTTGGGGAATTGAGAACCTTCCCCATAACCTGGTTTATGCTGGCCTCAAGTATGCTGAGCTGTAGTCATGCCATAGCATATGGGCTTGGAGTTCACAACTCCCTGTGGCAATTTATGTCAACTTTGTCATGTTTTTTGTTTTTCCTCAATGTTCTTAAATGTCCCTTTGTTGCAATATGTTTTTTTTTCTATGTTGTATCCACTGGATGTAAACAACATTTGATTCCCTTTTTGCATAAATTTTAGATATGTAAAAACTACTGTCTGTCACTTCAGTGTGTTTGTATATACATACATAGATTTATATATTTTAGCTTTATATTTGTATATATTTAAGCTTAAGAAAATGTTCCTTCTATGTTTTCTCAGCAATCGTATTTTCTTCTATACCTTCTACCATCCCTGCTCCTGCTGAAGCTTAAAGAGCAGTTGCTGGACTGGACCTCATATTTCAAAAGAGAGCTTGTGTATGCCAAGTACAGCAAAAGCACAATTCCTGTCTTTTATAAGACAGTCCTTATATCCCAATATTGATTTTGCTTTTCTACAGGAGTATGATAATGTGTTAAGGACTGGAGCATCCCTCATGAGGAAGAGCTGAGTGGTCTGGGACTGTTCAGCTTGGAAAATAGAAGACGGGGGGAAATCTTGTCAATGCCTGTAAATATGTGAAGGAAAGGGTGTCAATGGGCACAAACTGAAACAAAGAAAACTCAGTGTGAACATGAAGCAAAACATTTTTAACACAACCAAGCACTGGACCAGGTTGTCCAGAATGGTTGTGAAATCTCCATCCTTGGAGATACTTAAAAGTCATCTGATCAGTCCTGAGCAACGTGCTCTGTGTGTCCCCGCTTGAGCAAGGAGGTTAGACTAGGTGATCCCCAGAGGTCCCTTCCAATCTCAAGCGTTCTGTTATTTTCTTCTGTTCTGTTATTCTGATTCTGTTATGTTCAGTTTGTAATCGACTGAACTAGCTATTCTCTCCTCCTGCTATTTTTATAGCTCACTATTCCTAGCCAAGAACAATGCTTTGCAGATGCACATATTGCTTCCTGTTCTTATGAGAACATTTCTTCAGTTTAAGATCACTCTAAATTCTCCTTCAACAGCTTTCCATGCGGTTTGCAGTCTGCAGTTCATACACTATATTCAGTTATCTACTTATCAGTGAAAATGAGGAATATTTTCAAACAAATTGCCACACAGAATCACTGATAGTTATTATTTCAGAATCATTTTCTACATACTCTGTAAGCTGTCTTTCCCTGGACCTGTGAGAATGGTAGCATGAGTGTGCTATAAAGTCAAGGTATATAACATCTACTGATTCGTTCATATTTAGAAGGTCTCTTTGCCTGTCAGATCAAAGTCTTTGTTTAGTTGTATTTCTAACAGCTGCTTGCCTCCTTGATCTGTTCCATATACATTACTGATACATATATTGCTGCTGTGATCCTCCTTTGCAGCTCTTTATTTTAGCTGCCCTGAGGAGATAATAGGAGAGGAGAGCTGTGGCGTATAGGTACGAACTAGAAAAAAAGAAGGACTGGGAGAGTGGAGTTATAAATTTGAGCCTAATATATAACAAAGATGGCTTGCACTTCTGTTGTATCATAGCAGACTCCTCTGCGCAGCTTCCCACACAGATTAGAGAAGTGGAAGAATGCAGGGCCCAAATATTCCAATCCCCTCTCCAATGTCTTTAGTAACCTACCCTTCTCTCCCTAGTTCCATAAACTCTTAATTCTGTTCCCTCTCCTGGCCTCTGTCTGCCCTGCCACTCCACAAAGGCTTCCCTTCTCCCATCCCTCCCATCCTTCTCCCGTCCAGCTGCAGAATCACAAGAGTTGATGCTGGAAGCGACTTCTGGTGATCACCTGGTCCAGCCCCTCTTTCCAGGCAGAGCCAGCTAAGAGCGGATTACCCAGGACCAAATCCAGTCCTCCTGAATATCGCCAAGGATGGAGATTCCACAAACTCTCTAGGCAATCTGTTCCAATGTACAACTATCTGCACAGTAAAGACATGTCTCCTTCTGTTCAAGTGGAATTGCCTGTGCTTCAGTTTGTGCCCACGGCTTCCTATTGTGCCACTGAGCCTAGCTCTTTACATTCTCCCGTCAGATATTAACAAGCATTGATAAATTCCCGTCTCTTTCTCATGCTGAGCAGTATCAGCTGTCTCAGCATCTCCTTGTAGGAGAGATGCTCCAGTCCCTTCCATCATCTGGAAGTCCTCCCCTGGACTAACTCCAGCAAGTCCAAGTCCCTGGAGAGCCCAGTGCTGCACTCCAGATCTGCCCTCAGCACTGCTGAGCAAAGGCAAATGATGCCTTTCCTCAATGTGCTAGCAACATTCTTCCTAACGCAGCCTGGTGTTGTTGGCCGCTTGTGCCACTGAGGCACCTGGCTTGTGCTTATTCACCTTGTCCACCCACAAGATCCGCCCCCTCCAGTTTACTGCAAAGCTGCTCTTGAGCTGGTTGCCCTCCAGCCTGTGCTGGTGCAGTGGCTTAATCCTCCCCAGGTGCAGGACTTCATGCGATTTCTCTCTGCCCATTTGTCCAGATTAATATATACTCATTTTTGCTTAAGGGAAACCTCTCATTTTTAATTCTCACTACTATGCAGCTGTTTGTTTTTTCCCCACTATCTTTGCACTTTCATAGCTAGAATAACCTGTCATTGAAAATCATTAAATCTCATATTCTTCTCACCATGCTGAGCCCCTGCAGTGTCACTTTGCACCAAAGGGATGTAAGAATGGAACACTGTCACACATGTGGTGGGAGGTTAGGTATCAGGAATGCCTTGACCTTAAACACTTTACAAAATGTGATTTTTCTAATTGCTGTTTATCTTCTCTCCATTTAATTATTGCTATTTTACTTCTCAGGGCTTAGCACAGATACAGCCTCTGTGTGTGTGTGTGTGTGCGCGCGCGCGCGCACGTACACAGGACTTTCAGAATGATAGTTGACTATTTTTAATGCATTTTTTTGCATCTGTCCTGGATGCAGTGTTCTCCACATGCAAGTGAAAAGCAAGTGAAGATTTGTTCTGGCATGGGGCAACTGATGAGCAAATTGCAGTGATATGCTGCCTGAAATTTGGTGTGCTTAGCAAGACAGCCAATTATGCAATTTGCTCAACTTGGAGTTGCAGTGCCAGGAGTCTGCTCTAATAATCTTCTGCCAAAAGAATAATGACATCTCTCACCAGTCATAAACATTCGGAAACACTTGAAAGATACTAAATTTCACAAGCTGGGTCTTTCTTTGCATGTGTTTCCCCAAATGTAAAGTATGTTCATCTCAGAATACACAGAATCAAGATATCAACAGGACATTCTGAGAAATTTTCATTACAAAGATTCGCCTCTCACCTATTCCATAGCATGCAGTGTGCACAGATCAAGGCATATCAGCTACAGTCCATGTGCTGTAACTGCAAATTTCCCACCTCTTTCCCTTACTCTTTGGTATTTCAGTAGCTCTAACATATACGTATTTGGCACATCGTATTTTCTAAAATACTTTTTCCACTATTTCTCAAAGGGGTAAGAGTTTCCCTGGCAACAAGTAAAGCTAAAGTAGAGCTGAGATAATGGCACGACCCCTGAGTCCTCAGAACCGGTGCATTTCCTAGTGCCATGCTCTCTCGGGCAGTCATAACCTTGAAACTACCCTGTTAACACCAAAGTTGAGCAAACTGCATCACTCACTGTCTTACCAGGCACACCAAATTTCAAGACAATCAAATACCTGGCAGCAGGAGTAGTGCATCACTGTAATTTGCTCATCAGTTGTCCCATGCCAGAACAAACCTTCACTTGCTTTTCACTTGCATGTGGGCAACACTGCATTCCGGACAGATGCAAAAAAAAAAATATCCTGTCAGTCAACCGTCACCCCAACAGCCCTGTGCACACACCCACAGGCTGTATGTGTGCTGATACAGTCAGGAGACGGCAGCAATTCTCCTAACCTCTAAGGGCAGGGTAGGCAAGTCTTCCCATCTGCCTGGTGAGGTCTATCAGTGTGATTGGCCTTCCTAGCAAGAGGCAAGTTGTCATTCTGACCAGAGCAACCTTCAGCACAGCATGTGTCATGTCACACACCAAGCAATGGCCCTACGCAGCCTGTGCCCATCACTGCTGTAGCTGCATCAGAACTTCACAAGCGTCCATCTGCTTTTTTAAATCTCTTCACTTAAAGATTTTTCAGTGTGACATTTTCACCTCAAGTGTCTCAGTGGCTGTTGCAGCCTTACCACACTGATTGCAGAATAGCTCCTAATCTTGGGGCACAAGGCACAGCACCAAGGTTTGTTGAATAAGACAAACGCACAAGAAAATGGTCACTGGAGAATGAGTCTCAAAGTCCAAATTGGAGTAGGAGATTTACAGCTTCACAATTATTTGCAATATGATATGAAGCAGTCAACAAGTCAGAATGATATGATGATATGGCTGAGGTCTTCTGCCCAGTGTCACATAAGGCTCAGAGGGTCATAACTCTTCTTCAAGCTTATCTTTGTATCTAACAAAATGAACCAAGCAAAATATAGTTGACCCAGTATTTCTGCTAAAATTATCTAAAATCAGCTGAATCTCTTTGCTTGTCTCTTTGCTGTAAGAAATGAAAACAGAGGGTGAGATTGGGACAGATGCTAAAGGAGCTTGTTTGGATCACAAGCCCACTAAAAGGCAATTGAAAAAAAAAAAAAAAAAAAAAGCTTTGCTGTCCGCACTGGGAAAATGCATAAAGTTTGTGAAATCTCATGGGATTGGAACAATTGTGATTGACATGCTCTATTCAGCCAAACTTTCACCATTTCACAGTTACAAAAATTAATAAAGTGCACTGTCAGTATCTATGTAAATTCTGCTGCATGCCCAGTTCTTAAATGGATTTTTCTGTGGGGCTCCCCCGCTTTCCTCATGCTGTAAATGAATATCAGTGAGCATTTTTGTGTTCTGAAAGAATCCTTGGAGTACTTTTTGCTTTCATGACAGATCTGTATGCATAAGCAAACACATTAAATCTCAAGGCAAACCTAAAGTACACATCTTTACGATTTCTAAAAGTTGCTGTATTGTGCTTTTGTTTTCTTCAGGGACAGAGGAAATGAAACACTGCTTTATTTGTTTGCACCATCTTAATCACTGCTTAACTCCAGAGGTTTAAAGGAGTGGTCTCACATGCTTACTGTGCTCCCTACACTTATCGGCTTCATCTTGCTCCACTTCTTCAGCAAGCTATTGTATTTCCATAAAACTTAAAAATAGGCGCTCTGAGAAGGCGTTATACAGGAACGTGCGGGTCACGCGCGGCGCACATCGCCTCTTGTCAGGATGCCTCGCAACAACAACTTTATTGGAAAACTTACTTCGTTCTCCTCCTCCGTCCGCCGCGCTGTGGTAGCGCCGCCCGCCCCAGCGCCCGGGCAGCCGCAGCGCCCTCCCTCACGCCGGAGCCCCCGATCCCTGCGGCGGGGCCGGCCCGGAGCAGCCGCTCCGAAAGCCAAGAGCGGCAACACGCAAGTCCCCCCGCCCGCCCAGCAGAGCGCTCGTAGGTGTCCCGAGGCCGCGACTCTGACGAAGCCGCGGGGCGGGGGGAGGCGCCGGGGAGCTGCGGCCAGCGGCCGGCGCGCGCTGAGGCGGGGCCGCCGGGAGCCCGGCTGAGGAGAGGACACGCAGCCGGCAGGTGCTTCCCTTCAGCCCCGGGCCGCGCGTTGCCCTGCCCGCCACCAGCCTCACCAGGCCGCGCGGAGCGGCCCGGCTGCGGCGCAGACGCCGAGGAACAGCGCGATCAGCACTGGGCCGCGCCAGCCGCGGAGCCAGGCGGAGCCGCTGGCAGGGGTGGGCGGCGGCTCCCGGCAGCTCCCTGCTGCTGCCGCTGCCCCTCGGGGCACGGCGGCCGCGTCGCGGGGCGCGGGCTCCGCCAAGGGGGCGCGGGGCT